>JACCIC010000280.1:0-565084 GCA_018907035.1 Sycobia sp. Sy_11
ACGTATGCTCTGGCTTAGATGCAGGACCAAATATAATGCCAATTTGATGGGACATATTGCTGTTCATTATGAACTGACACGTATAGCTGAATCAGATAAGTAATTAATTATATGCTTTATATAAAGTTTCTTATGTTTATTGAATAACACCTGTCAAGAAAATTAGAAAATTCAAGAATGATGTGTTTTTTCAGCGTTTATTTGAATCAAAGACAATCATTATTTATAGCAACAAAAACTAAAATTTCAATAAAATCATATTCTATATTAAACAATAGACTTTTTAACAATGCGGATAAAGCAATTTTTAACACATAATATTCGGTTTAAATTACGTTTGAATTGATGATGTTCAATATTCATCAAGTCGAATGAAAAATACACCATAATTAATAATTACAATCGTATTCTTAAAAAATATATATCAATCTTCACATTTAATACCAAATCAGTTATTAAAAAAATTATAATCTTGTTTACTATATTAATTTAACAAAAAACATGTTTTTATTTTGAGCCTATAAAATGAAATATATTCATATCGTAATAAATAATTATAAGTCATTAACATTATTAAAAATATATCGAACATTTTTATTTTTAAAACTTCAGAGAGGAAATACCTGGTATATAGAATAATATCTAGATAATATATATATATATATATATATATATGTAGTCTAAATATTAATCGTATCATGACACTTGTAACTTGTAAATGAAATTTTCTTTACAGTTGTTTAGAAACAACATTCTCAAGAAGCTTAATATGGTAAAATACGTTGTTAAGTTTTAATTATTATTCAAAATTAATTATTGGATAGTAAATTTGAACTTGCATATGAGAATTACTTGAAACAAAAATGTTTTAATTGTCCAATTGTTCTTAGATTCGATTGTAGAAAAATTCCACGTGTTTCGATTGGCTCCAACTTTATAAATGCTTTTTAATTAAGTTTTCAGGAGAATTCAGCGTTTCTTCATCGAGACAACTACAATGGACGAAATAAGTAAAAATCTATTGCAAAATCTTATCTACTCCATTATCAAGCTGGTAAAAGCATCTGAAAAATTTCAATGTCATTATTCTTGCAAAGATGAAGACAATAGACAAGCGAAGACTTTGAGAAAAGTACGAAGAATTATTAAACTACCTAATATTATGTTCTTCTGATAAGAATAAAAGATGGCACAGTCTCTTATTTTTTATACAATTACAACCATTTAGACCTGTAGTAATATAAATTTAAATTAACACATATATAGTTATATATGTGTGTATGCATGTATGTATAACTTTTATCCCAGTATGTAATCTGCTAAGTACTAAAATACAATGCTTTTAAAGTCACCTACTCAACTTAATTGGCAGCATATCTGATCAATTTTCCCATCATCAAAGTAAACCCGTGCACCAGTCATAATTTTACCTTGTAATCCGTGGGATCGGGATGAGCCACGGTACAAAGGCGAAGACTTGCGCGGCGCACGATATTACGCATTCCAGGGCGAGAAGCCGCTTGAGCGTGATTCTCCGCATATATATATATATATCATATTATATATATATATATTATTATATATCTAATTATATTATATAGATAATAAGGGGGAAGACGGGGGGGGGGGGTGGGGGGGGGGGGGGGGGGGGGGGACGGGGACGCAGCCAAATGCCCGCGGGCTCGATATCTTCTTTACTAATTATTCATCTCTGGCTTTCCGCGTCGACTATCAAGAGTCAGTGTATGGGGGCGCGCGCGCGCCAGCTGACTTAGAAGCGAGCTTAGTCCGCGCAACGCCAAAGATTAAGCAGGAGCGCGGAGATAAGGATTTCAACCGGGAGCCAAGAAGCTTTTAGCGAGCGAATTGAATTTTCTCCTGTCTCCTTGCCACCTCGCCATCGGCATCCCTGCCCCCTACTCGCTTGCTAACCTTTTCGCACCCTGCGTTTCGACGGCAATTATTTATTATCGCCGGCGTGGAAATGAGCGAGCGGGAGAGAGAGAGAGAGAGAGAGAGTGTGAGTCGAGCGCACCGATTGCGCCCTCGAGTTATTTCTAAATGTAGATTTTTGTCGCCGAAATAGTCGAAAATTATGTTATTGACTTATAAAGGAATGGTTTATCAAAAATTTGCAAAACGAGGAATGAAATTATTTTAGCGAAGATAGGTATTGATTATATTTTATATGAATATATGGATAAGTGTTGCTGCACTTCAGTGACATATCAACATCGACGTGTGTAAGATTTTTTTTAATTTATTTTTTAAGTTACGAGCCCGGAAATAACCATAACCATAATTATATTATACGTAATAGACGTAATACATTATAAAGATTTTCTATAAATTATTTGACGACGGAATTATCAGTATCGTGCAATATTTGAATTCTTAAAGTAATTCTCTAGTACTGTTTTAAGTAAATCTAATCCAATGTTTATAACGAAATATTATTGGTATCCATGTAGAATGTGATGATTTTTTCAATACAAAGCTATATTATGGAATTGGCACATATTTGGAAGTAATTTGCCTGCGAGATATTGATGAATGATTTGCATATGATAAATACGCAAACACGTAATATGCATTTAGTTTTTTCAATCTAATTTGAAGCAGAAATAGTTTCGTATTGTTAGCAGAATTAGTTTTATCTTGCTTTTCATGACGCTACTCTTTATTACAGCTTCGTTCCATTTCTAATATCGTTTAAATTTAATTAAACTTTTGAAATGTACGTATTCTATTTTTGTTATGCATCATCGGATATTTTCATTTACTAACATTCAATACATGCTCTAGCTTTGTAAGTATTGACGTATAAAAATTACTTGAATAAAATGTTATTTTCTCTCTGAATTTAAAGATTTCGTTTTTAAACCTGTTACAATGTTGGACTCGTAGGGTTTTCTTTCATTTTATTCAATTCTCTTTTTTCAATTTATGGTGTCTGAGATCTATTAAATTCAGATTAATCGCTCTGACACTATCTTATGGTTTTATGTTGGACGCATGAATAAATTGTTTCACTAGAAGCGTGTTGCAAGCATGCGTCCACTTTGTAAGATATATGAATGAGAACTCGTATTCGAATTTTGTCGTATTGCAATAATATATACGTTCTAATTATCACGATAATCGATATTCAAATATGATAAAAAATATATGAAAGAAATGATAGTTATTACAATCAATATAATTAGTTATTAATAATATCAATAAGATAATGTATGTAATTATAATATAAGTCTCAATATTTTTCAACACCAAGTAAGATATAATTGATTGTTGTTGCGTCCAGCAACGACGTCGGATTATCGATATATATATATATATATTATATATATATATATATATATATATACGAATACACCACATACTATATAGATATACGCATTTACGTATCTACGTATATACGGGTGTGTGTGTAAATATTTACACAAATGGTCATCCCCTGTAGTTTCTCGCGCCGGGAATGTGCGCGGATTTTGAGCGAGGGGAGAGTGAAAATAAAATTGATAGAAAGAAAGAAGAAAGGGACGAGCGTCTGGCAACGTCGCGATTGCTCTGCCTACGGAATATATAATAATATAATATATATATATATATATATATATATATATATCTGCGTATAAGATACGGAAAAAGAATATTTTAAAATTTTTCTGTGCCTGAAATCGGAAAAGTGCACACAGCGTCGAGTGACGAACTGCGCACGCCCTCCCCCCCCCGCAATAAAAGCCAGATGCGGCCCAAACGAGGCTGCCTGGCTGCGGGCCCGCCGTAATGCGGCGTGGGCCTGAAATGCTTTCTCTCCTCCCCCCCCTCGCCGATCGTACTTCCCCCCGCGGAAACTCGGGACGAGTGGAAGGCGCGCTAATGCGACTTTTATGACCCCCTCCCCCTTTGTATACACTAAGGAATTTTGGGGCGAAACACCAGCGAGAACGACACTACGAAGAAAACTACGAATTTTAAAAGCATTTTATATAATGAATTAATATTTGAAAATATAATACCTGCTTCGAAGTCTTTTTCTAATTTTAAATAATTATAATTATTATCGCGAGAATTTACTTTTTGCGAACCGTAATTATTATTATAACATTAATTATTATTATAGCTTTTAATTATTATTAACAAAGTTAGTTATTATCTGAGCGTTATCTTATTTTTAATCATTATTATAGTAAGGTTGATTATTATTATCAGTATTTATCTTATTATTTTAATTATTATTATTGTTATTACGTTAATTACTACTTTGCGAACCACAGTTATTATTATAGTTTTTAATTATTATTATTATTATCAACAAAATTAATTATTGTCTTAAGCGTTATCTTATTTTAATCATTATTATAGTAAGGTTGATTATTATTATCAGTGTTTATCTTATTAATTTAATTATTATTATTGTTACTACATTAATTACTATTAATCGTGCTTATCTTATTTGTAAATCATTCTTTTGATCATTATTATTAAGATTTTTACCATTACTATCAGTAGTTATTATTACGATTATTATTTTTAGTATTAATATTCAGGCTTTTAACGCGTATTCACCACTATAAAATGTAATAGTTCATAAGAGTATATTATTTTATATTAGCATTATATGTAATCAATAATTATTATTTTAATAATCATAATTTTTTCAAATATTAAATAAGTTAGTTATAATTCACGACGACGCCTAGGTTCGCTCCACGTATTTATACGAAAAGTCTTTGTCGAGCAAAAGAGAAAGTAACAATCATAATAATATTTGTACGAGATGAAGGGAAGTATAATATTCCTATAATAAAAAAACGTCCCTTCATCTCTCCCACCACCATGTATTTTCTCAGCGGAGAAAATTTCGGCGGCGTCGCGCCCCGACTATAAATACGGGCCCGCTGGACCGCGAAAAGCAGACTGCCGGTCGCGTTTGCGTAGAGTAGAACTTATTTCTTGCATATTCGTAGTACTGTATAAAATTTTAAATAAAAGTAAGCAATCTATATATATATTTTTCAAATTCTTTTACCTTTTATTCCGCGATACGCGCGCTTATTTTTAGGGCGGGAGACACGAGTCTGGGAGACAGAAAGCTGTCGCTGGACCCGTAGACTCCGCTAAAGATAAGCGCGACGACCCGAGGTAATAGCGGGAGGCCGAACGCGTGCCGCTGCTACCCTTGGGGGATATTGGAGCCGTCGCCGCTCCAAGTCCGACACGTTGGGGTGAGAGCCGCCCGGGAGTGGCCTCAACCAGCGTCGAAACAGCACCGCGTCGCGCCGCGCCCTCGCGAAATAAGTGTATCCGCGATCTGCCCCGCGTGTCCCCGGCTTCAACACGCGAAAGCGTTGGCCGAAAAACAAGGGGGCATTTGCCGGTAAATAACGGCTTAGAATCGCCGTTAAGATTACCCGGGTGGCACCAACTTCGGTTGGACGTCACAAAAAAATTGGGGGCTCGTCCGGGATACGTTTATAGATCGTGGACACTTTTTTTTATTTTTTTTTTCGCGTTTATCGATTAGAGTTAGGCCAGTTCGCGAAGCGAAGCGTAGGGCGTAGAGATAATTTAAACATTTTTGTTTCTAATTTTTAGTGGCCGGGAAAGCCTGCAAACAGAAGAAAATCGAGAGCACAAGAGGCGGCAACGGGAGACCCGTTTATTAATTCGGGGCCAAATTTTAGAAACAGAGCAGGAAAACCGAGAAAGAAAAGGGCTAAACCGCGTTCCGGATCGGGAACTGGAGGACACGGTTTGGAGAATTTATCGGCCCATTCACGAGCGATATCTGCGAGAACTCGCGGCGCGGCGGCCAATAAAACGGGAAACCGTTTGTCTGCCACCCCCAGCGTTCGGGAATAAAAAAGGAGGTACTTACCGGCGTGATCAAGGCGCACCGAGCGCCCAGGGAAATCCGCCGCGGCGTGGCGTGTTCGGGACCTCCGGACCGCCTCAACCGGTCGTTAACCGGCCGCTGACGCTGATATACCCCCCGTTGACGCGCTTGCCTCCGCTGGCGGAGTTAATCCGCCCCACAACTGGTGTGACAACCGGCGCCATCGTCGAACCTCCGCGGCCGCGACAACGCGAGCCGTCAGCAGCCACCCGACGGACGACGGAAGGATCCACGGAGCTCACGTTAACGAAGCTCACCGCCGACCTACCATCAGCGCTGCCCGTCGCACCGCAGAGCACCTGACTGCGCCGCCGCCCGCCGCTTCAACACCTCTCTCTCTCTCGACGCGCCGCCGCCAGCCGCCGCCGGCCGACTACCTCAGCGCAGCGCAGCGCACCTGACTGCGCCGCCCCCGTGTTTCATCTCTCTCTTGACGCGCCGCCGCCAGCCGCCGCCGGCCGACTACGCGCAGCGCAGCGCACCTGACTCTCTCTCTCTCGACGCGCCGCCGCCGCCGCCGACTACCTCAGCGCAGCGCAGCGCACCTGACTGCGCCGCCGCCAGCTACCGCAGCGCAGCGCCTCTCTCTCTCTGACGCGCCGCCGCCAGCCGTCGCCGGCCGACTACCGCAGCGCAGCGTCTCTCTCTCTCTTGACGCGCCGTCGCCAGCCGCCGCCGACCGACTACCGCAGCGCAGCGCCTCTCTCTCTCTTGAAGCGCCGCTGCCAGCCGCCGCCAGCCGACTACCTCAGCGCAGCGCAGCGCACCTGACTGCGCCGCCGCCCGGTGTTGCGCCCTCTCTCTCTCTTGACGCGCCGCCGCCAGCCGCAGCGCGACAAGCCGTACCGCTGCCAACGGCACCGACGGGCCCGGCCGAGGCAACTACACCCAAGTGGTTGTCACCGATCCGGGACCTGCGGCTAAAGCCGTCTGGCTGCCCGCTGACCCCTCGCGGACCGACGGAAGAAGAACTCCGCGCCGCAGAGGAGCGACGGAGCCGAGAAAAGAGGGAGCTTGCGACCGATCAGGGTATACCGGCCCCAAGCCCCGTCCAAGAATCGGGTGATCCACCCAGCCGTGCGAGACTTGCGGGGTGGAAGAGAAAGCTATTTTTTAATTCCGACAGCGAAAGCGACGATTAATTCAATTAAATCGTGTATGCATATATAGGCACTATATAATTTTTTTTAATAAACAAATTTACCAGAAATACATTTTTATCTGTGTGTTGTACCATATTTCCCTTTCCCACTTCCACTTCCCACTTTCCTTTTAACTAGATATTAATTTTATTTTTGCTTTCGGTTTTTGTTTGTTTTTAACCAATTATCTTTAACTTTAATTCTTTATTCTTAATATTTATTAATTTTAATTTTTCTCTTTCTCTTTATTTTCCTTCCTTTTTTTTTAATATATTTGTTAAAACCTGACCTTTTTTTTTACTTTTAACTTATTTATTAACAGTATTTTTTCTTTCTTTTCTTTTCTTAATTCTAATATTACTTTGCCATTATTATTATTAATTTTAATAATTTTACCTTTTATTTTTCAAATTTACTTTTATTCTAACCTTTCATTCCTTTTTTTCAAATATTTTTCTTTCTCTTAACTTATTTTATAACGATATATTTTTTTTTCTCTCTTTTTAAACTCTTTTAATTATAATTTTAATCTAGATTTTAAGTTTAATCCGTTTAATTTTTAATCTTTATTTAAATTACCATTTTTGATTCTTAATATTTTGTTTCCTTTTAATCCTTTTATTGTTTTAAACCTCGACTTTAACTACTTTTTTTTCTATTATGATTATTATTAGTTATTTTTCTCTTGAATCATTAATCTTTCTCTTTGATTTTTTTTTTCTCTCTCAACTAATTTTTATTTTTTTTTTAATAGTTTTGTTTATAATTCTTTTGTTTTATTTTTATACCCTTTCTCTCTCCCTATATATATACACCGTCGCTCTCTCGTTATCTAAATGGTAGGGCTAAATAGAGACCCCCCCGCGCCGAGCGAGGAAAGGTTAGAAACTATAGAAGAGCGAGTTAGTTCCCACCACAGGGCGCTTTGTATGGTAGGAACGCTGTCGCGAAATAACCGCACATATATCGAAGAATTACAAGAGGCCTGTGTGGAGACACATAGGAATACCAATTTCTTGTTGCGAAAAATTACCAGCGTAGAAGAGCGAGTAGAGGGGCTGGAAAAAGAAAATGAGGAATTGAAAGCTTGGTTGGAAAAAACCTGGCAAATAACCGCACGCGCTTTCAGGGAACTGAACGATAAACGGTCCGTAAGCGTGTCGGATATAGAATTCCTAGAAGAAGCCGTTAGGCAGCTAAATTTGAACGACTAAGAAAGGAGGAAACATTACTAATTATTATATTAATAATAAAGTTATTTAAGCGGTACGGTCGTTAACTAGCCCTGCATTAATCTTATAACGTTGTAATGCTTTTTAATTAATAAGTTAATAACTTCAGTTATTATAATTATTATTATTATATAATTATTATTAATAAATTATTATTATATTATAATTAAAATTATTATTATTATTATATAATTACCGATTTTAACGCGAAAATTTGACACCAGCTATATAATAAAGACGCATGTCTGAACAGCGTGTCACTAGAAGTCGGGCAGATAAGAATAAATTCTGCCTAGACTATATCGACAACGGCGACCCTTTTTCGCCAACTAAAGAGATCCCGAGGGATGTAGAAACAAAACCTCCACCGCGAGCGTTACAAGGAACGATCTATCTTTTGGAAGACTCTGTCCTAGAACTAACCGCGCAATCGGAAAAATCGGCTGACAATAAGCAAAAGGAGGAATCTAAAAACCCCAATATACATATCTCAGACAATAACCGAGTTCACGTAACAATGCCTACGCAATCAGTCCCACTGAAGGACGTGCTTAAGGTGGTGCCTGTATTTGACGGGCGTAACATCACCCTGAGCGAGTTCTTCGAAGGCTGCGATGAAGCATTAGAAATCATAGACGCGACCAATGAACCAAGTTTTGTGAGGTTGTTACGGGCACGCGTGACAGGGGAAGCAAGGCAAGCGATTCGCGGACAGACATTCAACACTGTCGCAGCTTTAAAGGATTATCTGGAGACCATATACGCGCCTCCTCGAACCGTTCAGCAATTAATCGGCGAATTGGGAACGGAGTTCCAACGAGATAACGAAAATGTAATATCTTTTGCAAACCGCGTTAAAGATTTAGGCCGTCGACTCTTAGAGGCAGAGAGAGCCCATGTAGGCTCTGTAACGGAAACGATGCGACGGGAAGCCGAAGCTACGTTGATCACTTGCTTTCGCAAAGGATTAAAGAAAGAAATAGATAGGAGTATCGGTGCAGCGGCCACCGATCTCAACGCTGTTATAAATAAAGCGATACAAGAAGAAAGAGATCTCGACGAGCGTACATTGCTAAGAGATCTGAGCCGTAAGCTTACCATTCGAGGTAAGGAAGATAAGAAAAAGGCATATGTCTGCCAATTAGATCAACCTCCTACTGAGCAACGAAAGGTAACATGCGAGCGTTGCGGGCGATTCGGACATCAAGCTCGCAATTGTCCAACACACGGAGCAAATAAGTCGCTCACGACTATATGCCAGCTGTGTGATGCAGCGGGACACGTAGCTATCGCCTGCCCCAACCGCGTCACGTGCCAAATATGCAATTTAAGAGGCCATACAGCCAAAAACTGTAGGCCTCCTGAGAGATGTTTTCGGTGTAACGAGCCCGGACATAGAGCGGGATCGTGCCCACTGAATGCCAGAACAGGAGCTCATCAGCAAAATAATACCCCTTACCGGGCGATTTGCAGGAAATGCAATCGACCTGGACACATAACCTCGTCCTGCCCCTCCTCGCAAAGCTGCGCCTACTGCAAAAATAGGGGGCACCATATAAACGAATGCAGGAAACGTATGTATAATGAGAAAATGCGAACGGGAAACTTGAACGGTGCCTCCATGCCCAGAGCGCAGCCAATGGCACCGCTCGATACTATGCGCTCTACCAATGTTGCAAGGATGGAGGAGGAAGCATCCGAGTTGCAACCACTGTAAGGGCAGAAGTGCTACCCCATGTCATCTTAAAATTCGGAATTGAGAAGATCACATTTTTAATCGACTCAGGTTCACATGGGAACATTATTAAGCAAGGAAAACTGCCAGACGGTATAGCTATCGACACGACCGCGGTTACGAGATTAAAAGGAATAACGGATAATGTGATCAAATCTCTAGGTACCGCTGTAATTAAAGGTTTCAGTAAGTCGTTAAGCTTCCACGTCGTAGAGGAAAATTTTAAACTTCCGTATGATGGCATATTGGGGATGAACTTCCTCGTCCAACTTGAGGCAATAGCAGATTTCGAAAGAAATGTGTTAAAGATCAGAGATCACGAACTTACGTTAGGCTTTGAGAACGATCCGGGGCGGAACAACTCGAAAATACTCAATACTAATTTTTCCGGAAACCACAATAAGTTCTTATTTTTAGACTGGAACGGAGTATTAATTTTGATCGACACCGGATGCGAAGCGAGCATCATTAAGGCGAAAGTACTACCGTCAATAAACAACATTGACACAACCCACGAGACCTATCTAAAGGGAATTGACGGGTTATTGATGCCTACGCTCGGCGTCGCCCCGCTTAATATATTAGGTATAGAATCAAACGTAACTGTATTACCAAACAACAGCGCTATACCATATGATGCAATTTTAGGAACCGACTTTTTACGCAAGGCTAAAGCTGTTATTGATTTCGGAGAAATGATACTTACGATTAAAAATGAAAAGGCCAAATTAGATTTCCTGTGCGACGAGGATGTATTAACGTATTATAACAGGGAACCCGAATCAGGAGCACCATGTGATACGGAATTTGAAAATTTGAAATCTCTAATGCGGTTTGATAATACTAATTTTCAAGAGTTTGATTGGAGTAACGGAGACTACAATAATCTTTTTTTAGCGTCCGAACTATGCGAGGACCTATCCAAATACTCTGACCGTCTAAATAATTTAATAAATCTCACTCAAATTGATAAGTTAGAGGAAAAAGAATACGAAGAAGCGGCGAAATTGTTGAGAAATAACTCGGACCGGTTTTATCTCGAGGGTGACGAGCTTACTACAACTAACGTAGTGGCTCATAAGATCCCCACAACCGACGATACTCCAGTGAGTACGCGTCAATACAGATTGCCGCATGCTCTGAAAGATGAAGTGAACCGACAAGTGAACGAATTACTGCAGAAAGGCGTAATCAGGCACTCTAGAAGTAGCTATTCATCAGCGCTTTGGGTCGTACCGAAAAAACAGTCGGCTGATAATAAACCACGCTGGCGTGTCGTAGTAGATTTCCGTCCTCTTAACGAGAAAACGGTAGCAATGGCTTACCCGCTTCCCAATATTGTCGAAATACTCGATACTGTTGGTGCTGCTAAATACTACACCGTCATGGATTGTGTCTCTGGATTCCATCAAATACCGATGAGTCCCGAGGACATGCATAAAACTGCTTTTTCTACTCCCGACGGGCATTTTGAGTTCGTGCGAATGCCCTTTGGTTTAAAGAATGCAGGCGTGGAATATCAGCGCGCGATGAACTTTACGCTCGAGGGCCTTATTGGCAAGGGCGTGTTCGTCTATATGGACGACATAGTAATCTATGCCAAGTCTTTAAAGGAACACGAAATATTGTTCAATGAAGTCATGGAAAGATTACGCAAGGCAAACTGGAAGCTTGAACCGGGAAAATGCAAAATTCTACAACGAAAAGTAGCATACTTAGGACACGTTCTTAGTGAGAATGGGCTGGCACCCGATCCAAAGAATCTAGAAGCGGTAGAACGATTTCCGCGTCCTAAACATATAAAGAACATTCGACAATTTTTAGGCCTAGCTGGTTACTATCGTAGGTTTATTAAGGATTTCGCAAAAATTTCTAAACCGCTTACGAAACTCTTGCAAAGCAACGAACCATTTGTCTGGGGAGAGAACGCAGAAAATGCGTTTCTACACCTAAAAAAGGCTTTATGCACAGCGCCTGTACTGCGATTTCCCGATATGGATCAGCCATTTATAATCACAACGGACGCGTCGGGTTATGCTATTGGCGGCATCCTATCACAAGGGAAACTCGGTAGAGATCAACCGATCGCCTATACGTCACGCGTTTTACGCGGACCCGAGTTACGCTACGAGGTATATGAGAAGGAAGCACTAGCTATGCTTCATTCGGTGCAGACTTTTAGGCCGTACGTATTTGGACGTACGTTCACCCTTGTGACTGACCACCAGCCGCTCGTGTGGTTCAAAACAGCAGATTTGAATACACGAGTAATAAAATGGAGGTTCAAGCTATCAGAGTACGACTATAAGGTTGTTTACAATCCGGGGAAGACAAATGTGCACGCCGATGCATTGTCTCGTAACCCTGTCGAAAATGTAAACGCAGTCACTCGTGCGCAAAAGAAAAGGCTTCTTAATCTCGATAGACCATTTACAAATCCTGAAATTCCAGGTTCCCCCTTAACTGAACGTCATAGGTCCGAAGAGAAGAAGAAGAATCTCGAGAAGAGAACGGCTATATTAAGAAACCACATATTTCTAAGTTTTCAAAGAGAGTCCAAGATTTTTCAAAGTTCGATAAGGAGAAAGCAAGTCATGCTAATTTTTCTAAGTTGGGAGCAGATACCGCTAATTTGAAAGAAAAAATTTTAAGAAAAAACAGAAGGAAGCGAAGAAGATCGAAAGTCCAGAATATAAAAATAAATAATAACGATAAGATGAAGAAAGGTACAGAAGAAGCAATCGAAAACCGTCCGCAACGACGTAAAACTACGAACCAAACCCAGAAATACAGACCGGAAGCGCAAGGGACTAATAGAGTGACTGCTGCGGTTGACACTTCCATTTTTAAACAGGGGGAAAGAGAAACCCCAGATCCGCATCAGATAGGAACTAATAACCTTCGAACGCTTCGTAAACGCCAAGGACGATCAATTAAAGAAGCTCGAGATGATGAAAAGCCGAGCAATGTTATGGAGGACAAATCGCGCAAATTGACGAAAAAGCAAAAGAATAAAAAACTTACTAAGTTGTGTAAATCGAAAATTAATAAGCCAACATTCGTCCGAAAGAGCAAAGCAACAGATATTTTACAGAAAGGTAGTGAGTCTACAAATGAATCAGACAATGAGTCATCCTACTCCCCGCAGCACAAATCGAAAATGATAAATAGAAAACCTAAGGGCAAACCTACCTTACCATCCGAAAGTAATACGGATCAAAGCAGTAGCGACCTAGATACCTCTAGTAGCGAAAGTTCGGTAATGGAACAAAGTAATTGTTCTAATTGTGGCAACGAAATTAAAGGTGACGATGCCAAAAATAGCAAATCTGACGTTGAACGAAAGAGTTTAAGAGAGAGCAAAAATAAAATTGTGGAAACGAAGGAAGCGATTCAATTTCGCAATGATCATATCCTATATTTTATCAATAGCAAAGGCGAACCTTGCGACCTAGCAGCACGGAAGCTTGCTGAGGTGAATAAAATTCCGGAACGTCAATACGTAGAAGAAGTTAAGATAAGCCCATACAGACGAAGCAATCGTAAGTTCCTAATTGCTATGAGTATTAAGGGTGACCAACCCGAATCATTGTCAAAAATAAAAGAGAACATGCAGAATGCATGTAAAGAGTTAAAAACATTTAGCCTCGATAAAAGTATCGACGAATTCAGTATTGCTCACTCGCCAGACATTCAAGGATTAGAATGGCGCGAAGTCATGAGTATTTTTCAAAATGAATTTAAGGACACCAATATAAAGATAATAATTTGTAAAGGCACATTAAAATTTGTCCCGCCTGATCGTCGAGATGAAATTTTCTATGAATACCATAACTCGCCGATTGGCGGCCACCGAGGTGTTTCTAAAACATACAATCGTATCAGGCAAGAGTACTACTGGGATAACTTAAAGGCAGATGTGCAAAGACGCATTCAGCAATGTATAGATTGTCAACTAAAGAAACTCGTGCGGGTAAAGACAAGACAACCCATGGTTATTACGGACACACCGGGTACTACATTCGAGAAAATGGCGCTCGATATAGTGGGCCCATTATCAAGAACGAGACTCGGAAATGAGTATATCCTAACAATGCAAGATCAGTTATCAAAATATGGCATAGCCGTCCCGCTGCCAAACGCTTTGGCATCCACAATTTCCGATGCATTCATAAAGAAATGCATCTGTATCTTTGGTGCTCCGAAAGTGATACTTACCGATCAAGGCAGAAATTTTCTGAGTAGTTTAATGCAGAGAGTAGCAAAGAGATTTAGAATAAAGAAAGTCAGAACAACTGCATTCCACCCCCAGTCTAATGGGTCCCTAGAACGGTCTCATCACGCGTTAGGAGAATTTCTCAAACAATATACGGAAAAAGATTCGGAATGGGATGAATGGGTGGAAATAGCGATGCTCAATTACAACACGTGTGTACAGGAAAGTACCAAGCATACGCCGTTTGAAGTAGTATTTGGTAAACTAGCTAGACTTCCCTCAAACGACCCACTTCGCGAAGCCGATTTGGTTCCAACCTATCAAGGTTATGTCAAGGAATTAGTCGTTCGACTAACAGGAATAAAAAAATTAGTTTACGATAACATTATCAAATCGAAAGAAAAATCGAAAGAACGGTATGACCGTCACATTAAAGAGGTAAAATTTAGAGTAGGCGACTATGTGTTTTTACTAAGCGGTCCGAAACCTGCGAAATTATCAAATCAATATTCCGGTCCGTTCCGTATATTAGAGATCATCGGCAAAAACAATATAAAAATACAATATAAAAAGGGCGGAAAAATTGTTCACGCGAATAGATTGCGAATATCGTATATTAATAACGACGCAAGAAACGTTGAAACTAAAATTAATAATAATCCGTAAACATAAGCATAACTGGCAGTCTCAATTAAAGAATATATGGATGTACGAAGTACGTATCTACGTGCGAATATATGCATATATTCAAAATAAAAAAAAACAAAACACAAAAAAATCGTAAATATATATAAAAATAAAAAAAAAAAAAAACCTTCTTTTTGATACGAACCTAAAGCGTCAAAATTACTACTGCGATAACGAATGTAAAGCGTATTAAGATAGTTTAAGATGTTTGTACTAAGTTGCATACTAATGTGAAATTAATTAAATATATCTATTTGGAGATACACCGTAACCACATTCGCGATCGATATTTGTAACCTTAACATTGTAAGTAGAATTAATAGCGCCTAACTAGAAGAAAGAAGAGCCAGAGTTCAGTCAGCCAGTACGTGAAAATTACTCATGCTTGTCACCGTCGAACGAATAACAAACCAAACTACCAAGAAGAGTCCAACACTATATCAATGGTTACAACAACTCAGCGTGATGGTTGTTTGGATCTTTTCAAGCCCCAACCAACCATTTAAGGTTGCGGGTGTTGCGTCCAGCAACGACGTCGGATATAGATATAGATATATATATATATATATATATATATATATATATACGAATACACACATATAAATAGATGTACGCATTTACGTATCTACGTATATACGGGTGTGTGTGTAAATATCTACACAAATGGTCATCCCCTGTAGTTTCTCGCGCCGGGAATGTGCGCGGAGTTTGAGCGAGGAGGAGAGTGAAATAAAAATTGAAAGAAAGAAGAGAAGGGACGAGCGTCTGGCAACGTCGCGATTGCTCTGCCTACGGAATATATATATATATATATATATATATATATATATCTGCGTATAAGATACGGAAAAAGAATATTTTAAAATTTTTCTGTGCCTGAAATCGGAAAAGTGCACACAGCGTCGAGTGACGAACTGCGCACGCCCTCCCCCCCGCAATAAAAGCCAGATGCGGCCCAAACGAGGCTGCCTGGCTGCGGGCCCGCCGTAATGCGGCGTGGGCTGAAATGCTTTCTCTCCTCCCCCCCTCGCCGATCGTACTTCCCCCCGCGGAAACTCGGGACGAGTGGAAGGCGCGCCAATGCGACTTTTATGACCCCCTCCCCCTTTGTATACACTAAGGAATTTTGGGGCGAAACACCAGCGAGAACGACACTACGAAGAAAACTACGAATTTTAAAAGCATTTTATATAATGAATTAATATTTGAAAATATAATACCTGCTTCGAAGTCTTTTTCTAATTTTAAATAATTATAATTATTATCGCGAGAATTTACTTTTTGCGAACCGTAATTATTATTATAACATTAATTATTATTATAGCTTTTAATTATTATTAACAAAGTTAGTTATTATCTTGAGCGTTATCTTATTTTTAATCATTATTATAGTAAGGTTGATTATTATTATCAGTATTTATCTTATTATTTTAATTATTATTATTGTTATTACGTTAATTACTACTTTGCGAACCACAGTTATTATTATAGTTTTTAATTATTATTATTATTATCAACAAAATTAATTATTGTCTTAAGCGTTATCTTATTTTAATCATTATTATAGTAAGGTTGATTATTATTATCAGTGTTTATCTTATTAATTTAATTATTATTATTGTTACTACATTAATTACTATTAATCGTGCTTATCTTATTTGTAAATCATTCTTTTGATCATTATTATTAAGATTTTTACCATTACTATCAGTAGTTATTATTACGATTATTATTTTTAGTATTAATATTCAGGCTTTTAACGCGTATTCACCACTATAAAATGTAATAGTTCATAAGAGTATATTATTTTATATTAGCATTATAGGTAATCAATAATTATTATTTTAATAATCATAATTTTTTCAAATATTAAATAAGTTAGTTATAATTCACGACGACGCCTAGGTTCGCTCCACGTATTTATACGAAAAGTCTTTGTCGAGCAAAAGAGAAAGTAACAATCATAATAATATTTGTACGAGATGAAGGGAAGTATAATATTCCTATAATAAAAAAACGTCCCTTCATCTCTCCCACCACCATGTATTTTCTCAGCGGAGAAAATTTCGGCGGCGTCGCGCCCCGACTATAAATACGGGCCCGCTGGACCGCGAAAAGCAGACTGCCGGTCGCGTTTGCGTAGAGTAGAGCTTATTTCTTGCATATTCGTAGTACTGTATAAAATTTTAAATAAAAGTAAGCAATCTATATATATATTTTTCAAATTCTTTTACCTTTTATTCCGCGATACGCGCGCTTATTTTTAGGGCGGGAGACACGAGTCTGGGAGACAGAAAGCTGTCGCTGGACCCGTAGACTCCGCTAAAGATAAGCGCGACGACCCGAGGTAATAGCGGGAGGCCGAACGCGTGCCGCTGCTACCCTTGGGGGATATTGGAGCCGTCGCCGCTCCAAGTCCGACACGTTGGGGTGAGAGCCGCCCGGGAGTGGCCTCAACCAGCGTCGAAACAGCACCGCGTCGCGCCGCGCCCTCGCGAAATAAGTGTATTCGCGATCTGCCCCGCGTGTCCCCGGCTTCAACACGCGAAAGCGTTGGCCGAAAAACAAGGGGGCATTTGCCGGTAAATAACGGCTTAGAATCGCCGTTAAGATTACCCGGGTGGCACCAACTTCGGTTGGACGTCACACAGTTTAGGGCCTAAAGAGGGACTGAAGCGTGAAACACAGGAATAAAACGATTAGGTAAATTCAGGTGTTACAGACAGTCAGCTTGTACTTTGTTATCTTAGTATATTGATTATTTTTATTTTTAATTTATGTTTATCTTAGATTCTAAAAAGGTGATAATAGATAACCATTGTCTATTTATCTGAGTGTCATCATATAATTATAATTAGATTATTTTAAATTGTTGGTATAAAAGTTTAAAAACTAAAAATTTCTATGCTTTAAAGAATAAGTAACCTTAACGACGGATGTTGAAACGCTGTTGTATCAAATTTTTACAGTTGTACCTAATAACTTTTTCAATTATCAAGCTCGAGAAAAAGAATTAGAACAACTGAACCACTCTCTTTATATTTATATCTCTCCGGATTCATCGAAGTTTAGTTGAACCAACCCTAGTTCGATAAACGTAGTACTTTGTATTAGCGCAGCACTGAATTTATACTTTACATCATTAACAATAAATGTATTAAAGTAGGAACGTCCATGAACGTATGTGAATGTCAGACGCATCCATGTGATTTCATATGGAAAAATATGATTTAATATTAGGAGTGTGAATAAGTCTTTCCCGTTTTTTGTAAGAGATGGCGCCACCAATACTTTGCGAGTATTCAATGGTTACATATGTCATAATCAAAGCTTATTCATATGTCAACAATTCCATACTAACATATTAGTTAAAATTTTTTCGCATCATAAATTTTTGGTATCCTGAAAATGTCGAAATTTGAGCCGAGTCGACGTCATTTGCGGGAAGTTTCACTTTATTGGTTCAATTTGAAGAAATCTGCTGCCGAGGCGCATCGATTGCTTCAGGAGGCTTATGGAGAAGGTTGTGTCGATGATTCAAGTGTTCGCGGATGGTTTCGACGCTTCAAAAGCGGTGATTTCGACGTGGAAGACAAGGAGCGTTCCGGGCGGCCGCAAATCTTTGAAGATCGAGAATTGGCGACTTTGCTTGATGAAGATTCTTGTCAAACACAAGAAGAACTTGCTGAAGCATTGGGAGTTGACCGAACAACCATTTCCAAGCGTTTGAAAGCCATGGGAATGATCCAAAAGCAAGGAAATTGGGTGCCGTACGAACTGAAGCTGAGAGACGTCGAACAGCGTTTTTTCACTTGCGAACAGCTGCTTCAGCGACATAAAAGAAAGGGTTTTCTGCATCGTATCGTAACTGGCGATGAAAAGTGGATACGTTACGATAATCCGAAGCGAAGAAAATCATGGGGACTACCTGGCCATGCATCATCATCAACGGCCAAGCCAAATATTCATGGCGCCAAGCTCATGCTCTGTATATGGTGGGACCAGCTAGGTGTGGTTTACTATGAGCTTCTGAAACCGAATGAAAGGATCACAGGCGAGGTCTATCGACGACAATTGATGCGTTTGAGCCGCGCACTGCGAGAAAAACGGCCACAATACTCCGACAGGCACGACAAAGTTATTTTGTAACATGACAATGCTCGCCCACATGTTGCACCGCCGGTGAAAACATACTTAGAAACGCTCAAATGGGAAGTCCTACCCCACCCGCCGTATAGTCCAGACGTTGCTCCATCTGCTGATTACCATCTCTTCAGATCGATGACGCATGGCCTGGCTGACCAGCACTTCCATTCCTACGAGGAAGCCAAAAAATGGGTGGATGACTGGATAGAGGCCAAACCGGTCGAATTTTTTCGCAACGGGATTCGTATGTTGCCAGAAAGATGGGAGAAAGTTGTAGCTAGCGATGGCCAATACTTTCAATAATTCATTTGTAACCATTTTTTCACAATAAAGGCTCAAAATTTGAAAAAAAAAACGGGAAAGACTTATTCACATACCTGATAATTGTAGGAATAATTGTTGGAATATATGTGTTTCCTACTGTTCACTCTCTTGTGCTGATGCAAGGCTGTATGTGCGTGTATATGTGTGAGAGTCATTGTTACGCCCAATGATTCTTGTAGAGTAGGTGTATTGTTCACGACCTGCTAAATAAAAACCGTTGTATTTGTCTTAATGCTTTGTTCTTTATTTACCATGCATCTTTCAATACATATTATAACAGGTTATTGGGCTCCCACAAGCTTCACTGCATGGTTGAGTGAGATTTGTTTAGATTTAGAGATTTAGATTTTTAAAATCTTTAGAATTCTAGAATTTTATGATCTGATTTAGAAACGCTGGCAGATTTAGATTATATGCAATCAGGACTTGGTGCGGGAATACAAAAGGCCTTTTCTGCATATTATTAGAAGTGAAACGTTGCGATATTCCCATCAACATCACATTCTCTCTCTTTTTGATAAGAAGCAACGCGACGAGACAAAAGAAAATACAAATTTGTTAATTTTTATCAGAAAATAGTATAGAAGGAAGGAAAGATGACTGCTGAAGAAAGAGAGAGCGAGAGTACGCGAGAGAGCGAGAGAGAGAGAGAGAGAGAGAGAGAGAGAGAGAACGAGTGAAGTTAAAAATGCGCCGCTGAGGTTAAAGGAATTCCGTATTTAAATTTCAGCTGCACTGTGCAGCTACCTATCCAGGCTTCGGTGTATCCGCGCACCTACAAGATATAATCGAGGATGTTCTAAAATTAACAAAATCATAAAATAAACACAATAAGCAAAATCAATTTAAAATGAAATATTTTAAAATTAAATATAAATTTGATACATCAAATATTGAACGTTGAAACTAAAATAAGGATTGAGATTTAAAAATTTAAATTCAGAAATTTATATTAATCTGAGGTCAAAAAAAAATGAAATGTGTATAAAAAGCGTCTTCATTTTTAACTAAGAACATTCAACAGTACAGAACTTGTGACCCGCAAACCACCATTGTTCACTTCGACTCAGGTAGTCAATACACGCGTAGTTCGAAGTTAAATGAAGGAGTGTATTACATTAATTTAGCGTATAAGAGATGCGTAGACATGGCTGACATCGCAGGAAACCCGAATCGTGCGAATTGTTTTTTAACGATGGATTATAGTTTACAGACTGAACGATTCGATTCTCGGAGTATAAAGCCCCCTGTCAATGTTATTCCCACAATGTTCTGGTACATGCGTGGATGATGTGCACTTTTGTATTTCCTTGAGAAGAGGGTCACTAGAACTGCGAGTGAGAAAAAAAAACAAAGGCATGTAGAATTATTGATATGACAGTGTGCACTATAAAAATAGAAACTTACGGCGGATCGGGAAACGGCGGGACGTGTGACAGTAGTGACACGAAATTTTATCATGAAGTTTGAACTGCGACGTGCCCTTGAGGAGTTAGAGAGGAGAAGTGATGCAAAAATAATAGAAGGAAATATTGAAATCACGAAAGAATGCTCAGAATTTTTCAGGGAGAAAAGATAGGCGAACCGTGAGCTAGTAAGCACATTAGCCGCACAAGTGTCTGATACCGTCAATCTACATGTTCTAAATATGAACACTATCAAAGAACAAGAAACTACGAAACCACAAATCAAAAAGTGGAAAGCATTAAAGAATCTGACGCCAAGGAGGAATACAGTCAGACGAAGAACACGATCACGCACCTAATGAACAGAAGCAAGAACGTGGAAGATGATAAACATGGAACGCGTGATATTATAATAAATCACATAGATATTACTTATTTTTTAAAAATAGTAAGTGTAAGATCACCGAAAAAAATAGTTGATAAATTGAAAGAATATAAAAAGCTAGAATGTTAAACGACTTGTGTATCTGCAAGAAAAGAATTATGCCGTTTAAAATACGTACCTAGTAGAGAAGGAGGCGCGGACTTTTGAAATTAGTTCGAAAACAAGATTCAAGATTTCGAAAATACGTCGAGATCCAATAAACTCACGCATCATCAAAAACGCTGCTAATTTTATATAATACGTCTCATTTAATTATTATGTACATTATAATATCATGCAATTTACTAAAGAATATAATTTACATTATACTACCAGTATAAAACAATTTATAAATTCAGATAAACCAATTTTAGTAAAACTGTATTTATTTAAATCAAACAAATATTTGTTTAAATTGTATTTACTTGAAAATATATATATATCAAACGAATGAATATTTTGTAACTTTGAATAAACTATATTTCTGTAACCAACTAATAATTATTCCTGCAGGCCCCCAGGCGCAGGCGCTCTAATTATAAAATTTTGTAATATTTTCCGTGTCATGTATATGTACATGTGTACATATGTATGTATATGTGTATTTGTGTGTATGTCTTATGACACTTATTTAGACGTTTATAATATTTACGATATCGAAAAATCTTTTAATATAATCATTTCTTTGGTACCTCAAATCTGATAGCGGAGAATAGTGTTACAAGCAAATTGTGCATATAACAATCTTCCAAGAAAATCGGGACTAATTCGCCACAAGAGGCCTACGAGGGCTCGATCGCTAGAGCGAAGGACTAGTAACTTGGTGATTCGAGCTCAAATCCCGGTCTTGGCCGATTGACACAAGTACCGCTGTAATAATTTACATGTGCTTTGTTTACAAATACATCGTAGACCTCTGTCGCTGATTAGCACCAATATTTGGAGCATTAAGAGAACGAAGTTAAATAATATAAAACAAAAAAAAAAATTCGTCACCAGTAGCTAGATGCGATTTGCACATTTCTGCAACACTTCGTTGTTCTCTACGTTTAATATAATACATTTTTATTAAATAATATTTCAAAATATGAACAGAACTAAACCACCAAAGAATAAAAAGAAAAAAATGGTGTGTAACGGGACACACAAGTTAATATATTTAGGCGAAATAAACAGCATGTGTTATCTGGTTCTTTTTCTCTATCTCTCTTTCTCTCCCTACAAAGTATTATTTAAAAAGGATTAAAGAATTCTGTTTTCTTAATCCTACAATTTGTTCTGCAACAATGTTTTTAGAGAACACAATACGGAATATATATATATATATATATATATATATATATATATATATATATAATTTTTTTATGTAAATTAACAGGAATATAGGGAATATGGGATTTCTTTTTTAATTCAAAAATTATATTTTTAAATTTCTAAAATTTTATATATATAATATAGTATTTTTGAATTTACATATATATAATTCTCTTTACATTTAGTTTATAATTTATGTTCAAATAAACCTATTTTTTGGATTCAAATAAATACACTTTTAGTAAAATAGATTTATCGGAATTTACAAAATTTTTTTTCAGTGTAGTATTATAATGTAAATGATATTTTTTAGTAAATTGCACGATGTTATAAAGTAAATAACAATTAAATAAAACTTATTATATATAAGTGTAATAAATTTTATTAGATATTTAAATTACAGTAAAAGGAATCTCTTACGATATCAACTTTTTTGAAGAAATTAATTTTGAAAAAAACATCTTTTTACAAAATGTAATTTTATATAATCTTTGGCAGACGATTTTTTTTGTTAAACATTATTTTATTACTAACAGAAAATGAATTTCCTTTTTGAATTTACTTAAATTAGATTATCTCTGTATGTTATTTTAGTTGTCTTATTCCACTCTCTTCAATTGTTTATTTATGTTGTTTATTTATGTTTTATGGAGTGTTTACCGCAAATATTATGATGAACATTAGAGCAAATTCCATTTTTATCGTGAAAACCATAAGAGGTCCATAGACATTTCGTTTTTCTCTGCTGTCTTGTAAAATACGAAAAATTTCATAAAGAATATTACTATTAAGCCCATTTTGGGTAAAAAAGAACGTTAATAAAGAAAATATATATAGACTAAAAAATATGTATTTTGATGAGATGTTGACGTTTAATTTGAAATATTTGTTGAAATTTTTTGTATTTTATGAGATAAGCTAGAAAAACGATTATTTACAGTATTTTAATTTGATTGATTATAAAAATGGAATTATCACCAATTTTTACTATCATCTCTGTAATCAGAATCTTAAAAAATATTAGCAGGCGAACTTAGTTTCCAATCTTTTTTAACGGGAAATAGATATTTATGATGGAAAATGCATAAATGTTAGCTTAATCAAAATATTTTTAGTCATCTTCGACTACTTTTTCGAATTGTTTCTGGCATAAACGATGGCGGTTTTGAGGCGATGCAATCATTCACAAATTTTCATTACGTACGATGGGTGTGGCAACACTGCTGATTCGAGTTCCAACAGGGTATTTTTGACGGCTTTCGCAACATATAGCCGAGCGTTCTCATGCAAGAGAATGACTTTGCGCTTATTGTTCACGATTGCTGATCTATATTCGATGAATTTCTGTCGCAATCATTCATTTGGCCTTTTTATACCTCGGTAATCATGGCTTCATTCGGTTTTAGCAGCACATTGTGTTGTTTCCACCAAACGCACAACAATGTCTTTTGGCCGTGGATGTTCCGTTTTGATGTCAATGTAGACAGTTGTCCCCGTTTCACTCATGATTAGGATTGACAACTATTAGGATCGCCATACCCGTGCTGAAATATACTCGGTATATCCCTAGTTCGGTCTAGATCCTAGTCAGTATTACTCATGATTTCTTCATGTAGGTAAATCTCGCCAGATCCGAGTTAGATTTCCCTACGATCATCTAATAATCGTCTTATATTAATTATTAATTTCTTGACTTTATTCAGATTTCCTTATCTTTTATTAATGTTAGAAAGAAATATGTGTTTTCACTAGTCAAAATTTTACAAGCAGAAAACTTAAGGAAATGATTAGGATTTCTATCTTGGTTTTAGTTAGATTTCCTTAACTTTTCCCTATTTTGGAAAAACTCCCTTTTTTCTAGGCGGAATCTGCCAAGTAGGAGAATTCAGGAAATGGTTAGAATTTATATTTTGATTCTAGTTAGATTTCCTCAACTTTTTCTAATATTGGAAAGAACGACGTCTTTTCTAATCAAGACCTTATGTGTACGAAAATTAGATATTATATATATATATATATATATATATATATATATATAAAATAAATGTGTGCGCGCGCGCGTGCGCGTGTATGTGTACAATGTACACACACACGCACACACACACACACACATATATATATATATAGCTATATATATATAGATATTTGTGTGCGTGTGCGTGTGTGTGTGTGTGTGTGCGTGTGTGTTCCAACATGGGAAAGAATTTAAAAAATTGATTTCCTATGTATGTTTTATCTTGTGTTTATAAAATTATTATATTATCTTAAGTGCTTTATGGTCATATGCAAACTATAGTATAGTAATCACATATTGCGTTTTAGCATAGTGCATAATGCGTTAGCTTGCGAATCGTAGGGTCGTGGGTTCGATACTCAGCGGAGGTCGGAATTTTTTTCATTGAATAAAATATTATATGTTCAGCAGAGCTGTTTAACATTAAAATTTACAATAATTAGTGTATAAAAAATATATTAACAATTATTAATTGTTATTGTAAATCGTAATACGTAATATTCATATAGAAAATAATTTATGAATGCTAATTAAATGGTATGCGTCACCTAAATACGTAAATATATTTTTTTATTTTAAATAAATAAATATTAAAGAGTCAAAAAGTTATTCACTTATAATCGAGGAAACAAACTTAGAATAATTTATTATTGGCTTAATTTCTAGATTTTCTGACTAGAATCAGTCTAGTTTCTAGCTTGGTATACCTACCAAAATCTAAGCTCGTTCCCTATTAAAAATGCTATTAAAAGTGGGACAAATCGGAACTAGGATCAGGCTAGATTTCCCTTCTGGGTCCGAACATTTGATAAGGAAAACTCGCCTGATACTAGCTAGATTCGAGAATAAATTTCTGCACGGGTAGTAGATCCATTTTTCATCACTAGTCACAATTCACCACTGAAAACTCTTTTTTTTTGCCTGGCAAACAAAGACAGGGCGATGTTGTAGCGATTCATAATGGCACTTTCGGTCAAATCGCGTGGCATCCATTTTCCTTCTCTATGAATCTTTCCTATCACATTTAAACATTTGCCAACTGCTCTGTCACTGGCTCCTAACTTATTAGCGAATTCTTTCTGCGTTTAAGCTGAGTTTTCGTCCAAAAATGCTTGGGATTCACTATCTTCAAACGTTTTCGGTTGCCCAGAACGTTCTTTCTCATTAACATCAGTATCTCCGCTGAAACCACGCTTTACATATTGTAAGCGATGGAGTTTGTTCGCTATACATTCTTGAAGCGAGTTTTTGCTATACTTTTGAAATCAAAATAGTGCAAAAGGACACGTCGAAAAAACGATGTTCACAATTTATTTTTCACCGATCAAAAAATTATAATATTGATACAAATGATTGTGTCTGTTAACTGAATTTTATTAGCAAATGATAAAACTAAAAAATAAAACTAAAAATAAAATCCGACACATGTGACTTTTCGTACTTCGTATATCGCCATCTAAATATGAAGGTCGGAAACTAAGTTTACCTCCTAATATATATGTACAAATTTTAATGAAAATGGGATTTGTCATCTAATTCGAAATTTGGCAGTTCTTTGCTGTGAGAAATTTTCTCAGCTTTTGATATTCGTTGGTTTTCATTAAAGTTGCCGCAGATTTAAAAACGTTGAACTACTCGCTAGCTGCTGCTATATTGGATATATACACCTACTTATTATACCTGCGGCAAAAAATTTCTTTTTGTTCGTTAAACGATTATATATATATATATATTATAAGATTCTGATAAACAGAATCCTCTAATCCCCCATATATAATACTATGTATAGAGAGAGAGCGAGAGAGAGAGAGAGGGAGGGGAAGATAGAGAGAGACGGGGGAGGGGAAGAGAGAGAGAGGGGGGAGGGGAAGAGAGAGAGAGGGAGGGGAAGAGAGAGAGAGAGAGAGAGAGAGAGGTGTGAATGGAGGTTGGGAGGGCAATTGATAGAAAAAGAGACAAAACGAGAGCACAAAGGAGTGGGGTACTGGCCAAGTACGTCACTTCCGTTACATTCTCTACTATCGTTACGCTGTCAGGTAGCTGGCCTAAAAATTTTCAATTTGGTCTCCGTCCGAGTCGAGCAGAGCCGGATGCGCCGTACGAAGTATTAACTTAAAAAAAATGATACACTCTCCAGCTCGTGTAGACTTGCCAGCTGATTGTGAGGAGCTCTAGTAAGACGTGCGAGTATTCGGGCGCGTGGTGAGGGAGGGGACAGCAGAGGGCACCGAGCATCAGGCGCAGTGGCGGCGCGCGTGAGCGCCTTAAGATTGTTTGCCTGGTGAGTTGCACGCGCGTCGTCCTCACCTGACAAATCGGCGCGGCGTCTTGTGACCCGTCACAATATATATATATATATATATATATATATATATATATATATATATACATAATTTAAAAAATTTATTCATAAAATTTTAGGATTTAATAAGGAACCCTATATCCATACATTCCTCTTAATTTACAGGAAAATATAATTTACAACTTAATATATATATAATATAACTTTAAAAACATTATTGCTGATAAAATTCTAAAATTAAGAAAATAGAATAAATATTAGAAGAATAAATATTAATTTTTGTCGAACGTTTCGTTACACAGCTATTTTTTCCTAAAATGTGAGATTTTATTACGGTAGTCAAATAGTGCCAAGTCTGGATTGTAAGACCGGTGAGGCAAGAGTTTTCATGCACTATTGTTCAAATAGTTTTTGACCGAAGCTGCAACATGCAGCCTCATGATCTCATATTCTGTCCGTTTTTCATATAATACTCGCGTCCAACGAATAAGTTCGATACAATGATCATATAATGGCTCGAAGCAATTCATAGTATACGACACTCTTTTGATCTAACCGAATCCACAGCATGACTTTATTTACGTGAATATTTCGTTTGGGTGTCCATAGAGTGGACTCGCCGGGCTTTATATATGATTTTCTGCGTTTAGAGTTATCATAACAAATCCATTTTTCATATTCATCACGTTGGAGGTCTCTCGGCTTTAATTCATACGGCACTCAGTTTCCAACCTTTCGAATAAATCTCAATGCTTTTAGGCACAGGGAAACGGCTTGTTGCGTAACGCTAGATGATACAGCAAGTACTTTTTGAATCTGACACAGAACCTCATCCAGCAATGCGTATAATTCCTCGTCTTCAAAACTTTTTAACATACTAGAGCGAAGCTTGTCTACTTCGAAATCGCCACTTTTCAACCGCTTGAATTACCTGCGGCATATTGATTTACCACTACATTCCGCCCCATAAGTTTCCGAAAACGGTCTATAGACCTCAGCCGCTCTTTTTCTCATATTAAGGAATAGAAACAGCGGCTCCCGTAAAAAAAGATAGTTGATTAAAAACAAGAATGATTTTCCTCAATAAAATAAACGACAAACGCTAAAAACTTTTTTGTACATCATATATAAGTAAATTGAATGAATTTCCACATTCTCACGGTAAAATTTTATGGTATATAAACTTCGGAAATTGTATATTTTATTTATTGAAATTAATCGATTGTATATATTTATTGATATCTAAAAATTAAAGAATTGCGCCGAATAAATCGAGAGAGAGCGAGAGGGAATGTGTTCGAATAGGTGCGTTTTCTCTGCCGTATTCTCTGTGATGTCGCATGGCTGTGTGCGTGTTTATATGTGAACGCTCGCCGTTCGGATGCCTGCAACAATCCTTGTGGTAATTATTCCGCCCGACTCTTTTTATAGAGTAGACTCGTTCTTTTTGAACTACTAAATAAAGATTTGTATTTATCCTAATGTTTGTTCTCTATTTACTTAGCACCTTTCAACACATATTATAACAATAATATATGGAATGTATGCACTGTACATGAAGCAGAGTGCTCGTTCTTCTGCGGTCGGCCCTGAATACTATCATGCACTGTATACGCTACACTTAAGGTTCATTAAGTTTAGATGTACTGATATTTTTAAATTTTATATACATATACAATATAATGTATAAATCTTCATTTGTAGCGTTCATCAAGGGGGAAAAAATAATAGTAAATCAGGATAATTCTGGAGCTTTGGCATGGGGACTAAAACTTGCTAAAACTTGACAATAACTGGCTTCAGTTAAATATTATTTTCTATTCATGGTTTAGTGATTCTAAGATCATATAATTTAGCTAGTATTGTGATCTTTCTGATATATTGTAACGAATTGATTATCAGGCCTAATACTATTATAGTTTGAGGTTTACTGTGTTTAAAACAATTGAATTGTACTTTTGTCGACTGCCCATATACAAATTCATAAATATTTTTCTATTGGTCTTACAGTCCAATCAATTCTATCTAAAAATAAAATAAAAATAAAAATAAAAAATGAAAATAAAAATAAATAAAAAATGAAATAAAAATTAAAAATTAAAATTAAATTAAACATTAAATTAAAATTATAATGACAGTCAGACTGTCCTTGTTTACATTCACCCCCGTAGACTAATCTGAAAATAAAATATTAGCTGAAAAAATTCTTTGTTAGTAAAGTGCAGTCTGACTTTCCCCAACACCCTTACCTAATTGAAGACTTGTCCAACGTTTCGAGCTCGCTACGGCTCCTCATCAGGGACTGTCCCTTTACTGTGTTTATTTACCATCTAGTTCTCAGTTATTTTTGAACTTTCTTGTCAAATAAAACTGATTTTGTATGTTCAGACATTGATTTTTTGAAGGATGACTAATATACGCTGCATGACTGATAAAAATTCCACTGATATTTGAGCGTGAAAATTGAACAAACACTGTTTTTTTCAGAAAAACCTAACTAGTATTTATTATTGAATAATAACGATTTAAAATCATTTATAATTATATTTATTATGTTAATATTGTATTTATTTAAATATTTTTTTGGAGCTGTATAAAATAATAATTTGTAACATTTTTGACGATAAATTTTTTTTACTAATTGTATTCCAATATTAAATTATCAAATTAATAACTTTTTCTGACTAAATACGAGTTTAATATTATACATATTTAATAAAAATAGTTTAAAATCTGTATTAAATAATAATTAAAATAAAGATCTGAAAAATGATCTGAAAAACGGTGTTTATCAATTATTATGTGTTGTGACGAGGAACGCAAGCACTGCGTGCGCCTGCCTTCCCCGTCCCGTTGCTCTCTCTCCAGCCGTAGCATGTACATATTTATCCGCATATTTATATGTAGAAATGTTTGTATGTTTCAGGCCGACGCACAACCACCGGCGGAGAGGTAAGTGAGAGAGAGAGCGGGGAGTGGGGAGAGACAGCCACGCGCGCGAACTAGACAGATAGAGAGAAGGCCGCGAGCTTTGAACACGCGTTTTAGCCGGCTTTTCGCTCCACGTGCTTTGTTTTCTTTGCTGTTACGGTGTCGTCTTGGTCATCGTCTACGGGAACACGCCTCGTGCTCCACGTGTTCCCCCTCGCTACGTACCTCTTCTTCGGGGAGGGTACACTCCCGAACGCGCGTGTTTGTGCCACGGCATTGTGTGTGCGTGTAGCGCACTCGCACTGAGGACGGGCCCGAGCGGACGCACTTGTCGCCAGACCCCGTCTCCGCGGAATAACCGCCCCATCCCGGGGTTTCTGGACGGCGACGTCACCGCCGCTCCCGGTGAAGGAAGGTGCTGCTGCCGGACGAGGACACGCTGCGGGATCATCGAGCCCCGACTCGCTGTAAGTGGCAGCCCCTTTTTTCTCTCTCTCTCTCTCTCTTCCCGAACGCCCCGCGCGCCGTCGCCTCGGCGACCCTCGGCCTGCGTCCCGCACGCCTCATATATAAGCGCTGCGTTGTATTCTTTTCTTTTGTACTGCGTTATTAAAACTTGTTTAAATTTTAATTATTTTTATTTTTTTATTAGTATCAAGTGTGCTCCATTAGCCACCCTGTCCCACGCGCAGTCCCGAACGCGATATTTCGCCCTTCGCGAACCGCCCCTCTCCCTTGCCGGAATCCTTCGGGGCTAAGCCCAGCCGGGCACAGATTTGCAACGGCCGTGCCCGCCGTCCTCGTGCTCGAGGCGGACACGCGCACCGTTACATGGCGCCCAACGCGATCTCGGGATCGCACTTTATATAAAAATATTTTATATATCTTTATATATATTATTGCATATATACATTTTATAATATATATGTAATAATATATTATATTACAGTGCCCCGGCGAATATTCGCAAGTGACGCGGATGCGCAAAAATAATTTAATAATTTTATTATATTGAAAATTATAATATTACAGAGTGCGAACGCACAGTACATCGCGAGTGTTTACGTTGCGAGCTCGTAGATGTAAACACTCTCGAAGTCGGCCAAGGCCAACGGCAATTTGGCGAAAGCGGCTGAAAAGCAGCACAAATGAAATATAATGCCGAATACGGTAATATAATATTTGTGCAGTTTTTCAAGCAAAACTAATTTTAAGTTAAATAGACACATATACATTAATTTATATAATATTGATATATATATATTAAGTGGATGTAACTTTAAAATTTAGCTTAAATTAAATATGTGAATTCCATCTAAGCTAAACTAAAATTAATCAATAATTAATTTTTAAGATAGCGTAATATGAAAATATAACTGATATAAATAGATTCACATTCGCCATTATAATATAATAATAAAATTTTCGCCGTTACAGGCATAAGGAACATTTAGTGTAAATTAAATATAATTAAAAGTTCTCTTCATTACACATAGTCGATTATAAATAGCGAAGTCAGCGATCTGTGTATACTCACATACACACACCACCGCGACTCTACGCTGTACATACAGTGTACATGCGACTAACGCAAATTTTTCTTTGCTTTCAATTTAATTTGGTCAAAATTGATTATTCCCTCTATGCTTTTCGCTTTCGGATCTTCATTTTGATATTGTAATATCTCTAATATTTGTGCAGTATAAATGAAAAATTAAAATTCTTTTTTGAAAACTAAAAATTAAAATTTTTTTTTTTCCGAAAACTAAAGATAAAAATTTTTTTTTTTTTTTGAAAACTAAAATTTAAAAATTTTTTTTTTTTTTGGAAAACTAAAAATTGAAAATTTTTTTTTTTTTTCTTCCGAAAACTAAAAATTGAAAATTTTTTTTTTTGGAAAACTAAAAATTGAAAATTTTTTTTTTTTCCTTTCGAAAACTAAAAATTAAAAATTTTTTCTTTTGAAAACTAAAAATTAAAATTTTTTTTTTTTCTCTCCGAGAACTAAAAATTAAAATTTTTTTTTCTTTGAAAACTAAAATTAAATTTTTTTTAATTTTTTTTTCTCCTTTTTTTTTGAAAACGAAAAATTGAAAATTTTTTTTTTTTTTCTTTATATTTTTGTATTTTTTTTTACATTGCTTAAAAAATATAAAAAGGAAAAAACTATTACAATTTCAAAATAAATCTTTTTTTGGAAACTCGAGAATCCGAAAGCCGAAATAAGAATTCTGGAAAAATTTTTGGTGAATTTTTTGACAATTTTTGAAAATTGTTGAATTCTTTTTCTCTTATATTTTCTGTTTTTTTTTGCGTCAGTCGCCCCAATTTTTGCGTTTTCGCCCTCGCACTCCACTATCTCTTGAGATTGCCGGCTTTTAATTATTTGCTTTTAATTATTTAATCGAAAACTTTGGCTGTAACGCTCTATTTTTCTCACGTTGTACTTTTTTTTCTTTTTCCGTTTGTTCGTTTGTCTTCTTCTAATTTTCAACGAAAAGAAATAAAAGATGGCAAATCCGCCAAACGAATTTAACGACTGGCTTCAAAGCCTATGTGAGGAAGAAACAAACCTAATTACAGCGGAACTAGAATTAAAAAATGAGGGTTCCCCATTTCAAAGGGCTGCTAGGCTATACCATAGACTAGCAGGAAATTATAGCCCAGGAGATTTTGTGGAATGCGAGAGTGACAGTGATAGTATAAAAACACGCACGCGAAGAGATAAAAATCTGTTAAAGATAATCGTCACCTCGACAATGCGCGACGCAACAAAAACTTATATTTTGGATCGAATGGAAGCGACGTACGCCGAACAAGCGGACGGATCAGCTGACATACAGCAGGCTCGGGAAATTTACCCGAGCACAGATCAAAGAAATATAACAACAGCTGTCGATCACCAAATACAAAATCTGATCGACTTCAATTTGGCCGAGATGAACAGGCATGAACCGCTCGCATGGAGCACTGCCAACGAATCGCCGATTCAGGCAGCCACCACGAGCGTAATTACGCCTCCCGACTTGGGTGTCACGAATGACACCACACGTCGAACCCAAGTCGCATCTCAGGCGACAAATACAACAGTCGAGCCTCAACCGACTGACCTCGAAAACAATGTAAACCTTCGTCAGGGATTACATGGCCTGCAAAATATGCTGCAAACTTGGATGCAACACCAAAACTGCACTGTCCACGATTTGCAGCAGAGGCAAAGTGAGATGCACGCTACGCTAGCCAGCATCCAGCAGCAGCTGCAGAAATCGGCGCGACGCGACCGTGTCACTTTCCAAGACACGTACGATCTGCAATACGTGGAAAGTGACAAAAACCTCAACAATAATAGGTTTGTAGGGTCGACCGGCGAGCCTACGTTTTCGGCTCCTTGCCACCCTCGGTACCAAGGGCCTGGAAGGGGGGGACATCACATGGATCGAGATGTGATGAGCTCGCCCGCGAATACAACGCGATCAACGCTGTCAAGCACCTTGGCCCAGCGCACGGATATTGGTAAGACCGTACGCCAATGGAAAATTAGATTCAATGGTGCCAAGGGGAAAAGTGTAGAAGAATTTCTGCAAAGGATCGCGGAATGTCGCAGGTTGACACCGCTCACAGACGAGGACATGCTCAATGCCATGACGGAGCTCCTCGACGGTGTCGCCCTGCATTGGTACCGTCTATCTCGGAAAGACTGGACCACGTGGCAAGAGTTCTGCCACGCAGCCCGGAGCTGCTACGGCGTCGATCGACGCTTCCAAGCTGAGCTAATCAGCGAAGCGCAGCGGCGTACGCAGGCGAAGCGCGAGCCAACACGTGACTACGTGTTTTGTTTGTTAACGATTCTCAATCGGTTCGAAGAACCATGGTCGGACGACAAGCAACTCGCCCTGATCTACCGTAATCTACTCCCGGAGATACAGAAGTTAGTTCCGCGGGAGAAGATTACGAGCGTCAATCGGCTAATCGAGCTTGCTCGAGAGGCCGAATGCGTCCTCGATGCGGAGCGAAATTATAAGCCACCGCCATCACCTGAGGACTGCATAATGCCCGAAGTGGCCTTCCATGCGGCCGACACGTCTCGAACGCGCCCGAAACCAAGAATCGCGGCCGTGGACGTGAAGCCGCCCAACTTCAAAGCTCTGGTGCGAGAAGTTTTACAAGAGGCTGGCTTTAGAGCCACCTCACCTGATTTAGAGGCGCCAGGCGTCGTAGCCCTTATCCCGAAGAGGAGCGGTCGCGATTCACGCCCGAGGTCGCCGCGTACAGGAAAAACCAGAGCGCCGACCTCACCTAAGTCGGAGAGGAAGCCCTCCTTCAAAGGAAAGCTGGTGCACGAGCCCCTCAGTGACAAGAACAAAGGTCGGACAGCAGGTCCTGATCCGCGGTTCTTGTGCTGGGGCTGTAGTTGGCCTGGCCACACCTTGCGCAGCTGTCCCGAGTGTTCGGGAAACGCGAAAAAGGGCGAGTAATTGAGGTCCAACTCGCCCCTACGCTCCGTGAGACCTCTGAAGATCAGCATGCAGCTGCGAGGACACAGGGTAATGATGATTGCCCCCTCCTGTCTGTAAAGGAGGAGCATCACGACCGTGACTCCGCTGACTCAGCCACAAGTGTCGACCCCGATCGGTATTCACGATGGTGGGTACAGGTAGGCATAGGCGAGTTTCGCATTCATGCACTGCTGGATGCAGGGGCTGCTCGTACAGCTCTCGGAGCAATCGGCCTGCAGATTGCATCTGCCCTCGGTCGTCTAGTTCGACCCTTTCCTGGATCTGGCGCTCGACTCGCCACGGGAAAAATTGAGCCGATAATAGGCCAGGTGGCCCTTCCGTTTGCCATAGCAGACGTAGAAATGGAGCTAGACGTCATCATAATTCCAGACTTGGAAAATGACTGTCTGCTCGGTGCAGACTTCTACCGCGCCTTCAATGCGGTCATCCACCCGCGCGACAACACCATGTCGATCGAGGGTGCTGCGGATTTCGTTCCGTTACAACTCTGCACCGTCTCAGTTACCTCGGCGTATTCGCTTGCCTCTATAGGCTTGGCCGATATTGACGATAGTCAACGCCGAGCTCTCGAGGAACTCCTCGACCGGATGCTGCCTCCGGCTGATCAGCCTCTGGGCTGCACGCATCTGACCGACCACGTGATCGATGTCGGCGATGTTAAGCCGATTAAGCAGCGTTATTATCCGGTCTCTCAGAAGATAGAGCTGGAAATGCATGCGCAAGTTCGCAAGATGCTTGATCAGGGCGTAATTCGCAGGTCAACCAGCGAATGGTCTAGCCCCGTCGTGATGGTTCGCAAGAGCGATGGGAGCTACCGATTCTGTGTGGACTATCGCAAATTGAATTTCGTGTCCAAGGTCAGCGCGTACCCGCTTCCTTACATGGACGTAATCTTACGGAAACTGAGAAATGCGCGATACATCTCCACCCTGGACCTCAGCAGCGCCTACCATCAGGTCCCTCTTCGTGAGGAATCGCGACACCTCTCTGCCTTCACGGTTCCAGGCATGGGGTTATTCGAATGGACCCGTATGCCTTATGGTGTCGCCGGTGGCCCTGCCACCTTTCAGCAGTTAAGCGACAAGCTGATCGGCCCTGAAATGGAGCCGGTGGCCTTCGCCTACCTCGATGATGTGATCATCGCTACGGAGAGCTTTGACGAACACCTCAGGTGGCTCGAACATATCCTGAGACGGATTTCCGATGCCGGCTTGACCATCAATCGGCAGAAGAGTAAATTCGGACTCGCGGAGGTACGGTTCCTCGGCGTCCTCGTGGATCGTGACGGTTTTCGACCCGATCCGGATAAGATTGCACCAATCTTGACTTACGCCGCACCAAAGAACCTGAAGCAGCTCCGTAGGTTTTTAGGCCTTGCGTCCTGGTATCGCAAGTTCTTAGAGAACTTCGCAACGCTTGCTGAGCCTCTCACCCGATTAACCAAGAAGAACATCAAGTACCATTGGGGAGAAGAGCAACAGCAAGCCTTCGAACAAATCCGGGCGCTCGTCGCATCTGCACCCGTCCTTTCTCGACCGTCGTTTGGAGAAACGTTCGTCATCCAAACGGACGCCAGCGACTCGGGACTAGGCGCCGTGCTCACACAAGCTGTGGATGGCGAGGAGAGCGTGCTCTCCTACGCTAGTCGCACGATGACTGCGGCTGAGCGTAACTATTCGGTCACCGAACGCGAGTGCCTCGCCGTGCTATGGGCTGTGTGTAAATTCCGCCCGTACGTCGAGGGCTATCACTTCCAGGTGATAACCGATCACAGCAGCCTTCGTTGGCTGCACTCATTGCGCAACCCCACGGGCAGACTCGCCCGTTGGGCCTTGGAATTGCAGGGATACGACTACGAAGTCATCCATCGGAAAGGTACCTTGAATTGCGTACCAGATGCCCTCTCTCGTTTGTACGAAGACGAGCCGACCTGCGAAGTCGCCTCCCTCGGCGTCACCGATGTGCAAGACCCCTGGTATTTGCGCCTTCGTAAGAAAGTGGTGAGCGATCCGACCAACCTTCCATGGTGGAAAGTCGTTGGGCAGCGACTATACTACTACCGTCCCGATCCTGCCGTCGAAGATTTAGTAGACGACCAGGATGCGTGGAAGTTAGTCGTGCCTAAAGAAGATCGTCGTACCGTTCTGCATGAATGTCATGAGGAGCCCACAGCTGGTCATTTCGGACGCCATAAAACATATGACCGAATTGCACGATCATACTATTGGCCATCAATGCACAAAGAGGTGACACAATTTGTCCGTGACTGCACCGTGTGCCAACAATGTAAGGTACAGCAGACTGCACCAGCTGGCCTGATGGGCCATCGAACGGTCACCCGCCCTTGGGAAATAGTAGATGGAGATGTGATGGGTCCATTTCCGCGATCTACCCGGGGATACGAGTATTTGCTCGTCTTCATGGATCTATTCACTCGCTGGGTAGAATGTATTCCCATCAGAAAGGCGAATGCGCAAACGATTCGCCGCGAGTTGAAAGATCGCGTATTTTTACGCTTTGGTACGCCCGAAGTATTCCTATCGGACAATGGCACCGAATTTCGTAATAAAATCATTGAGAAATTCCTTGTGGAGCGTGGGGTGGAGCATTCCACGATACCTCCTTATCACGCTCAAGCCAATCCGGTAGAGAGGGTCAATAGGACTCTGAAGACCGCGATAATCGCCTTCATTGAGGAGTCTCACAGTACTTGGGATGCGCACATCGCCGAGCTGATGTTCGCGTACAATACATCCGTACAAGACTCCATTGGCGTAAGTCCGGCCTTCCTTAACACGGGTCGTCACCCCTCAGCCCCTGGCACACATCGTCGCCAGGAGGAGCAGCGCGCACAGATTGCGCAAGAAGAGGCTGCTCTACAACATTGGAAAGAGCGCATGGAGAAATTATCTGATCTCCATCTAAAGGCAGCGGAAAACTCGCAGAAAGCGCAGGCAAAGCAAGCTCGCTATTATAATGCGAGACGTCGCGACGTGCATTACGCGATTGGCGATCGCGTATGGCGGCGTAATCGTATTCTCTCGTCAGGCATACAGGGCATCAGCGCCAAGCTGGCCCCGAAATTCGACGGGCCATTTACCATCACGGAGAAACTCGGCACGAATGTTTATCGACTGATCGACTCTACGGGAAGAGATGCTGGGAAGCATCACGTCGCCGACCTAAAGCCCTACCATCGAGATCACGACCCCGAAGATGATAGCAGTTCCGACACGGAAGAGCCTTCGGGCGAAGAGTGTGACGGCGATGCGTCAAATTGTAATGTCGAGGCGAGCGAGCGAACCCACATTGTAACACCACTGGTGAGCGTACGGCGCCCCGACGACGCGCCTCATTGTAATTCCGATACAAGCGTGCGAAGCGATACCCCCGCGGGCAATGCCACGCGATCTAAGACCGATATCGCACCGCGTAGATTAGGGAGGCCGCGTAGGACGCGAAGCGTAACCCGTCGAAGAACCCAAGCGCGAGCCCCTGCGGAGCCCGATAACAGCGAAGCCGCCTGCCATAACGACGTGCACCTGGTGAGGCGAAAAGTAGGTCGCCCCAGGAAGAGCGGACGCTCAACCCCGCCGCGGGACCAATCTCCCCGCCGCACTCGGGCCCAAGCCCGCGCCCGTCAACGGGCCGACTAGCTTCGATTATTGACTGGCGCCGTTATTGACGGAGGAACACCGGCGATTGTTACCTCCAAAAACAACTGCGTCTAGGGAAGAGAGTTCTTTACCCGTCCTTCCTCATCCCACTGATCCTCAGCGGTAGACCGCAGCCACCCCGTTCCTCATCCTGACACGATGGTCGATCCGAGAGAGAGATGTTGGGTCGAGCTGTCACGCTTCGGCTACCAGCGTCTGGAGGGGGGGCGTGTGACGAGGAACGCAAGCACTGCGTGCGCCTGCCTTCCCCGTCCCGTTGCTCTCTCTCCAGCCGTAGCATGTACATATTTATCCGTATATTTATATGTAGAAATGTTTGTATGTTTCAGGCCGACGCACAACCACCGGCGGAGAGGTAAGTGAGAGAGAGAGCGGGGAGTGGGGAGAGACAGCCACGCGCGCGAATTAGACAGATAGAGAGAAGGCCGCGAGCTTTGAACACGCGTTTTAGCCGGCTTTTCGCTCCACGTGCTTTGTTTTCTTTGCTGTTACGGTGTCGTCTTGGTCATCGTCTACGGGAACACGCCTCGTGCTCCACGTGTTCCCCCTCGCTACGTACCTCTTCTTCGGGGAGGGTACACTCCCGAACGCGCGTGTTTGTGCCACGGCATTGTGTGTGCGTGTAGCGCACTCGCACTGAGGACGGGCCCGAGCGGACGCACTTGTCGCCAGACCCCGTCTCCCCGGAATAACCGCCCCATCCCGGGGTTTCTGGACGGCGACGTTACCGCCGCTCCCGGTGAAGGAAGGTGCTGCTGCCGGACGAGGACACGCTGCGGGATCATCGAGCCCCGACTCGCTGTAAGTGGCAGCCCCTTTTTTCTCTCTCTCTCTCTCTTCCCGAACGCCCCGCGCGCCGTCGCCTCGGCGACCCTCGGCCTGCGTCCCGCACGCCTCATATATAAGCGCTGCGTTGTATTCTTTTCTTTTGTACTGCGTTATTAAAACTTGTTTAAATTTTAATTATTTTTATTTTTTTATTAGTATCAAGTGTGCTCCATTAGCCACCCTGTCCCACGCGCAGTCCCGAACGCGATATTTCGCCCTTCGCGAACCGCCCCTCTCCCTTGCCGGAATCCTTCGGGGCTAAGCCCAGCCGGGCACAGATTTGCAACGGCCGTGCCCGCCGTCCTCGTGCTCGAGGCGGACACGCGCACCGTTACAGTGTCGATATTAAATCCGATTTCCAATTTTTTAAAATTGAAGCTGTACCCGTCCGTTTAACTTTGACATGCATCTGATGCCTTAAATCGTATGAGGACGCTGAATAATGTTCGAGTTACGGCTATTAGGTAACGAGACTAGCGATGCTACTTTATAATTGTAAGGTTCAACTCTTATATGCCTGGGAACTGGCATTCAGTTTTGCCTTAATGAAGTAGACAACTAAATGCCAATATAAATTCCAAGACGACGGATAAGGTGTGGCTTTTTATGCCTGAGCTTTCTACCCGTAATTAAGTTTGGACACTGATAACTATAAGTAAGGCATGCTTCAGCGCAGGAAGAGAGATTTTCAGAGATAGATAGACTGCTGATCAATACGCTTATTTTACTTCCTTGTGAGAACATCGAACAATAGACTTGGATAAGTCGACTTAGCTATCCGATATTACTCTTGGAGGGTGTTGAAGTCCTACTTGACTTAGACACTTTCAAATAACGAAGTGGCGCAGCTATTTTTTTGTCCTTCGAGCTGAATCCTTGCCATCAATGCACAGTATATCGCTCAATAGCGGGAGCCTATACTGATACGTATAGATTTATGCTATACGCGTTTGACTTGGCTTTCCGGATCCGTGCCATCAACGCGTAGTATATCGTTCAATTGCAGGAGCATATACTAATACGTATAGATTTATGCTATACACTCTTGACTTGGCTTCTCGTTTTTGCTTGTTGTTAGATCGATACGCACAGTATATCGCTCATTTGCAGGAGCATATACTAATACGTATAGCTATAGTTTACAGTATACAATTATACGCGTTCGATTAAGCTTTCCGTCTTTTGCTGTGTCGAATTCAGTACGAACTCTATATTGCTTAATTAAAGGAAGCATAAACTAATAACGTTATGGCTGAAAAGGGTACCGAAGATTTGTTAGTGAGACAGAAACGGTGCTTAGATTTATGGATAAATTTCAAATCAAAGACGTCTAAACAGAAAGCTGCCGCAGCTATGACCGTTGAGGATAATCGGTCGCGAATCATTTGTATGTCCTAAAACGCATAGAATGCTCTCTGTAATCAACAATCCACTGAAGAAAATACTAAAATAATGTTGAAACTTCACAGAGACCTTTTATTAACAAATAAAGACAGCAGCAGTGTCAACGTTTATCGATTACTAGAATGCTAAACGTTTTCCGATAATAAACAAAATAGCGATGTGTTACAATATATACGTATATATAAATTAGTTCTAAAGCATATGTAAATTTTATACCTATTTTATAGTACTTTTTGACTTTTAAGCAATTTTTTCGAATTCCATGGGAAATAGAATTGTGTTTAGATTAATATTGATCAAAATAATTAACAATGACCATAGCTTACCTGTGGATCTTCCGTGTGAGATAAACATCCAGCTCTTTGTTTAACATTCAATACACTGTTATTACAAAGGATTTTTGTAAGATGATCAAAATTACGGTTTCTCTCAAATATAATTTTCCAATATCTATCGTCATCCAATTCAACCTTACTTAATCTGCTAAGTTGAGGTAATAAACAAGGAGCTTGCAGGATTAACTTTTGCCCTTCTTTTTGACTGTTAGAATGAAATGTTAGACGAATATTTGCATAGCAGAATTTTCCATTATCAATATCTTTAGGCAACAATAATCTTGGTTCAGTTGACAAAACATAAAAATGTCTTAAAGCTTGTAAATGATACCTTTAAACAAATACAATCCATAGATATATATTTATATTTTATAACGAAATACTTATACGAATTCGCTCTGAGGAAATATATACAGTACCTATTATCATTGCTGTGAGTAGGAAATTTAGGAAATATTGAGATCAAAAGTGCTGATATTGAGGACGTGTTATTAGATAATGTAAGACTTCCTCCTCCCAAAAACAAAAATCCAAGGGACATATGAATTGCTACATGTGAGCCATATGTTACCACATTATTTGAGGAGCCAACTCTTGTTCTTATATATCTACATACTCTTAATATCTTAACAATAAAAAAATAATTTTAAGAAATAAATAATATAACAACCTTTCTGATAAATCTTACCTCTAAATTACCAGTTCCTGACATAACCATCGATGCAGATAACAATACAACATTGAGGCAAGTTTCAATAGTTGCTTTGCCCGCTAGTTGAGCAACAGATTTATGCCCTAAAGCCATGAACATATTCAGAAAATGATATAATGTTCTGAATGCTATAAAATTTTCCGTTCCTGCATACTTCAGTCCAACTGCCATACAAGCACCAGCAATAATATTGCAATATGCTTGGCTGCAAAACAAAATTGATAATAGTATCAATATAAATTTGTAATAGTTTTTAAAAAGTGGATACATAATTTTATTAACAACTCCATATTTCACATTTATGTAAAGTTATATATATTTTAATAATTTTACAAATAACTTGGATATTACAAATTAAATAACAACGAAACATCACAGAATACACAGTTTAGTTCAACGTTCCTATAAACGCATATTTCATATAATAGTATTCAAAACGTTTTGATATGACTACATGTATTCCAAGAGATAATTAAAAATGAATACGTATATTGTATCCAAAAGGATTGAATTATGCATTCGACATAATTGTATTCTTTTTCATGTTATTTGATTTTATTCTTCTTTAGACTTATAATCATTGTCGACTGCGACGTCTGTTCAATTTTTGCGCCCTTATAGACTGACGTCTTGTACAACCACCAATAGTTGTTTTTCATATTAGAGATTCTCAAAAAAGTGCGATAACGCTGGTGCATAGATGAAAATACTCGAACATTCATTATTGACGCAATCCTGTTTCGTTGGCAGATGCATTCTGTTTTATTTCAATTGAAGACTTCCGTAACTTTCCAAAAAATAATTTACACGTACTTGTTTAGCTCTTTCCATTATATGTCCATCAATCTTGTTCTATCTACTGAATCCTTGTGTCTGATTTATAATCAAATTGTTAATTAATTATATTTGGGAACAGATACGTTTTACACAATATTTTCGCTATTATTCCAAGTTTCTTTTTAATCAATCTTATAGTTTATAATTTTTTGTCTTATTCTATTTATGTTTCCACTAAAGTTCTTTTAATTAGTTTTTCTCATTTACCTCCTTTTTCTTTTGCAAGAAAATAACGAAGACTGACGAAGTCTTCACGTATACTTGATGCGCAGTATTTATCGCATTGTTGATTTCGTGATCGTACTGATTTCAATTATGTTAATGGCGGTGGGATTTTAGTCATTTTCTACTATGGTGATCAAATTCTTTTTATATTTAAACATTCAAATTTTTTTATTCAGATATTTGTGAGAATGGTTTTGTCATATACTAATTTCTATATCTTCGTAGTTAATGTTTGCAGTATTTATTACTACAATTTTTATGGTTTCATTTCGATTCTCAACTAATATATCTCCTCCTTGCTTGCTTATCTCCACGTTGATTTCTACAAACTATTATCCCTTTCCTGTTCCATTCTCCACCACTAACTTTGGAGTGAGAAAAAGAGTGACAAATACAAAAAATAAATAATGTTTTGTACAATATTGTAGAACTTAAGCAAATAAATTATTAAGCTGTTAACTAACATAAAATTTACCGAAATTAAAGAAAGATCCTGGATAAACTCATCTAGAGAAAGAACGATTATAATATTTTGTGATATTAATTTCAGTGTTTTCGATGGTAGTAAATTTTATCCAGATTATTTGTTTAGCGGGTATTATATGGTGATAAAATAAAAAAAATTATATTCAAAATAAGTATAATTGGTAAAAACAAATTATTAAACTATATAAATCATAGATTCATAGCAGAAAATTTTTTGTAACTTGAAGTAGATGATATAATTTATAAGAGAAATATATTTACAAGACAATTGTTTTCTATATGATAAGAGATATCCTTATCTTATGGAGGATGAAATAGTTACTATATGGTAAGAGATATCCTTATCTTCTGGAGGATGAAATAGTTGTATGAAGCCGCGGATATCTAAGCGTTACGCGGCACTCAGAGAGAATAGAAAATACGGAGCCAAGATAGCTATGAAAAGTAGTACTATAAATTAAAAGTAATATATATAAATTATTTAAAGAAGCCATTGTACTGCCAAGCGAGGGTAGTAAACGCCGATGCCGATTGTGTGCCGATTCAGAAAGAAATATACGAGAATTTTAATGTAAAGAGCAGTTGCCGGAAAACATGGAATATGTGGTACGTCACTATAGATGATTTTAGGGATATTTTACAACTGAATGGAAAAATTAATATTCTTTTCTTTAGCAAGAAGAAGTTTGTCAGAGGCCTAATAAAAATTATTAATTCTTAAAATTGTGATAAACTAGACAGCGGCTGTTCAAGTGAAGACACTAGGACGTTTTGGTGATCTAATAGACAGATAGCTCAGCATGGGCTAGGTGACCGTAGATACACTTCTTTAGGATATGACTGCAGCAAAAGTATAGAGATGAATAATTATGAGACCTGTCCTCTAGGCTTGTAAATGATCTTCGACGTTCGAAATGCCGTCAACTCTGCTGAACGTTCTAATTTTTTTAAGGGCCATAGCTTGGAAACCGCTATTTGGTTCAGGACATCTTACGCTGAATATTTTGTATGGCGCAATTCTTTGAGCGCAGAAAACTAAAAACATACATGGATATTATATTTGCTACAGACTTTGACGTTACATAAATTCGATAAGGTGGACGACAGTGAATCCACAGAACGTGGTTCTCAACAAGAAGTCAAGAAAGTAATAGGTGTCGAGCCCGCTTTCTCAAGTTAGGAAAAGTATTGGACTCGATCCATATCCACTTTTGCATTCTTAGAAACAATATTCTTCTCGTTTTACATCTACGTGTTCTTTCAGGCGACACAGTTATATCCTCAGGCTCAACGTTTTCGCAAAGTGAATATGAGTACTTTCACTCAATAGTCATTGATCGATTCTCTGGTTCTCACATTTGCCACTCACTCAGCTCAGTAAGGTACCTCAAGGGTAATATGAGTTATGCCACTTTAGATTAATTTGCATTATCTGCAATGAAACATTTGATGTTGAACTATAAACAAATATCTCCTTTGAGTTGAAAAATATTTCCCTAGCCGCTATCTCTCCTTAATTTATACTATGTCCACGGCCACGGTAAACACAAACGATTTTCTGAATCAGTATTGCTTGATTACTGTTCACTTGTAATGCTGGATATTTTTCAAAAAATAAGAAGTAAAGTGAAAAAATTGCAGAATTCTTCTGTACGGTATGTAAAAAATCTATAATACGATGAATTCATTACTCCTTTGTCATCTACACTTCCAGTTATACGATTAAATACATATCATAAGTAATTTAACACAGAAACGAATCAATTTCTCGAGTTTGTGAAATTCCCAGAGTATCAGTTAATTCCACATTATTCCAGAACTTGGTTTTTCACATTTCGTTTGTAATTTACTATACACTTTTCTTATTGTTTGCAGGCTCTACGCCCATCCCTCCGTGATTGTCGACCTTACTTCGTACGGGTGATAAATTTGACACTAGTTAAGTACTTTAAAATTTGCAGTACTACTTAACTACTTATACTATGTTTTGCTCACGCCATCAACAAAAATTAAGTTTGATATGTATGTGTGAACAAGTGAACATTGTACACCTGCCTTGCACATTTGTATCGAAATATACTATTCCGTCAAGTCAAGTTTTTTTCAAATATTGAATTTTCATTGAGCAATAAATATTAATACCTGTATCTACCGATTAAATATAAAAATATTATATAGGCTAGCTACAAGGATATTAAATATTTTTTGTATTCGTAGAATTTCTATTGTACATAACAGAAGGTGAGTCGATAAATTTTGAAACAAACTTGTTACAATAACAGTGGATCGCGTCTTTGATTTAGCGATCATGGGCCGAGATGACATGAGCCAGATTCACAGTACCGCTTCCTAGGAACGAGAGATAACAAGCAAGGCTACTTTTTATACGTCTAAACGAATCGACCTCCATAATTGTAAGTATTGCACGCGAGTCGCCGCATAACAGGCAACGACTGAGCAGTAGTACACGTGCGTGACGCTAACCGTGTAAGAAGAAAACAAAATTCTAAGGCAACAACTTGATCGTCAACATATGATGGCGTACACGTGCGCGTGTTTCTGTAAATTAAATTGAATGATTTTAGTTATTGCAAAGTATAATACACACACACACACGCGCGCGCGCGCACGCACGCACGCATCTCCCATCTCGGGTTCACCCGAGATAATAATATAACCGATTTATTAAACAGTTATAAAATTTCTATTTAAAACATATTCTAAGTATCAATTTATATTGCTATAGATAAATTTACCTATGATAACATTTCTTGAGAAAAAGACTATCTTGGGTAGTATCCTCGCTTTATTTTTCTGAATATTTATATACTTATATAAAATTGCATTGATATTTTACTGAATTTAATTCCTGATAATAATGCTATAAAACATAGAATCATCGGTCTCAAGCGAAAAGATGTTACGTCGACAAATGAATTACAAATTTTAAAAACATTACTTATCAGAGCAAAATTAACGAAAGAAAAAAATGTAATATTGAATTTGCGAAATTTCACTGAAAATTCAATAACTTCCAAACTGAGGACTTTGTCACACTAATTATATATGGACTGTAAATTTTATATCTGACATTTACTTTAGCTATATATAAGGCTCACAAAACTGCACATTTGAAACACTGATTATCATTTTTGTTTTACATTAACACATGCACGTCTTTCTTCTATTGCTGTAGGCTGTTCAATGTATGTGCTACCTTTTATAGAATTGATAAATTTATTGGATTGAATTCATATTATTTATAGATAAATTCCTGATGAAGCATATAACATCCAGCCGATCTCTCTCCTGAGACTTATCCACATTACGCTAGATGGGTTCTTTAACATGCATATGTATACCAGTCTTTTAATTTACTTTTGTCGAATATTTGAGAATTTTTTTGTGTTAATATACTTCATTTCTACTTTTGCTCTGAATTTTTAGATATAATGCACTCATCAGAGAGCTCTGTATTAAATAGCTGTATGATTTTGTAAACATACATGCTTGAAATGTGTTTCATGTAATGTTGTAAAAGAATATGTGTTAGTTATATATCTAGAAAAGCCTGAAAAATCGAATTCGGAAATCGTTACAGGAAAATTTCTAATTGGTGTATTGAAAACAATCGAAAAAAAACTAAATATTACTAAGAAACAAATTATAATGTCGATGACTAAAAAGCAATACATAATATACGAGGCGTATTAAAACAGGAAGCTCCTACAATTTGGCGTTTCTCTCTGACGCCAACTGGCGGACTTAAGCTGATAACAGTTGGAGTTTAGATTCTACTTGTAAGAGCCGAATTAGTTTTGATGACCAATGGTACTTTTTTCAACAGTAAAAGCTCGACAATCATTAAGATTTCAGTGTAAAGTTGATCCAATTGTCGATTACGTACGGTTATTAGACTTTTAACTGCAAAAGGGTTAAACAACAATCAGATTCATAGTAAATTAGTGAATATTGATGGTAATGATTATATGATTGTTAGATGGTGCGAAGATAGCGCACAGATTTTCTCGTCGGACATCGCATAATTGCACGATGGGCATCATGTCTGAAAAGTGAAAAATTCTAAATATGAAATTAATCGAACATAATAATTTTAATGTAAGTTACTCAGTGGTGAGTACATATATCTATATAATGTAATAAAAAAATAACGCATATAAATAGACGTTAACTAAATGCATTGAATTCATTAAATAATAATTTTTTAAAAAAGTAATGAAATCTGCAAAAAACGAAGAGTAACTTTAACATAAACTTTAAGAAAAATAAAATAGTTTGATGTGCCTTAGCATAGCAAGAATTTTAAATATATCTCCTCATGTATTTTATGAAAAATTTATATAAAATATTTGTCTAAATTCAGTAATAGATTAAGACAAAAATACATACAATAACGTCTTAATACAATGGATCATTAAAACAAATGGCTAAGTACATGTTATACCCATTCCTATATATAATAGCATGTATAGTTTACATAAATATATTAGGTTGTCAAATATCTCTCTTCCGCCTGGTTGTCTTATGAATTTCGCGTTACAAAACGCTACAAGCTCGTATCTGGCAATACTATACATCATTTGAAAGGTCTTGACATAACGTACAAAACGACGCTATGCATGATTAGTTTGGATATTTCGTCCAAAAGTTATAGACGTGTAAACATAGAGATCACTAACGCCGAAATTCGCGCTATTTTAAAGTTTTCCTTCGTCAAAGGTAACTCTGCTAGAGAAACGTTTCGCGAGATTCATAGTGTTTTGGGGGGTGGCACGCTATTACTTCGAACCGCAGAGGAATGGTTTCGACGACTCAGAGCCGGTTAAAACGACACCATGGATAAGCCAGCCGGCGGAATACCTGTGACGACGAATACCGATCAAATCATAGAACTTATTGAGTTAGACCGGCATGTGGCATTTTGTGACATCGCCTAGGAGATGAGAGTTAGTCACCAAACGATTTAAACCATCTGCAGAAGGCTGGATACAAAAAAAGCTTGATGTTTGGGTGCCGCATGATTTGACGCAAAAAAAACCTTCTCGACCGCATCAACGCCTGCGATTTGCTGCTGAAACGGAACGAACTCGACCCATTTTTGAAACGGATGGTGACTGGCGACGAAATATGGATTAAATACGACAATATGAAGCGAAAACGGTTCTGGTCCAAGGCCGTAGCACCGTTCCAAACAGAGGCCAAGCCGGGATTAACGGCCAGGAAGGGTTTGCTGTATGTTTGGTGGGATTGGAAGGGAATTATCCACTATGAGCTGCTCCTATATGGTCAGACGATTAATTCTACCATCTACTGTGAAAAACTGGACCACTTGAAGCAGATTAACAACCAGAAGCTTCCACAATTGGCCAACAGGAAAGGTGTAGTGTTCCACCAGGAGTTCGAATGGGAGGTTTTATCGCATCCGCCATATAGCCCGGATAAAGCGCCAAGTGATTACCACCTGTTCCTGTTCATGTCGAATGCCCTTGGTGGTGTAAAGTTGGGCTCAAAAGAGGCTTGTGTAAAGTGGATGTTCGAGTTCTTCGCAAATAATGTGAGGGGTTTCTACGAGAGGGGTATTATGATATTGCCGTTTAGATGGAAACAGATTATCGAACAAAACGACGCATATTTGAAGTAAATCCGACCACTGTAACACTTTTTATAAAGCATTGAATGAAGAGTAAAAAGGCGGAAGGACGATATTTGACAACCTAATATCTAAAACTCTAAATGCTGACGGAAATGCAGCTTAAAGTTTTGCGATCATTTACCAATGGCCGAGTTTATTTGAACATCATTTGGTCCACGTGTGCACTTATAAAACAGAGCTAATTATCTAGGAATCAGCGATGTTTTTAGGTAAAAATTCTTCTTCTATTTTTTCTGATAATTCGTTATTAAAAAAAGTAGGTATGAGCTTTTCAGGCCCATTCCCACAAAGTTTATAAGTGAACAAATCCATTATTGACCTTAAATATCTATACTCTAAGTCTGAAATAATATACTTTTAAATAACTTAAATATATAGACTCTAAGGTAAAAGTACATAATGACAAATGAAAATTATTTACTTGTCATTAATTATGTACTTTAAATTAGAATTCATTTGATTCTAGATTGAGAAGTATTTAAATTGTCACATAATTAACATAACGTATGTCGAAACACGCATAATAACAAAATTATGTGTTCAAAGCCTCAAAGCCTTGTCAACAGGAGTAAATATAATAGAAATTTAGACACAGGATTAAGGCATATATATACTACTTAATCGATAAAATAATTACTATTTTCAATTTGTGTAAAAATCAGATTTTCCTTATACATGATTAAAAAATTATTAAAATTATTAATAAACTTATTTCTACAAGTTCTAGAATTTTTAATTTAGAATATATATATATATATATATATATATATATATATATATATATATATATATAGAGAGAGAGAGAGAGAGAGAGAGAGAGAACGAGAGAGTAGCTTGGGCTGAGGCATTAAGGGCATCTGATCATTGAATATCGTGAAGTACCGGACTTTACTGGCCAAATTGAAGTTTGTCAATAGTCCAACTTGTGTATATGTATTTCTTTTCGGAGCATGTGATGTCCCGCACATGCCCCGTTTTTGCGTCCATCCGCGTGTGGAACCGCCGGTTCCCGATCCGCTGGCAATGCCGCACGGCTCCCAGACGGAAGAACAGCGTGGCATTTTCGTCGTAAACAAACGCACGCCGGGGGCATGCGTCGTCCGTCGGGGCCGAACCGTGCGGTTTATATTCTGGTGCCGGAATCGATGGCATCTCCAGCGGAGCGGCATCATCGGCAGGTAGCAGCGGTGGCGCAGGTTGTGGTGGCCCGGGTGTTCGGACATCAGTCGGCAGCGCGGGCCGCTCGTCGTCGGCTTGAGGCACGTCCGCCTCGCTGACCCGTGGTGACGTTGGGACGGCTGCAGGTTTCGGCACGACCTCTGGTATTACGGGCAACCGTCGGCCTTCCACCTGCAGACGAGGCGGCCGTGCCGAAGGCACCACTATGCGCGGACGTACAGGTATCCGCAGCATATTGTTTAACTCCTGCTCGGCGACGAGCGGGTCGCGCTGCGCCCGGGTAAATCGTTTTTTGTACATATTGAATAACGACGTATTCGCTCGGATTGACTAACGAACACTGGATAATATTCTAAATTTAAATTTTAATTTAACCTTTCGGGGGTTAAATTTTTATTTTACTTAAGAGGGCATCAACCCTTGTTCGCTCTTAATATATAAATATTTGTCGATCTTACAATGGCATTATTGCGCGATCAAATTTTTCGGTAAAATAAATGAATACATTTATATAAAATATTTAGTATTACATATATATCTTTTTTTATATAAAGACTTAATTATGAAAAATTAAATTAATAATTAATTAAATCAATTCTTAATAAAAAATAAATTCATTTATTTTTTACGTTTGATTTTCATATAATTAAGTTAATCTTAATCTATTTTTCTATTTAAAGTTAATATTTAATCTATTTATCTTATATCCGTTTAAATAATAAAAATACAATGTGCGTAAGACCGTGGTGCGTTATAATATATTAATTTAACAAAAGATTTATATATTTTTTCTTTTCTTACAGTATTAATCCATTGAATCTTCGGAGTTGGTGGCGGTGTAGATACCTTCATCTTCCAATCTAGCGGCGACTCTTCTGGCTGCTCGACGATGTAGTCGCCTGTTTTCTCAGCGACGTTCCTGGGCTGCTGGACTTCTTTGGTTAAACAGGATGCGAAATACTATTTTGTTAATTTCTGCCATACCAAAAATGATGTCCACGGGCTGGTCTGGGATTATGGCGAAATTACTATTTTTTTTTTCTCTTTACAGGTGTACTCCACCTCTAGCGTGTATGTAGACACAACGTTGACGGGATCAACGGTGTATAACGGGTCCCGGTTAAGATGGAGAACCGCTTCCCCGTATACACGGTGAGCACCACGTCGCTCAAGTATCCTGCCGATTTCTGCTGAAGCCGTGGTCATCAGTGTCCCAGTATTGATGAGTGCATGGAATAGCAGTCCATAGCACTTGATGGGAACACTGAGTTCCAAGAATTGACGGCAGAGCTCTTGTTCGACAGGGTGCTGCGTGTTGACTGAACTCTTGGGCCTCTGATCGGCCCTTATATAGTGGATTCATGGTGCTATCATATCTAGATTGCTATATCTTTTACGTAGATCCTTAATGTGAATATGTTTAATAATTTGACCTTTATTATCTTTCAGGTCGTATATAATTGGCGATACCTTCCTGAAGATAGTATACGGACCCAGATACTTTGGAGCTAACTTTGCGTTAAACGCATCTATTTTATTTGATAATTTGTGTGATCGTTTATAGACGTAATCGCCGATTTCTGGGTTCCATTTTCGATGATTTTGATCATAGTAATATTTTTGTTTTTGGAAACTCCGAGCTAGTTGACTTTGTACAAGTTCTATTGTCTCTTGTATTTTTTTGATACGATTCTCGACTGTAATATTACAATTTTGACCAAGTTTTTGACAAGAGACCCTCTTAATTTTCTCCCAAAATTTATGTAAGCGGGTGTAAATCCCGTTGTTTCGGAGGTAGCGGTATTATACGCGAACTGTAGCTCGTGCAAATAGCAAACCCATGTTCGTTCATTTTTCTCTATGTATTGAGAAATCATAATTTTTATTACTTTATTTGCTCGCTCTACCGGATTACACTGCGGCGTATACGGTGGTGTTTTTCTGTGAGTTATTCCGGATTTTGACAGCATTTCCGTAAATTCTTTTGAGACGAATTGTCTTCCATTATCGGAAATTATAATTTTCGGGCATCCGAAATGAAGGATGACTTGCTGTTTGACTACCAGGCGTTATAGCCTCGTCAGTCGCTTTTCGTAAGGGTTTTAATTCTACCCATTTTGTTAATTTATCCTGCATGACTAACAGCCAGGTGTTCAATTTTTTTGATCTTGGGAGTGGTCCTATAAGATCAACGGCCACGATATCCCAAGGCTGTTCGACTAACGTCAAATACAATTTTCCAGCCGGTGATTGTTATTGAGATTTAAATTGGTGACAATTCTCAAAATTTCTTACATAATTTGTTGTCATCCGGAGCAACTCCAGTAATAGCTTTTGGACATCTTAACGAGAGTTTTCGAGATTCCCAGATGACCAGCAGTAGGATCGTTATGTACTTCATTTAGTATTCTATGTTGTTCGAATTTCGGTACACAGATCTTCCATTGCAAATTCTCACTAGTATCATTAAAGTCTAATATGTGTAGAATATGCTTATATAATCTTCCATTGATGATACAAAAATCGGGGTAGTTTTCAGGATCGCTCTCCACATTTTTGTATATTTTTTCGTACCAATCTGCTGTATCTGTAGTTGCTTCGACAGCTAACGGATGTCGAGAAAGAGTATCGGCTAATAAATTATCTTTACCAGGACGATATTTAATTTCGAAATCGTACTGGCTTAATTCAAGTGCCCAGAGAGCTAAACGACCGGAAGGATTCTCTGTGTTGTTAAGCCATTTTAGCGATTGATGGTCGGTGAGTACAATAAAGTGATATCCTTCGAGATAATCTCGAAATCTTCACACACCCCATTTAATTAAATACCCCATTTAATTAAATAATAGAAATTCTAGCTGAGTGGCGGAATAGTTTTTTTCGGCTGGGGAGAGTGTTCGACTTGCAAAGGCGATGACTCGTTCGTTGTTCTCATACGCTTGAGTAAGCGCAGCTCCCAATCCTTCTTTACTGGCATCCGATTGCAGGGTAAACGGGCGGCTCCAGTCTGGACAGGAAAGGATGGGTGCGTTTGTGAGAAGCTGCTTGATTTTGTCAAATGCATCTTGCTCGGTTTCTCCCCAGGTCCACTTAGCTTTTTTTCTAGTAAGTCGATGCAGTGGTGCGGCAACATGCGAGATATCTTCAAGGAATCATCTGTACCACGATATTAGACCCATAAATCGCTGAATTTCTTTCATGTTTTTAGGTGGTGCTAAATTCAGTACAGCAGCCACCTTTTCCGGATCGGTTTGTAGACCGTTTTTGTCTACAATATGTCCTAAACATTTTAGACTTGAGCGGGCGAAATGGCATTTATCTGGATTGGGCTTTAATTTCGCTATTCTTAAACGGTTGAAAACTTCTTTTAATTTTTGTAAATACTCCTCAAACGTAGACGAGACTACTACGATGTCGTCTAGATATGCAAATGCATACGGAGCCATTTCTGAAGTTATCACTCTGTCTAAGAGTCGTTGGAAGGTAGCCGGTGCGGAATGTAGGCTAAACGGCATTACGTTGAATTCAGAAAGTCCTTTTCCAGCGACGGTAAAGGCAGTGACAGGACGGCTTTCTGGTGTTAAAGCTACTTGCCAATATCCATTTTATAAATCTAATGTGGATAGATATCGGGCTCCTCGTAGCTTGTCCAGTGTAGCATTAATTTGTGGCAGAGGATAAGCGTCTTTCTTTGTAACTTTATTTACCTTTCTGAAGTCCACACAGAATCGTGCTTTTCCGTCCTTCTTTTTTACAATAACGACCGGAGAACTCCACGAACTGCTTGACGGTTGAATTACGTTTTCGCTTAACATTTTATCAACCTCCTGATTAATAATTTCTTGCATGGCCGGATTTCTTGGCCGATATTTTTGTTTCATTGGTGTTTTTTCTTGCACGACGATTTCTTGTTGTAGAAGCGAAGTAGGACCTTTGATAAAGTTAAATTTATCCATTTCTGTTTTTAAAAACTTTTCTAACCTCTCACGTTCGGTTGGATTGAAATTCTGTAGTTCGTACGGTGTTCCAATTGTACATACTTGATGTATTTGATCGTTTGATGATTTGTTTATCTCACGGTTGTTTAATATTATATGGATCTCAAGTTTTTTAAGAGTATCCATACCTAAGAGCATAGGATGGCTCAACCCATTCATTACTAGAAATTTTTGTTGGAATCTTTTTCCTTGCACATATATTGGTCCATAAATATTTCTTCCAAGGCTTATTTCTGAGCCATTTGCCAAGACTGCAATTCGATTACTTGGCTCAGTATGCCATCCGAATTTCATACAAACTTCACTCACTTGTTCACTCACATAGGAACTTACCGATCCCGTATCCAAAAGGGCTGACACTTTGTAATCGCCGATCATCACTCTTACAAAATGTCTGTTGTCGGTTTCTATTTCTAATTGTTGTTGTTGGGCCGAGCTAGGTTCGGTGTGGGCTCGACCCTCCTGGCGTTTCCCGACGGGTGGCACTTGCAATCACGGGTATACACATTATCACGACCGCAATATAAACAAAAGATTTTTTGCTGGTTTGTGCACTTAAAACGATCGTGGCCCGTTTGTTTGCACTTCCAGCAACACTTAGTTTCTTAGGTTGTACACTGTAGCAATTTTATTGTTAACATTATGTACTCGGATCTCCGGCTTTCTTGATTTATATTCTGGCGTGGAAGTGTGAATTTTCGTAATTTTCTGTTTCACACACTGTTTTTTGGTTTCCAGATATTCTTCTACGTGTTGAACGATATTTGACGTTGTTGTGACGTCATCACGACGAATATGTAATCTATATTCGGTGAGCATATTGTAGTACATCGTTTCGGTTTTTTGTTCTTCCGTAAAACCTCCTCGACGTCTCATTAGTGTAATTAATGAGTTATCGAACGCACGGATGTCTTCATTAGATTTCCTGTACACGGTTATGAAACTGTCGATCCAGATTTCGACGTTCGCTAGGTGATAAATAAAACTTTCTTAATCCTTCTTCTAATTCCGAAAACGTTTTAAAATTTGAGGCATAATTCCTATGCCACAATTGTGCATCACCTCGCAATAGTTCCGAGAATCCATTCAGAATTTGCTGCTCGGATAAATTATAGGCTCTTTTTAACTCATGGATCCTTTCGAGGAAAGAGTGTAGATTTTTGCCATCAAAGTGACAATTCCGCTTTCTCATTTGGTCCATCACTTTGGCGTTTTCTTGTGCAGCCGACGGTTGCTGTACGTACACAGTAGCAGGCGGAGTGCTAAAAGGTGTGTTCGCAGCTGGGTGTGCCACGACTGGACTGGACGTTGATGCAGCTGCTTGCTGATTTAAGAGTTGCATACGTAATTGACGAAATTCTTCCTCAATTTCTTCAAGATCTTAAGTTCGATTTACATCTTCGTCGAAGTCTTTTTCATCTTCTGGTTTGTCGAAAAAGGGCTCCGGGTGAGCCCGCACATATGAAATTAAATTTTGTTGCAAATACGCTTTTTTACCTTCTATAGGTAAATTATTTTTAGCGAATTCTCGTTCGATCTGCTCTTTCGTCAGTTTATAGATCCAGCTTAAACGCGGTTTTGCCATTTTAGCAAGATTTTAATTTTATACAAAAAAATATACTGTGTAATATTTTTAATTTTTAATTTTTCTGGAACGGAGAAAATAATTTCTTTTTACTTTATTTATAAGAAAACTATTATTTCAGTTTTCTATTTTCAAAACGATTAATTTAAATAAATTTCGATTTGTATTACTTCGTGCTTCGGCTCAACCCGCCTTAGCACCTAGTCGCTCAGCCCGCCACTAGGCGCTTTTCACACAAATCAAAAAAATACGGTTTTTTATAAACAATTCAAAAATTTCCGCTTAAAAAAATTATTCTGTCATTTCAGAAATAATAAACTTTATTCAAATGTAATTTTTTCGGATTTATAATACTAATCCCTGTTCGGGCGCCATGTAACGTTCCTGTCCCCCTCGGGATAGCCTACGCGGTATTTTCCCAGGGTAGTTTGAGAGGGGAGGAAGTCTTTCGGGATCGGACTGCGGTTTCAGGAAAATAATTATACAAGAACACAGTATATTTTTTATAACAGTAAAAATATAAATTTATTGAAACGAAATCACTCCTCTATCTACGAAGAATTAATACGAAAGTAAAAACTAGATCTATATATATATATATATATATATATATATATATATATACGTCAATATAATTTTCTTTATTGCAATGTAATATAAAATATACGATTACATAGTTGAAGATTACGAAAATGACGTTCTAATAAGTTAAGATACTACATGAAGAGAAATTTAACTCCGCTTGTCTTTTGAGGAGCGCCTCGCAATCAGGATCACGTTTACTTTAGGAGAGGTAAAATTATTAACCGTCTGTCTTTTCAGGAGCGCCTCGCAATAGAGATCAAGTTAATAATTTCGGAGAGGATTTTAAAGTAAGGATACTTTCAAGCTCTGGATAAGTATTAACTCCGGGAGGAGTTCGTGTGAAACAACTTCGGGGCAGTTGGTTCACCAGGCGAACTGTCGATTTTGACTTTTGCAGGCCCTTTTATAACAAAATAATCGGATAATTCCGTCGCCGTTCGTTTAATTTCGGACGAGGCGCCGAATTATCATAATTATATTGATAATAATAAGTATAATAATAATAATAACAATAAATAATAATTATAATAATTATTGTTTTTATTTGCAGCCACTGTGCTGCGTACAATAATTGTCTATACGTATATTAGTGTATACGCACATATACATGCATGTACACATATATACAAATATATATATATATATATATATATATATATATATATATATATATATCTATACATATATATTAAGTATCACTTATATTTTAATTTAATTATTTTAATTAAATACAGCGGGTGAATTCGTTTTCGAATACCCGTTATATATATATTGGAATGCGCGCGCCAGTATAAGGCTGTGTGTCCGCAGTATTCGCTGCTGGCGCGTGCGGCGCGTATTAGAGGGGATAGCGGCCGCCGATCTAATATATTGAACGCGCTCTCTCTTGCCGCGCGCAGTGTATCCCCTCTATGGCATACTCTGTACTTAACTTACTAGTAGTAGAGAGAGGCTAGATATCGCGTTCTCTCTCTACTTGTTCGAGTTTCGGCAGTTGCGACGACTACCTTCCTCAGTAGTCGTCGTGACCTTTTCCCGGTTTTCGGTATTTATTTCGCGATATTTAATATGTTAGTTTTAATGTAACTTAAATAGAAACTATTTAATGTGTTATTAAGGTGTTATACATCTAATTTCGTAGATGTTTCTACAGTACATCGACGAAAATAGATGTAGTCATCGTTTGAAATAATAACTTTTATTCCTTTTATGTGTGAGAGGTATATTCGTGTAGTGAATTTTCTCTTTTGTTCGAACGAATTTGCGCGGCCATGTTTTTGGCCGTCGCAACTTCACGAATTCAAGCCAGACAGATGATGGCTACATACACACACAGATCATCAGTACATCATTGTCTGATTGTATTATGGAAGACGAAGTTTTGTGGGATGCAATTCGTCACGGTCGGCCGAATGGAATATCGCGCGAATGAATAGAGCGAAATTCTTGTAGGCCATTAAACTTATACAACAGAGGTTGATTGGAATTCTGAATATAAGCTTTCCAAAATACCTTTACAATCGAGATCAATCTACGAGGATGTTCGAAGAACTTGTGTGAAGATCAAAAATCGGGACCTATGGGAATTACAGTACAGAATCGTTACTGAAAAACTTCGAGCTTTTCGAAACATAGCACCTTAAATTCAAGTAATATGTAGAGCATCATAGATACTCAGATTTCTGCTGACTCCGACAGATCTGATCCAAGTCCACGGGAAGGAGAAATAAATGTACCACTGTTTAGTGTGAAAAAGCTCGTCAGGACTTTGAAAACCATGTGAAACAAGAGGGTTGCAGGACTCGATGGAACTCCTTTTCTCAATATATAACTTATTTCCGGAGGTTAACATATTTTATTTTAGTTGAAAGATGGCGAAACTTGTACTCATTGACAAGGGTAAAGGTCTGCCAGAAGCATCATCCCCATATCAATCTCTGTGCATGCTCGATATTTCTGGAAAACTAGTGGAATGACTATTGAAGCCACTTCTTCAAGAAGCTCTTCACATTCGAAACGCCTACAACTCTGTTGGATCGATTAAAATTTGTCCGTGTTCAGATGCCTGAATATGATTTCTTAATTGTATATGCAGATGATGTAGTTATCATTATCGCTGGATATTATAATGCTTAGATGCGACTCAATCAAGTGATGCGTCGCATGATGGCCAATGGGCTAGAATTAGCCGCAGCGAAAACAGATAGTGTTCCTGACTAAAAAGCGCATTCAAGCAGTGCACCCTATGTAGGTTGGAGACACGACGGTGAGTACTAAAGCGGTAGTTTGGTATCTCGGGATGATTCTAAATTAACTTTCTGGAAAGAAATGCTCCAGTGATCAACGTTGGTCGCCCCACACTGTGAAATGTGCCGTCTACTTATTAGAGTAACTGATTCAATTATATTATATGGATAGAACCTATGGGCCAATGTCTGCATGCCCAGAAGTATATAAAAAGAATGACGGAAATGCAGCGAACAAGGAGACTTTGCATTGAGAGCTCCTATGATACAGTCTCTGAGTCGGCGCTGCAGGCTGATGCTCTGAATTGAAGAAAAGAATATTATACATCAGGAATAGAAAAGTCTCGGCCGACTAAAAGCACCTACATGAGTTAGATCTGCCACCAGAACTGCATGGCAGAGAGAAGGCTCGTCTGATTGACCAAATAAAGCCACGGTGCCAAAAGTTACATGGATAGGTTAATTAACACTTCTCTCACTTCTTTTCTAGCCATGGTTGATTTCGATCCTATCTCCACAAGATGGAAAAGTACCGAAGCCAAATTGTACTTACTTTCGTGTTATATTTTTTAAGTGTGAAGCGCTTCGCCCTGAAAATAAGTACCTTGGGTGAATGCTATTAGGAGTGTGAATAAGTCTTTCCCGTTTTTTGTAAGAGATGGCGGCACCAATACTGTGCGCGTATTCAATGGTTACATATGTCATAATCAAAGCTTATTCATATGTCAACAATTCCATACTAACACATTAGTTAAAATTTTTTCGCATTATAAATTTTTGATATCGTGAAAATGTCGAAATTTGAGCCGAGTCGACGTCATTTGCGGGAAGTTTCACTTTATTGGTTCAATTTGAAGAAATCTGCTGCCGAGACGCATCGATTGCTTCAGGAGGCTTATGGAGAAGGTTGTGTCGATGATTCAAGTGTTCGCGGATGGTTTCGACGCTTCAAAAGCGGTGATTTCGACGTGGAAGACAAGGAGCGTTCCGGGCGGCCGCAAATCTTTGAAGATCGAGAATTGGCGACTTTGCTTGATGAAGATTCTTGTCAAACGCAAGAAGAACTTGCTGAAGCATTGGGAGTTGACCGAACAACCATTTCCAAGCGTTTGAAAGCCATGGGAATGATCCAAAAGCAAGGAAATTGGGTGCCGTACGAACTGAAGCTGAGAGACGTCGAACGGCGTTTTTTCTCTTGCGAACAGCTGCTTCAGCGACATAAAAGAAAGGGTTTTCTGCATCGTATCGTGACTGGCGATGAAAAGTGGATACGTTACGATAATCCGAAGCGAAGAAAATCATGGGGACTACCCGGCCATGCATCATCATCGACGGTCAAGCCAAATATTCATGGCGCCAAGCTCATGCTCTGTATATGGTGGGACCAGCTAGGTGTGTTTTACTATGAGCTTCTGAAACCGAATGAAAGGATCACAGGCGAAGTCTATCGACGACAATTGATGCGTTTGAGCCGCGCACTGCGAGAAAAACGGCCACAATACTCCGACAGGCACGACAAAGTTATTTTGCAACATGACAATGCTCGCCCACATGTTGCACCGCCGGTGAAAACATACTTAGAAACGCTCAAATGGGAAGTCCTACCCCACCCGCCGTATAGTCCAGACGTTGCTCCGTCTGATTACCATCTCTTCAGATCGATGACGCATGGCCTGGCTGACCAGCACTTCCATTCCTACGAGGAAGCCAAAAAATGGGTGGATGACTGGATAGAGGCCAAACCGGTCGAATTTTTTCGCAACGGGATTCGTATGTTGCCAGAAAGATGGGAAAAAGTTGTAGCTAGCGATGGCCAATACTTTCAATAATTCATTTGTAACCATTTTTTCACAATAAAGGCTCAAAATTTGAAAAAAAAACGGGAAAGACTTATTCACATACCTGATAGATAATCCGGAGAAGTGGTCCATGGTGCCCTTCTATTGCAAGACTCTTCTGGACCACAAAAGAAGGCTTCAAAAAGGCGTGGAAAATTATGGAATAAGCGAATGGCGTAATCCAGGAATAATATCCTTATGGAAAATTCCTGTGTGCATCTATGCCATCAAATGGGGGAGTGGTTTGCTTGGTTTAAAGTATCCTGCATATCGTGGGGCTTAAGGCTTTATCGGTAGTGCTGGTTGCGTAGTAGACCTCTAGACCGTCAACCTTTTCAGTTATTCAATTAACTTCCACTCCTCCCCCATAAATTATTATTATTGTTGTCGTTGTTGTTGTTGCTGTTGTTTTTACTGTTGTTGCTGTTGTTGCTGCTGTTGTTGCTATTATTATTATTATTATTATGCTATTGTGGCTATGGCTTTTATTATAATTTTAATTGTGGTACTGTTATAATTATCTGATATCATTGCTATTGTTATTATAATTAATATAAGGCATATTTTTGCTAATGAATTTGAAAATGACATAGGGTAAGAATTAGCTCTTAGAAAATTTTTACTAAGATACTTTAAAGTATGCGCCTACCAATTCAAATAAACTTTTAGTAAACCTTATTATGGCTATATACGTAAATGGAGAATAATTATAGTAAGAGAGACAGAATGGATAGAATACTATGTAATTGTTAGCTCTAAGATTACTTCGTTTAAATAATAAGACTACTTTATTTAATGTAAATTAAATTGAGTGTTAACCATTAATCTATAATAAACAAAATTGTTAACCTTTAGACTGCCGGCATTTTTGCCCTATAAATTGATATATTTTTCATGTGCAAAATTTATACATAAAAACACCTCATATCTCCAGAGAGCTGTCAAGGTCACAGGTAGCTCATTTATGAGCCAGCCCGGCAGTCTAAAGGTTAATGTCAATTTGAATTTAAATTCAATCATGTACAACAAAACAAACGAAAGAATTATTCGTTTATTTTTGCTAAATTAAACTATGGCACTAAAATTTACTCGAGGTCCCTCTTCGTAGAAATTAATGAAATAAATTGAACCGAATCTCTTGCGTCATTTTTCGATTTGACGATTTGGTCGAACTGTTTACGATTACATTAAATTTTGATAACGTATTATTTTGCTAAATTATAACATTTTCCTTAAATAATAATTATTAAGATATGCAGATATAATTTGGAATATAAAAGTATGTTATTAGTCAGCCCGAAGAATAATGAAATATCATTCCTATGTTCCTAACACCAGAATGATAGTAAATATTTAGAGTGAAGAATATTCTAATTTTTTGTATAATCTTATTTATAGTAGAAAATATTTAGAATAAAAAGTGAAATTGGAAAGAAAGAGATAAGCAAAAATATTATAATTATGTGAAATATATACAAATAACTATATAAAACAAACGTAACTTCCCGGAAGCAGACTGCGCCAGGATGAAACTTTTGATACAACCCTTCAGTAATTCATTCCTTAGGAATATAGCCATTTTATTCGTTAGTAATTTACGCTAATTATTCCTAACTAAGATTCGATGTGGTATTAATTTAAAAAGATCGATTCTTGCTCCTCAAGGTAATCTGAGGCAAAATACGTTCACTGTAAATCTTCTATTTGCAAATAACTGTTATCGTATCCATCTGGATATGACAACTTTATAATTTGTCTAAATAATAATTTCTGGATTTTATCAATATACATAACTATATAGATGAATAGCATAGTTGTAAATACATTTAGAATTTTTATAGGTATTAATTAATCTGACTTATGAACAAAATACAGAAATACATAAGAATACACATTTATCTCGTTTGCTATTAAGAACAAAAAGGAAAATTTGTAACTTTTGATACCTGATATTATCGATAAAACATAAACAAGATCTTTTTAACCCTTTTGGAAGAGGATTTTGGTAAAATTTAAAAATCTTCAACTGTATGTCAAAACAAACATTTAGTATTAAATTTGAGTTAATACTTATATAAAAGTGAATATTATATTATGACAAATATCTGTAAAGACTTTCAGATCAGGAACGAAATTAAACATTTGGAGACCATTGTAAATATAAAACTAAAGATCCTCACATTGAAATGTGATAAAGAAAGGAAGAGCAGGTACAAACACATTTAATGAAGGAAGGAAGGATAAGGGGTAGAAATATCGGCCGATGCGAGTAATTTATGGAAGTCCACAAACATGATGAAGAGCACTTATGCACTAATTTTACTGAGAATTGAATGCACAGATTGGCTAAAATTAAAAAGGAAGTAGATGTTCGAATAGTGGAAAATAAGATTAAAGATGGACAAATGTAGTAGTTCCCAATATGATAAAATTAAGTTATTACATTTAATAATAATTTTTTTACCAAGGCTCAAATGACACTCATTTTGCGGATGATGGTAAGGTGTTTCGCTATTCTGTTTTCCTGAACGTAAATCGAATTTGAAAATAGAAGTGACTTACAGATTAAAAAGAAACAATAAGATATTTACAGTCAAAGAGAATTACTGTTCAACAAATCTAAAGGAATTTGTTACTTTTATGTTTCGTATAATTGCACAATACAATTTATAAAAATCACATCTTCTGTTATGTTATACGAAGTTACTCAGTAATAATTAAATATACGTACTTTATGGTTTCTAAATCAATTGGATCTGATATATCTGTCGATGGTTTCTGTAGCTTATATTTTGCAACAATTTCAGGAACATGACGTGAAATCCATGTTTTTGATGGATCAATTTCATCCCATAAAATTAAAGATTTTGCTAAAGTTCGAAGTAATAAAAAATCCGGTCGGGCAAAATCTAAAAGATATTGAGTATTTGGAGCAGTCATCCATTCTGCAACAGCACGATTTCCTGTTTTAAGGTACATTAATGCTAAAGCCATTGTCGCTCCAGGGCTTGTTACATCAATATTAATAGAATCTCCTTCTCGTATTTGGTAACTAAAAAATAAAATTTGTAGATTTAAAATTATGTTACGATAATAGTCACGCATAGATTAATTTTATTAAAAATTGATGAGCTTAATAGCTTCAAAAAAGAACTTTTAATAACAGTAAAATAGCCAGACGATATTGATGAGTTCTTAGCATATTAAAAACTTTATGACGAGCCATAAGCTCGAATATTTATTAATTAATAAATAATAAAAAATTGTAAAACCTAAAGAATAATAATTATTATATAATGTATAATAATAAATTTGCTTAAAGTAATGGAATTATATATTTTATAATAATACAATATATAATTCCTATAGAGTTACGACCGCGCGGAAAAGCGATAAGATTAGAGAGAGAAAGAAAAACCGAGCGTGCCCAAAGACGCGCGAATAAATATTCTCTCTACGGGCCGACGCGACCTTCGTGGACAGTAGATGGTACGGCGAGCGCAGCGCGGAGGGATTGTCGAAAGTACTACGACGCGGCGCAGAGCAGTAAGGAGCAAGCAGCACGAGCTTCATGGTGCGGAGTGGTGAGTGGGAACAGTCGCAGAGTGGGGGCCATACTCTCTCTCTCTCTCTCTCTCTCTCTCTCAAAATTTAAATAGCGCTGCACTGGATCTAAAATTATAATGGTTATATTTATATTTTTTCTTATAAATAAATATTTTGTTAAATTTAAAGAAGGGTTCAAATTAAATAAAAATATAAATGAAATCTAGCTCAATAATAGAATTTAATTTTCGTTCTTGATTGATTTGCAAGAAATTGGTTTTTTATCTATAAATAATAAACGTGTACTCAATTCAAAACTCTAGCGGGTTGAGCGAGAGTTAGAATTGAGTTTGACTAATATTTATACTGTGGGTACTTGGTGGCTGGCTGAGCGACTAAGGGTTTATGCGGACTGAGCGTAGACCAAACCTATATCGTAAATAATACCGGAAATTTAAAAGAACTTGCACAAGCGAACCTGACGGTGGGTTGAGCGATCAGGTGCCGAGGTGGGCTGAACTGGAGCAACGATTCTGCAAGTCGAAACGCGAAGAAGAGTATTTCGTAACTGGTCGAGCGAAAAGAGTCTGACTGTAGGTTGAACGTTCAGGTGTCGAGGTGGGCTGAACTGGAGCACAAAGTAACTCATAGCAGGGGCGAAATGTTACAACTTTAAAACCCATATCTAATTATCTTATAAATTTTTTCAGTGAATAATAATTCTTTGAGAAAGAAGTGAGTTCTTTGAAAATACAATATATAAATTTATATTATTAGAATATTTAAATCTTATTATGTATTTTATAAAAATGCATTAATATAAAATATATTTCAAAACACCAAAAATATTAGATAACGAATTTAAAAATTAAATCATTAAAATAGCCAGATGTGCTGACTGTGATGAAAAAACAGCATAAATACTATCATGGTATGTTACATAAAATATATCTAAAATTCTAAGAAAAATTAACAAATAAATACTTTTAGCGGAAATGTAGCTTTAAAAAATTTTTATTTACAAATTGACGAGATCATTTTAACGTTCGAAAAGTTTGTGTACGTCCTGAACAACTGATGTACAAAACAAATTTTTCTAACAATTTCCTATAATTTCATAAATATAGTCGTTATAATATAAATCTAAAAATATATTTTTAGAAATATTCTGAAATATATTGAAGATAAAAATATTTGAATATCAACATTAAAGCTTTAAGTAATGAGACCATTAAAAGTCAGACCGTTCATTTCACATGTATCCTAATACATAAAAGCGAACAGTTTAGACAAAATTTATCTAAAATGCTGAAATACGTTAATAAATAAATAGTTTTCAGAAAATTAAAACTTAATGATGTAATGAAATTATATCTACATTGCCTAGTAAATGTTTATATCTATTAGGAGACGAACTTAGTTTCCGGCTTTCAAGTTTAGATGGCGATATAAGTTGTATGAAAAGTCAGATGTGTCGAATCTAGTACTTATTTTTCAGTTTTGACATTTACCAATAAAATTCAGTTAACAGGCATCATTATTTGTGTAAACATTATAATTTTTTGATCAGCGCCATCGTTTTTTCACTACGGTATCACCATATTGCCAGAATGATAGGAAAAAGTAGTAGAAGATGACTAAAAACATTTTGATTATGCTAACGTGTATTCATTTTCAATCAATGTCCTTTTTCCGTTAAAAAGTTCGGAATCTAAGCTCGCCTCCGAACAATAGTAGATATTCATAATAAAAATTGTTTACTTTGCTTTAATTATATAGAACTTTCATTTAAATTGTATTTGGAATAGATTAGTCAAAACTTAAAAAAAAATAGACAAAGAAAATAAATATACATTTGAAAAATGGCTAAAGTTCTTGTAGTTCCTTGCACAGACCGATCAAATGGCAAAGCTGTAGACCTTGTCGACGAGAAGAAATATAATAGAAATTCATATGCGTAATTAATGCATAAACTACTTAATTAAGCAAATGTTTCACCATTTGTTTAAATTTCTTTTAAATAAATTAAAACTATTTGTTTAAATTTCTTTCAATGACAGGTTACTATTTTCAATAAAAAACTGGAATTTACGTAGCAAATTGAAGTTTAATTCATGTTTTCAGCCTGTTTTTTTATTATAATTTTATATCAAGTACGTGCAGATTTTAATATATATTATTTGTCTGTTTCTTATACCTTTATTAAGACTTTTAAAAAAATCCAGTAAGTATCACATTTGCCCCGGATGTGCATGAAGTAATATGAAAATGAATTTGGCTATTCGTAATTGATCTCTTTTATTTGTTAAGATGTAGTTCATTTAAAACTATTTATTTATTAATGCATCTCAGAATTATTGATACTCCGTTGGCGTAGGAGTACGCAACTAGTAGATAGTAGTATTTTAGAAAAAGAAAATTGGGATCATCTATTAGTTTAAATAATTTTCGAAAATTTTTAGTCATGCCGGCTTCGACATCAAAATCACCGTACTTAAATAATTCAAATGCGCTCGAGTCCTCTTGTGCTCAACTTCGGCCTCAGTTTAGTGGTCAGTATATTAAATACTCGGACTCGTATTATTTTGATTCTGCATGTTTAACCGCAAATCGGAATCATTGCCCGATTATTTAATTTTGACATTAATTATTTGAAATTAAAATCTTACGCGTATTAGGCTGACGGACTGCAGAGTCTGATAGTCCAATAGTAATTATTATTGATATATTATCAAATTATTCATTATTATATTGTAAATTAGTTGCCGTTAAAACTTTAATTCTATCGTTTGAATGGGATTTTATATTATCATCAAGTAATTTCAACAGATTTTCAGCTCTTAACACAGATTGTAGTTTCTAAATAAATTTGATAAGTTTAAATATAAACTTCCAATCGGATAATTTTTAAAAAAACATATTCATTTATTTGTCAAAGTTGCGTGATATATATGCTAGGACATCAAGCATAATATGCACAAAGATATAGAGGATTTTTTTATGATATAAATAAGTCAGCTTCTTCCTGAGTATAGAATTTTCAAACTTTCTTTTTCAAAACATATCAAAAGGTACAATGCATCAATAAGATCAATTACAAATAATTAAGAAATTTATTATTACTAATTAGGTTAACCATTCATATTTATCTTATTTTATTATATTATTTTATTGAGTTATATAGTATGTGAAAGTTGAGACCATTGATTTATATATGCAATACATATTCTAAACTGCAAAATCAGTTTGAAAATAGGCGTCATGTATAAAACAATCGTGAAACTGATAACAATAAATAATAAAGTTTGACAAAATAGCATATAACTCAAGGTTATTCAATAGACTAATAAAAACCCTTTACCTTTTATAAATATTGCATTCTTAATCTTTAATAATTCTCATGTGATTTAAATTGTATTTTTAATTGCTTAGTTATATTTTTGCATTTAATCTCAGATTTTTCTAAAAATTTATACAATTCTTTGTTTATAATATTTAGAATTATTTCCAAAATGGTTCTATTCGAAAAAATCTTCTCAAAATTCTGCGAAAATTACTACAAACTTTTAGGGCTAGGACATTGAGCAGCGTTCGGAAGAGAGGGGAAGTCCATTTGAAAGTACAATTATGTTTGTAGCACATTATGCATATTATTAGGTGTACAAATAAGTTTCCGCCGTTTTGAAAAGGTGGCGCCACCGATAAGATAACGTCGAAATTGTCCACTGTGAAAAGTCGTATAGTATATGTTGACATCTGGAAATAGTATATCCTTTTAATACCTCTGACTTTTTGCTAGCATCACTTAGTTTTTATCGCGTTAAGATGTCAAGTTTTTAGCCAACTAAGCGTCATTTACGGTAATTGTTAATTTACTTCTTTCATTTAAAGTAATCTGCAGCTGAAACACATCGGCTATTCATAGAAGCATATGGTGATATTAATTTGAGCGAGAGAAGTTGTTGGGAGTGGTTCCAAAAATTGAAAAGTGGTGATTTTGACGTGGACAACAAAACACGCAGGGGAAGGCCTAAAGTAGATGGTGACACAGAATTGGAAGTTTTACTGGAAGAAGATTTGTGCCAAACACAAAAAGAACATACATAAAAGCTGGGAGTGACTCAGCAAGCTATTTCACAACGTCTCAAAACCCTGGGAATGGTCCAAAAGCAAGGAAATTGAGTTCCTTACAAACTGAAGCTAAGAGACGTCGAGCGTCGCTTATTCGCTTGCGAACAATTGCTCAAAAGGCAAAATCGCAAAGGATTTCTACATCAAATCGTGACTATTCTGAGTAAGTCCGGACATACCTCTACTTCGATGGCCAAGCCAAACATTTATGGTCGGCCATTCAAACCGTTACCGGGGAACGTTATCAACAGCTGATGCAATTGAGCCGAGCATTGAAGATTAAACGTCCATAATATGCCAAAAGCCACGATAAAGTCATTTTTCAGAATGACAATGCTTGGCGGCATGTTGCAAAAATCATAAAGGAAACATTACAGGCACTGCATTGGGACATCTTACCCAACTCGCCGTATTCACCAGATATTGCTCCTTCAGACTACCACCTATTCTGGTCGATGACTCATGGTCTAGATGAGTAGTACTTCACTGCTTACGAGGAACTGAAGAAATAGGTCGATTCGTGGATCGCCTCAAAAGACAAGCAATTTTTTAGACGGAGTATTTATTTGCTGCCACAAGTCTTACACTTACAAGCTCGCAAGTCCGAAAAAATACCATGTATAAAAGCACGACGAAAATCCATCATGACAAATTTAAAGCCGTTGAAAATTAAAGTATACAAAATTATAATATAATATTATATATGAGCAGATTCTGTGATAGCTTCTTCAAATTGATTACGCTGCAGTGAGCGCTCTCTCAATTCAAGCCGTCGATAGAGGCTTTATCAGCGGCGGAGAAACTGCGCAGCATGGAAATTTTATGCCTTTCTCAATGTTTAATTGAGCCGGTGTGGTTGCCAAACGTTAGCATGCCAGTAGCCTGGAATCGAGTTTAATGAGGGGCACTTGTTGCGATTGAAAAATACTTGGTACGGAGGTGTCTATTTATATTTTGAGCCTAATAATGATAAGATAATAAGGACAGTAATTTATTATTGAAAATGGCTTTATTGTTTTTCGGAATATTCTCCACGATGATCAATAAACTTTTGCTTGCGCTCGAACCAATTTTCGTAACATTTTTTTCGCTCCGATTGAGGTACCTCGAAAACATGGTTTTTGAATGCATCAACAGTTCCTTCAAGTGCCGCAAAACATTGACTACACAATTTATTCTTCATGTACGGAAATAAGAAGTCATTAGGTGCCAAATTAAGGCTATAAGCGAGATGACCCATCAATTCGATGTTTGCTTGAGGTTTTTCACAAATTCGTTTATTTAAACCGATGTATCAGAGCTCGCATTGTCATGACGAAGATTGATCCTTCGTTGCTGGTTGTTTTTTAGTATTTCACAAACTTTTGTCAAACAAAGGGTTATGTACCATTCAGAATTCAGCGTTCTACATTGCTCTAACGGCAAGACTGCCACATATCCAGTTATTCCGAAGAAACTGGCGATCATTTGCCTCGAGCTGCTTCGAACATGAACTACTTTTGTCGGAGTGGGCTCTTCTTGGAAGACATATACAGTGGACTGCTGTTTTGTTACGGGCTCATAAGCATAGAGCCAAGATCCATCACCTATGTAGATGTTATTTCTTGAGCATTTTATTACACCAATTGACAGGAGCATTTTTTGACATATTGTCAAATTATGCAGGATCCTACGTGAATAAATCTTTTTAACCATGTAGATGGTCATACAATACCTTATTGATGCACATTATACTAATGCCCAAATCATTAATCAAACTCAATCTCACGGTATGTCGTGGTATGACGGTCTTGCTTTATCAGTTCGTGCACATCATTAATGTTTTCTGATATAAAAACCGATTTTAGACGACCTTCACGGAACTTGTTTTATACCAACGTTTCACAGTGGTCAAGGATGGGGCTTCATCCCCAAAAGTCGAAGTACGGTGTTCTATGCTCCCTTGATAAGCCACTTGAAAATAGCAAAAAATCATCGCATGAAAATGTTGACGAGTTAGTTCCATTTTTTTGCTGAAATTAAATTTTCAAGTCGCTGTAGATAACACAAGTTATACTTAAATGATAAAACGTTCTAAAGAACGTTATGGTTAAAAAGGTCAAACAAGTGGACACATCAGATGTCACGTACAAATACTTGGCATGACAAGGCTAAAAATATAAATAAATCCTCGTAATTAAGTTAATTTAATGATTTATTGGTTTTATAACAGTACATCTTCATGACGTTTACTTATTTTCCTGTTTAGTAAAAGAATCAAAATTCATGGCGGACAATTTGGTCGTCTGCTCTTTGAATTACAAATTTGCAATTTACGGTTTTGAGTGAAACTGACTTAGAGTATAAGCAGCTCGTTTTTATATAAATGTGATTACTATTATTTGATTTTTCCAAACAGAATGATTATTTATAAGTAAGGGTGTGTTTAATAGTTATGTAATGCGAGTTACTTTTAGGAGAGAAAATATGATTTTAAACATAAGTCATCCTTATCTTTGCAATTATTAAACAACTTATTTAAATTATTGCTATTTTTAAAGAAAATTTGAATGTTATATTTCCGAAAATTTCTTTTAATTCTTTCAGATAATCCTCTAACATCTGGTAAGACAATAATTTTGCCTGTGTTAACATCAACTTATTAAGATAAGGATGATCTATGTTTAAAATCAGGAGTTGTTTACAAAATTAATTGTATGGATTGTAATAAATACTATATTGGATAAGCAGGTAGATATTTAAAAAGAATTTAAGAGAATATTTAAGAGAATTTATGAACATAAATATAGTTTGCGTAGCTCACATATTACTTCCGGTTTAAGAGAGCATTGTTTAAAGTTTTTACATTCTTTTGATTTTGCGAATGTGGATATTTTGAACATGGTATTAATAATAAGTATAAAAGGGAGAGTCTTGAAAGTATTCACATTTCTAGGAATCAAAATAATGTGAATTTAAAGTTACAGTGTGGTAAATTGGACAGTGTTTATCATTCCTTATTAAATTGATTGGTTTTGAACAATTTGTGTAGATAAGAAGCATACCTAGGGGATTTATATTTATCCTTTTGGACTCCACAAAATGGTCGATTATTTCCTCCTATCATGTAATAATGCAGTTTTTCCGGAAGGCCACCTAAATCTGATCTACCACCAGAACCTAGGACAACTAATCCTAGCGCTAATCCTGCTGCCAATGAATATGATTCTCTATCAACGCAATTTCTCATTTCTGGACCTGGTGGTCGACCTAGAAAAAGTAAGTTATTTCATAATATATACGATTTCAAATTATTCTGAGTGATTCTATTTAAGTAGTATATGGATTTAAATAAAATATATGTCTTTTTAAATCTAAGTAAGACAAAAATTAAATTAATAAATACTTTCATTAGTCTTACAATCTTGTTTATAAACTAATATAATTACATTGTAAACGAATTCTTTATTATAACCAACGCTGTAGAATTAATTTGAACTGTAAAGATTAGTATTCATTTTCAAAATGAACGATGAACCATGAAGACTTTCAATATTTGCAAACTTGGACGTTTACAACTGCTCCGCCTCATCTTCAGCAACTGAAATAAAGTCTATTAATGAAAATATATGTAGGCGCACCTCGTCAAACTATAAACCTATTTCCTACATAATATCCAATTTAATTAATAATGATCAATTAACAAATAATGATAAATATTACTTATCGCAATAACATGAGTTATCAAAACTATTTCATTAATTTATCACATTAACGATTATTATTATAGAATTATCTGTGGTGGCTTTTACGAAACTGCAATTCAAAAACTAAGTATCCCAAAATTCAACTAACAGAGTAAGTTCTGAAGAAGAGTGATAATTCTGTATATCATAAGTGGAATATAATCGTAAGAAGAAAGAACAAATGAAAACATTTGAATACATTTGAATACATACAATACGTTATGATTATGATATTATCAGGAGGCGAACCATTTCCAACCTTCACGTTGAAATGGTGATATAAGTAGTACAAAAAGTCGGATGTGTCATATCTAGTATTTATTTTTTAGTTTCGGCATTTACCAATAAAATTCATTTAACAGGCGCCATTATTTGTGTAAACATTATAATTTTTTCATCAGTGAAAAATGAAGCATAATAAATCATTTTTTCGACATGTCCTTTTGCACTATTTTGATTCGAAAAGTGTAACAGAAACTTATCGACTGCTTCAAGAATGTTATGGCAAACAAGCTCCATCGCTTACAATATGTAAAGCGTGGTTTCAACGGAGATACTGATGTTCATGACAAAGAACGTTCTGGGCCATTGAAAACGTTTGAAGATAGTGAATTCCAAGCATTTTTGGACGAAAACTCAGCTGAAACGCAGAAAGAAATCGCTAATAAGTTAGGAGCCAGTAACAGAGCAGTTGGCAAACGTTTAAATGCGATGAGAAAGATTCATAGAGAAGGAAAATGGATGCCACACGATTTGACCGAAAATGCCATTATGAATCGTTACAACATCGCATTGTCTTTGCTTTCCAGGCGAGAAAAGAAAAATTTTCTTTGGTGTATTATGACTGGTGATGAAAATTGGATCCACTATGACAATCTTATCCTATCCCCATGTTGCGAAAGTTGTCAAATCACCCAGCGTACTCGCCAAACATAGCGCCTTCTTATTACCACCTATTTATATCGATGCAGCACGACCTCGTTCATACGCACTTTCGACATGTTAGAATGTGTGGATAATTAGATCGCCTTGAAACAGTCATCGTTTTGTCGTAACGGTATTGTCATATTGCCAGAAAGATGGGAAAAAGTATTAGAAAATACCGGAAAATATTTTGATTAAGCTAACATGTATAAGTTTTCCATCTTAAAAGCCCTATTTTCGATTAAGAAGATCGGAAACTAAATTCGCCTCCAATATAATGACTAAGATTTTGAGAATATTAATTTTTCAATTTTATCACAGTTAGTACATAAATTCACTCTATATATCTCTCTATATCTTTATGTACGAGACAAAGACTTCTCTGCTGATTCCTATTTTTTAGGCCAATCAATTTTCTAGTCTGCAAACAAATTAATTAGACACGTCTTCCTCTACCTTAACCTTAATCTGTCCTCTAAATCCATTTTGATGTTTTCCTTACAATCTAATCCATGGGTTAACTACAAGTTATACCAATGTAACTAAGAACCGCATATTTTTTAAGTTTTGAAAATGAATTTAAGAACTAGAATTTGGATATTCTGGCAACCGAAATACGTGAAATTCCCCTCAGATCGTGATATAGATAAGAACTTGGAAATTCTTAAATATAACTTTTGTAGAGTTCATTGTAAAATATAGTTAGGTGTTCTTTGTTGTTTTCTATCTTTTTTAATGAACTACTTTTTTGCTGACAATTATCTAATCACACTATATTTGCCAGTTTTCAATGTAATTAGGAACTATGTATTTTTTAATCTTTTTTACATTTTGAAAATTCAGTTGCATATTTGTTTTTATAAAACACATGTGTCCGCTCGCGGTTAGTTCGTCTGCGCCAGCGACCATACCTTTTCTTCATTATTTCCAATGCAGTGGAGTGGGCTGTTATAAAAAAGGGTATCTTGACAAAAAATATGGGAACGGACCGTTGTAGACGAAGAAAGATAATTTTTATTCACAAGATACGTGAACGTTGCTTCGTCAATGGGTTCGTATATCCAAGTAGTTACGCAAGCGCTGACAATAAACAGGTAGAATAACAAATCCTGGTCTTTGCGCCGTGTTCACTTGTTTTTGCCTCGTTTACATTCGTTTGACCTCCTTTTTCATCACTCGCGGACGATGATCCACTTCCCTGAGCCCTGATTGATTCATAGACATTTACTCATACTGCAAAAATGATTAACAATTGATCTCTAAATGAATATTGATATTTACACTTAACTTTTCTTTCCCAACACCATGCCACTAATATGAGCAGTTATATCTGGCTCACCGTATATAGATATATATATATGCTAACAGTAATATAAAAGATGTATATAAATATATACTGTAACTGAACTTTTGCAATTACATTTACCGTATAAATGGTGTGTATGTGTGTGCGCGCGCGCGTGTGCGTAACCACCACCACGACGCACTGGCTGAATCCTTCGGCTGTTGTAAAAGGGTAACGATAATGCACAAGGGAATGCAGAATATAAACGACGATATATTTAAATAGTATATGTAAATATGTATATGAGTACTAATTCGAGTATCTTTTGAAATTATTACTTATTATTATTTAATAAAAATATTGCTTATTAAAAGTGTACCCATGGACTCACTTATTTTCAATGTGGGAATACAACACTATGAAAGTATAATTTAAAAATTATTTTGACACGTGCTTGCGGGCCAGTTTTTTGAAAAGTTTCTTGATAAACAAGGGAATTTTAGATGGTAAATTATTTAATTTTTTCCATAAAATAGCTACCCATATAAAATTAAACTGGCAACCTGTTTACTTTATGAAATCATTGGACTCTTTTACACGATTTAAATCACTTACAATAACCGAAATAATTTATGAAGAAAATTATTTGAAATCATTTAGTAATAAAGTTTCAAAAAATTTACCAATAAATTCCACCAGCGGTAATGTCATAGTTAATAAATACAAAATATCCCATCACTAATAGATTGTTAGAACTATTATTTAGGAAATTACCAGACATAAAATCATTAATAATAATGATCGTCAAACTTATCAATGAATTCTCGCAGTATCCAATGCTTATAAAAAAGATTATGATAAAAATAAAGGAATTTGTCTAATGATATAATAATATAAATATTATTTGTTCAACTTTTTTGACGTATAACCATTAGTATTGACTAGTGTCTTTAATTATATTCACCTAGACTTATTAATTTTTATTATTGTATTTGTTGCTGTTTTCATACATTTTTGTGATCCAATAATTTTTAATGTAATTTAATTTATTTTAGGGCTACATGCGAGTTGTATTAATCGAACTGCAACATCGTAAGAAAATTATTTTGTAACTAATATGGTTTTATAATGAAAATAGTAGCCAGCAGAGATTACAAGTTTTAATTATTTGTTATTTTAAAAAGTTAATATAACTAATGTATGTAATAGACAAAGGTAATGTATTATCATGAATAGTATGATAGCTTTGTATATTCTCATTTTTATATTCTATTTATATTTAAAAGTATTTCATTTCATGATTTTATATATGCTTATTTCTTGTCTTAAACAAAATATAAGGACTTACATTGTACGTAGATTTGTATCTAGTAAGTATAGAAAAATATTTCTGATTCTTTTTTACTTCTAAAGCGAAGACAGTAAATTTTCTTAAATTGATTTGTGATTTCTAATTTTTTTCTTAGAAATTTTAAAAGTACGTAAAAACATTAATTAAAATAAAAAATTAAAACAAATTATATTTTATTCAACTATATTTTAGTAATTTTTCTTGTTTTAGTGAATGTATCAATAATAATATTTAAATAATAAAGCAATAAATAATTTGAACTGTATCAAATAATAAAAATAGTAATATATAAAAATTTACCAATTTCAGAAAGTAAGGCGTAAGCAATATGCCGATGATTGGTTTCTTGGTAGACCAAACCAACACCCATTAAAGCTGCAACTTGAACATTTTGTTGTACATTGAGTTCTATACTTGTAGGAGGCAATAAAGTTTCGACATGCAACGATAATAACTTGGTCATTGAAACATCCATAGAAGATCGGTGTGTTGCAGAAAGTCCTAATAATAAACCGACACTTGTTGCTTCGTGGCACTCCACCAAATATTCGTACATACTGAATGGTGCAAGATTTTTAAGGTGGCCATTAAGTCCTAATGCCATTAGAAATCCAGAATGTTCTATTCCAAATTCTCCTTGTTGTTTATTATAAACTATCCATGTTGAATCAACATTTGAAGCTTTTGGATGAATACATAATCCAGTTGCAACACCATTGTGAAATAAAGGCCATAAATTCATGTTTGATGGAACGTCTATGTGTGTTAATTCAATACTGGTTCCCCGAGGAGGTGCTTTTCCTTAACAAATGATTTATTATATTCATATTATTAGTAAAATATTATTAACAATAGACTGACAAACATTTTAATTGGTCGTAAATTCTATTATAATGACAATTATACTCTTCTTGTTTATGGTCATTCTCGTAGAATCGAAAAGATAAAGCTCTAATGACTATCTGAAAGAAAAATATGGTTTATAAAGGACAATGTGATCCCCTCTGAGAAGTACATGATGAAATAATTTTGTGAACAGTTACAGCGTCCTTTGCTAAAAATTTTTTTCTTTCAGGATAGTTACAACAATAAAAATTTGATGACTACCTTAATCATAAGACTCTTATGTACTACAGATGAAAATGTTTCCTAGTTACTTACGAAAACCGGATGGGATAAGTATTTCTCAATTTTATTATTCACCAATCAGACTGCAATACTTTACTATTTTATAATTATATCGTATGTTTTACATTATGTTCCAGATTGTTTTTGAAATATTGTTCTAGCCGAATTTTAATTTGTCGATATCCCTAAGCCATATTAAATACTTATTTGTTTAAAAAATTGAATAAAACATAATATTTATTGTTCAAGTGAAAAATCGTTCAATAAAACTATTTTACAGTACCAGCCTTGCTGCGCGTTAGATAGTGCATACAACTTGGCTATTCCTTTAAAATTTTCGAACAAACTTTTAATGACTTCTCTCATCCTATTTTCTTGAAAATTTATATATAAAAAAATATATAAATAAATAAAAAAATATATTTTGGTATTCTGATTATGAATTACACAATGATTTTTTATGCAAACTAAATTTTTATAACAAGAATTGATGAAGATCCACACAAATAATGATTTTTCAAATTTTTTCTGAATATACATAAAATCAAAAAATATTTTAAACTAATTTCTTCATTATAAGTTTTTATATTTCTATAAATACATTATCTGTAAAAAGAAAACATTTTAAGAAAAATGGATTGAATACTATCTTTGTATATATATTTTGAATACTGTATATTATTTATATATATATATATATATATATATATATATATATATATATATATATATATTAAGCCAGCTTATATTAACCACCATATTTATATTAAGCCAGCCACCAAGAGATATTATAATATTTCTGTAATGTACCTGTGCAATATTCTTTTTATATCAAATAACCGAAAAATTATAATATAATATATTTCTGGAATATTATATTACTCAAATCTTTTAGTTATATGACGATTAAGTGGTATGAGATAATACAGAAATATTTCATCTAGCATATTACAGATATGCCTCTGCAATTTGTGTCTGTAAATGTTCTTCAATAGCTAGGAAATACTTTGATATAATAACCTAACATTAAGTAAAAAGTTAATTGTAAAATATAACTTATATTTTTTTTTCTTTAAGCTGTTGAATATAATATTAATAACTAAAATAATTTAAAATAATATTAAGACAAAAGAAAGTTTGCAAAATTTTAATTTTACAACATACATCTTAAATATATTATCAAATGTAGTTGAAGTAAATTCGCGTAAAAAAATAGTAGAAAGACTTAAACAATATAAACGTCTTGAAATTAGAGTCACGCGAGTAGCAGCGTGCAAAGAATTTTATAGAGTAAATGTTCTGCGTTCAAACAAGTTATTATTATTACGAGAAATGAGACATATTTTATAATGCCGTGGCAGGAGCTCTACCTGAGACAGTGTTGACCGACTACTTATGTGAAGACACTGCCGGAGTGGAAATGCAACTAAAGAAATTGAAGCGCATACTTTTGGAGATTGAGACAGCGTGACCGGCACGAGAACCTCCAATAAATAACCTGAGTGCTTAGACCAAGCAATCGTCTTCACTCTTTACACGGCAAATGAGTGTGCGCGATCAGTTGGCAATATATATATATATATATATATATATATATATATATATATATACTAGCATCCCCCGTCTCGGGTTCGCCCTAGTTAATAATTTAACCGATTTCATAAACAATTCAATAATATCTAAATAAAAAGTATTCTATATATACAAATCTATATTTCTATAAATGATTGACCGTAATTTACCTATCGCCGCTTCTGTATAAAAAGCTGCTTCAATGTAGCGTTCACTTCAAAAAGTTGATATTTTTCCGACCATTTTATACAATATATGTATATATATAAGAGAAAATTGAACTTTTGAGTTCAGGCGGTAGAAAAAGATGTCCAAGTGTTTCGAGATGACGTTTTCGGAGAGTATCATGTTCGGACTATAGGATATGTCTCGGGACGATTGCTATAGAGAGTTCTGTGTTGGGGAGGTAGAATACAATGTCCAGGTATCCCGGAACGACTCTTACTGGGAGTGTGCGTGTTCGAATGATAGAATACGAATTTCTTCATATTAGATTGTCAAATATCTATCGTATACACTAACGTACTCTCTAGTCGAACAACACGTGCCAGCAGCCAATACCGTAATAGGGCAAAGCACAAACCTTTACACTGGCGCGCGCATTTCAGCATATACAACGGGTGTCCCAAACGAATTCGCCCGCTATATTTAATTTATAAATACATCAGAATATTGTTAACACCTAATATATATTAGGTTGTCATATCTCCCTTCCGCTTTATTGCTCTTCATTCAATGTTTATAAAAAGTGTTACAGTGATCGGATTTACTTAAAATATACGCCGTTTCGTTCGATAATGTGTTTCCGTCTAGACGGCAACTAAATAATACCCCTCTAAACCCCTCTCCTTATTTACGAAGAACTCGGAGAGCCACTTTTTACAAGCCTTCTTTGAGTCCAACTTTACACCACCAAGGGCGTTCGACATGGGTACGAACAGGTGGTAATCACTTGGCACTATGTCCTAGCTATATGGTGGTTGCGATAAAACCTCATATCCGAACTCCCGTAGCTTCTGACGAGTCACCAACGAAGTGTGTGGTCTGGCGTTGTCCTGGTGGAACACTACACCCTTTCTGTTGGCCAATTGTGGACGCTTTTGGTCGATAACCTGCTTCAAGCGGACCAGTTGTTCATAGTAGATGGTAGAATTAAGCGTCTGGCCATATGGGAGCAGCTCATAGTGGATGTGCCTTCTAATACCACTAAACACACAGCAAAACTTTCCTGGCCGTTAATCCCGGCTTGGCCACTGTTTGGGACGGTGCACCGGCCTTGGACCAGGACCGTTTTCACTTGATATTGTCGTATGTGATCCATTTTTCGTCGCCAGTCACCATCCGCTTCAAAAATGGGTCGAGTTCTTCAGTTTCAGCAGCGCATGGCAGGCGTTAATTTGGTCTCAAACATCAAGCTTTTTGTGTATCCAGCCTTCCGCAGAGGGTTTAAAATGGTTTGGTAACTAACTCTCATCTCCTGGGCGATGTGACGAGATGCCACATGCCGGTCTAACTCGATAAATTCCATGATTTGATCGTTATTCGTCGTCACAGATCTTCCGCCGGCTGGTTTATTCATGGTATCCTTTTCACCGGCTCTGAATCGTCGAAACCATTCCTCTGCGATTCGAAGTGATAGCGTGCCATCCCTAAAAACACCATTAATCTCACGGAACGTTTCTCTAGCCGGTTTGTTCCTAACGAAGGAAAACTCTAAAATATCGCGAATTTCGGCGTTAGTGAACTCCATCTTTATACGTCTATAACGTTTGAACGCAATATCCAAACCGACCATGCATAGCGTCGTTTTGTATGTTAGGTCAAGACCTTTCAAATGATGTATAGTATTGCCAAATACGAGCTCTCCAGTGCTTTGTACATAGCCGCGAAATTCATAAGACAAAAAGGCGGAAGGGAGGTATTTCACAACCTAATATATAAAACAACACAGAGCTAATACTGACAAGACGATACGTTACTATACTTGCGGTACAAACGGCCATTTGAACGCTACGTGACTGAATCCATAGCAAATATTCTACAGTAGGTAAAAAATGACGGGTTGCAAGTAAGTAGAAACTACCACAATAAGAGAGCTGCTACGGATATGAAAAGTCCGCTTATCCTCACTGCCATCGTCCGAGAACAACAACGTCCTGGTCAGTTGCAAACTTTTGCATATTTTAAATATTTGGAGAAAAACGATTTACGTAGAATAAAGAAAAATAATGTATTAAAGTTTATTGTTAATTCGGAAGCAACTGAATATTTATGCATTAGCAGAATTTGTTTTGATTAATTAGATAACAGCTTTAAAAGTAGTGTGAAATACGCGAACGAGCCATATGATTTATCTATAGATAAAACAAGTACTATTGGTATAGTTTCAAATCATGGTAACAAATTAATAAATATTTCTTCATTGGTCTTAGAGTCCAATGAAATCAATCGAAAATAATACGTAACAATATCAATACATATCTACATTAACATTAATACATCAGTACACAAAAATAATGAAAATAAAAATTAAAAATTATAACAGTCAGACTGTCCTTGTATACAGTCACCCCCTTAGACTAATCTAAAAATAAAATATTAGTTGAAAAAAATTTTTTGTTAGTAAAGTGTAATCTGACTATCCCCAACACCTTTACCTAATTGAAGATCCAGTTCAACGTTTCAGGTTGTTCGAAACCAATCAATTTAATAACGAATGATAAATATTGTCCAATTTACTAGACTACTCCCTTTTATACTTATTATTAATACCATGTTCTAAAATATCCACATTCACAAAATCAAAAGAATGTAATAACATTAAACAATGCTCCTTTAAACCGGAAGTAATACGTGAGCTACGTAAACTATTATTATGTTCATAAATTCTCTTTTTTAAAAATCTACCTGTTTGTCTAATATAGTATTTATTACAATCCATACAATTAAATTTGTAAACAACTCCAGATTTTAAACATAAATCATCCCTATCTTTGCAACTATGAAACAACTTACTTAAATTCTCGCTGCTTTTAAAGAAAATTTGAATGTTATATTTCCGAAAATTTTTTTTAATTCTTTCAGATAATGTTCTTACATATGGCAAGACAATAATTTGGCCTCTGTTAACATCAACTCGTGCATTATGTCTATTTTCGGTATTATAAATGTCAAACAATCTCTCAGAAATTAATTTCTTAATAATTTCAATTGAATGTATAAAATTGCTATTTAAAAAATTATCAAATTTATTTTCTCTTTTAAAATTATTAATGACATTAACCAAAGATGCCCTACATTTCTTTTTCACTTCGTCATTTAAACCAAAAAGATTACTTTGCACCTCCGCGATGATTTCTTGGATCGGGAGATTATTTTTAGTATATAATATTCGATGTTTGGCACCTTTAGACATGATGTTTACTACTTCATGTGGTATTTCCTTATCAGTTAAATTCCTGAACTAATTTTTATTATTTGTATTGTTAATCTGATAGCTTTGAGATTGTTTTTTATTCCTTAAATATTCAAATTTCCTTTTTAATGTTTGTCTATTATTATATCTTATATTAATAAAATGCTTGTTCTGACCAAGAAAAAATTCATGTAAATCATTTCTTTCTACAGTTTGATATGAATAATATTCAATCTTTAATAAATATATATTTAAGGAATGAATCTGAATATGTAAATCTCTAATTTCCAAATTAAGTAATTTATTTTTGAAAAAGAAAATATGTTTCTTTAGATCATAACAAACACTATTATTATAAACCTGAAAAAAATATTTATCATGAAATCTATTATTAATGTGTACCGGAAATATATTTGATTTCTTGCATTTAATAAGTAATGTAAGTTATTCTTTAAGAATTATAACTTTTAAATTCATTTTTATCCATTTTAAACAATAATCTGTTACGTCATGAGACATTTGGACATTAAAAAATAATAATAAAAATACAAATAACTTAAATTACAGCCACAACTGGCCAACAATGACGCTATTCATTAACAGAAAATTTTCTTTTGAACTGTGCGCTGTATTTTCCCATACGCATACAGAATACCGATGCTCGAGACGCGCGCTCTCGCTCTCGAAGAAAGTGTTGACATATGCTCCATAGAACGCATAGGAGTGTGATAATAAACTGACCCATAAAATATAATTCGGCAAATTTATGGCGCCTTGAAATGTCGGCTTTGATTTTCACCGTGAGAATGTAAGAACTAAAACTAATAAAGGAGCGATACTGCCCAAAATAAAATTAAAGATTATATTACATTTAAGATCCCCCGACATTTAAATAATTATAAATCCTATTTATAAATCTTTAGTACCTAATATAATAATTATATATAATAATAAAACTCACAGCTTTCTTTTTATATTAATATAAGTGATGCTTGATAATGCTGTTAGTATTACTAATATTTTACTACGATAAATATTAATGTTATCTTTAGTATTATTATACGCTGCTGCTCCTGCTCCTGCTCCTGCTACTGCTACTGCTACTGCTACTGCTACTACTACTACTACTACTACTACTACTACTACTACTACTACTACTACTACTACTACGCATTATTTATTTATTTGTTTGTTTATTAATTATTTAAGAAATCAAAATAAAATATATTTATTGGTTAGTACATATTCGATCTAAATATTATTTTATTGAAATATATAATGAATACTCAAAATTTGCATGAATATTGTTTAGTAAATAATTAATTATGTAAATCTAATTTAGTAAATGGAATACATATATTAATAATATTCTACTCGAACTATAATGTATTATTAGAAGTTATGTATTCACCATGATTATATAACAATGCACCTTTTTATTATACACTTTAAGTACAGTTTAATATAAACAATATGTAAAATTTAACAATAATTTATAAAAGCGTTATTATTATACATTTAATAATTTATACATACGAACTCATATTCTAAACAATATTTATTACTAATTCAATAAAAACAAAAATTATTCAGTTGTTAAGAAGAAAGTAATAACACAAAAAACTAACAATAAAACAAGTTATTAAAAAAAATGTAAAAATGAGACCCGTAGTGGGATCTCTGCAGAATTAAGAGAACCAGGAGGAAATCCCTCCACCTAATTTGGGGTCCACGCTACAGCGATAACCTTTTAAAGATAATTGGCTCTGACGAAATTACTGGGCAATTAAAATTGCGCGGCCACCAATGAAACAAAAAGATAATTTTGAAGATGACGAGATGAACGCCCTGAGCGCCGAAAAAAGCGACCCTTTAAAAGGGTTTTCCTTTTGTGGCAGCAGATTTTTCTCTAAGATTTTTCACCAAGTTTTCTCCATTTTTTCTTCAGTAAATTTCTCGCAGACTTCCATTTCTTTGTCTCAGTTCGTGTATTTTTCTCAATCTTCAATTTTCTTAACTTCTTTTCTCGAGTATTTTGAGCTTTCAACACCTACAACAACAACAACAGCAGCAGTGGCAACAGCAATAAATACAACTATATCTCTCTCTATCTCCAGAGTCCTGCAAAGTTCAGTAGGAGAAAACTTATTAAATAAAAGTAAGTAGAATAAATTATAGTATTTTAATGTTTCTTTCCTCTTAGTTTCTGTTACTATCCCTTTGATCCGGAGAAGTAGAAGGACCCTTTCTACCAGGGTCCAATATTCTCCTTAGAAATGGAACAATCCCCTTTCGTAAAAATCTTTTTGTTCATATTTTTGAAGTGAGGTAGTTAATACCGGCTTGGATGTGGTTGCAGCGCAGGGAATCTTCTCTTTGCTCCTTAAGGAGTAAGCACACGATTTCCAAACATATTGCACTGCCCTGTCAAGTCCCAGAGAAATAAATTAGGACTGCATACATTTTTTTTATATATAAAGAAGAATTCTTTAATTTTTCCCGGCTATTAAGAGAAATCCTAGCCCGAAATCTGAGGAAAAATTAATGGGAGGTGTGATGACGGTTAATTATTAATAATTACACTTATAATTTTTGGGGGCTCATCCGGGATTTCAGAAAAAATTATTGAATTCTTCTTCCCCTGTTGCCTCTTTCTTCGTTCTTCTTTTCCTATAAATAAAAAATGATGTATAGAAAGATAAAAGAATATCAAACTTGCAATTTAATAGCCATAAATAAAATTTTTAAATAGTTACCTGTGATAAATGTTTTGTTTATATAAAAGATATTTTAATTTTATTGTGAATTTTTGATATATCCAATTAATAAATTTTACTTATTCACGAATCGAATGTAAATTACAAATTAACCACATAAATTTGAAATGGTAAGATACTGGAAATTCAATACCTAATAAATAATTAAATAATTTATATAGTTAATTTTGTAAACAATCTTGTAAACAGACATCTTATTGTTTGCAAGATTAATTGCATAGATTGTGATAAATACTATATTGGTCAAACAGATAGATATTTAAAAAAGAGAATTTATGAACATAAATATACTTTACGTAGCTCACATATTACTTCCGGTTTAAAAGAGCATTGTTTAAAGTTTTTACATTCTTTTGATTTTGTGAATGTAGATATTTTGGAACATGGTATTAATAATAAGTATAAACGGGAGAGTCTTGAAAGTATTCACATTTCCAGGAATCGAAATAATGTGAATTTTGGACAGTGTTTATCATTCCTTATTAAATTGATTGGTTTTGGACCATTTGTGTGGAGGGGGAATTTATATTTAATTTACTAAATTTGGTGGTGGGGATGGATATATATAGATTAGAATATAAGGTTTAGTTTAGTCCCTGAAGAGGAACCGTAGCGAGCTCGAAACGTTGGACAAGTCTTCAATTAGGTCAGGGCTTTGGGGACAGTCAGACTGCACTTTACTAACAAAGAATTTTTTCAGCTAGTATTTTATTTTCAGATTAGTCTACGGGAGTGCATGTAAACAAGGACAGTCTGACTGTCATTATAATTTTAATTTAATTTTTAATTTAATTTTTATTTTATTTTTATTTATTTTTGTTTTTATTTTTTATTTTACTTTTAGATTGAATTGATTGGACTGTAAGACCAATAAAAAAATATTTGTTAATTTTGGACAGAAGCAAATCGCCACAAGAAATTTAAATTCAGTGATATCAACAAAGAGTTTTACTTTAAATAATACATGAAAATGTATTTTTCATAGATATAAAATAAAAGAATAATCGCAAAAATAAAAAATATCTGGATTAAGAGAAGTAATTAAATAGATAAATTGACTTAATAAAAAAATTAATAAATAAATAAATAAGCTTAAATAAAGTAATAATTTTTTTTCTTTCTCAATAAATTCTGAAGAAACTAATTATTTTCAGAAAATAAATAAATAGATGAATTTAATTTATTCAAACACTAAATAAATAAATTTTAAACAATCAAAAATATTTTTTTACAAACTAATGATTTTAATTAAAGTAATAATTATTACTAACCCTTTGACGAACAATTTTAATATTAACATTTTGATTAATAAACTAATTACTCGTAATTACAAAATACAGTTTTTAAATAATATCTGATAATTTTACTAGACGTATGAATTAATAATTGAATAATTAAATAATACTTTATATCTTATTAATATAATATAAAAACCTTCAATTAAATTCAATTTGGCTAATGAATTATAGAACAAAAATGTATACAAATGTATTTAAAAATTAACTACTAAAATTTATATATATATATATATATATATATATATATATATATATATATATATATACTGTAACGGGGTACTTAATAGTTAAACACCCGGTAGATGTACCCGTTAACAGAGGTGCAAAGAACCCCGAACGGATTAAATTGTTTAAAACAATCTTTTTGGTCCGTAGGTTCTTTGCTGTTATTTATTCCTCAGACTTACCTTTACTTACCCTGGAATTTATATAAATAATAATATATTTGGATAAATTATCAGTAATCCAGGGAAAGACGGATTAATGATCATGTACAGGGAGGAGAATGTGTCTAATATTTTCTACTATATGAAAAAAAAATAAAATCAAAAGTAGATTTAATTTATTAATCAATAAAATAATTTAAATTTTTATTTAATTTAATAAAATTATAGCAATGGTTATTCTAACCCTACCTAATACGCACCCGCGATGAACTAACGCGCGTATCCGTTCACACAGGGTGTGAGAGAGGTGAATTTATAAGTCTAACGGAGAGACAGAGCAACAAAAGCGCCACATTACGAAGAACAAGGTGTACTATCAAATAAAGCTGAATGCGCGCTTGTTACTCTTGCTATCTTATTCTATGATTATATCTCTCCGTCTCTCTCACACTACTAAAGTTAATTTGTTATATTTAATAATTTCAATCGGAAAGAAATTAGATAAAAGAGTAGAAGTATATAATACTGTACTTAAAACCAAAAGCACAATAAATATATAAAAATAAAACTACACCAACCTTTATACCCCGACGCCGAAAAGAATACGACCCAACCACGAAATGAACGTGAACTCTTGGTGTCAGATTACCGGCCGGTTTTTTTGATCTTTTATATCAAAAAAACAATCTATTGCTCTATTTATATAACCAAGCGAAATTTCACTTACTATCACGATTGATTATTAATAATTTCTTTTAATATTTGACGATGGCCAAGAGAAAACAAGAAAAAAAATTTTACTAACAGAACTTTGTCCGGTAAAAACTATATTATAATAATATAAATTTTCTATATTATATTCATCTTTATTCTCCTTCTCTTTCTCTCTTTCCCTTTTTCCCTCCCTTTTTTGCTATTTGTTAAAAATATTAACATGTGCAGGTCGAACTAACCTATACATGTTACAATACATATATATGTACATATATATATATATATATATATATATATATATATATATATATATATTTATCTACAGTTTTCCCTTTTAACCAGAAAGGTTAACAAGAGAAAAAAATGACTAAAAATATACTATAAATATGATTGACCCTTAAATTTAAAAGAAATATATCTCAAAAAAGGGAGAAAACTAATTAAAAAAGGGGGGGCCGAACAAGGAAAAATAAATACTTAACAAATGCACTATGAATTTATATGCTATGAGACTGGGCATATAATAAGCCTACTTATTTATCAGTTAAAGCACAACAGCCTCTGAGCTATTTGAATAGCCATGCGTCACTGCCTCTAACTGAAAATATCAAAACTTAATTAAATAAAAAATAAATTATAAAAGTACTATACCTAATGCTATTCTAAAACAAAACATTTCTAATTCAAGGGATCCGAATCTTTACTATATCGTATACTAAATCTTAAATACTACTATATCATATGATTCCCTCATAAATGAAAAAAAGGAATTTATAAAATATAAATGCCCTTATAAAATCCCTAATAACAAAGGTAATTAAACCTTCAAAAAAAAAAAAAATATTTTTATATATTTTTATATAAAAAAATATTAAAAGCTTCAACGAAAGCAAAAAGCCTCTGATTTGTTACACACAACCAAGCATTGCCTCTATAAATTCTTCTTAAAACATATATTAATAGCTTCAATGAAAGCAATATCAACCAATAGCTTCTGAGTTGTTCACTAAGACGACCAAGCATTGCCTCTGAGCCAAAGAAATTGCAAAAAAATAAAAATCAAATCTCGAGCAACTCAAAAACTAAACATATAATTAAACCCTGTCGCATATCAGGAAGAGGCGCATGAAAATTCCCACCTTTATATTATAAAAAGAAATAAAATTAAAACGGGAGTCTAAATATAAACGAAATTCTAAGTCATTTCAAATCCTATCGTTTAATAATAAATCTTAGAAATAAAAGATATAGAAACAAAAGATATAATAATAAAGACTACATAAGCTCTTTAATAACAAAAGAAAAATCTTATGCATACACAAGAAATATATCAATCCTACTAAGGAAAGTCTAAAAATAAAAACTGATTATAAAATCTAAATATATAAAAAAAATGTTAAATCGAAATATTTAAATTAATCAAATGTGCTAAATCTCAATTTTAATAAATAATAAATATTTTGATAAATAAATAAAAACTTACTCGTTATTAACTAACAAAATCTCTTGCTCTATGAAAATTTATTAACACAATGATAGAATAAATACATAAGAAAAATTAACAAGAAGTATCTTTTCTCTCCTACAGTGGAAAACCCAGAATACTCGACTGGAAAGCATCAACGCCCTTCAAAGAAGAAAAGGGACTTGAGGAAAAGAAGAATTCAAAGCAGATAAAGGGCTCTTGAACGACAGGAGACATTAGGCTGCAATCCAGCCAATTATAGAGGATTCTTCTCCTATTTTAGTACAATCTCACAGCAGAGCTCAATTGCCTAAACGATAAATTATTGGAAAAGTGCTCGTTGTGTTGGGCCAAAAAACAATATGATACCTAAGAAAATGTGATGTCCCGCACTAAGCTTCTTTTCCCCAGTCTTGTCTACCAGGATGAAAAGAGTGACTTCCGTGTACAGGACTACGAGAGTTTCACCCATTTAGCCTACTCAGAAAAATACAGGTAACTGATATATATATATATATATATATATATATATATATATATATATATATATATATCGCGCTTAGGTTTAGTGGAGATTACGGACAAATAATGTTAATAAGGATAAACGATAAATATTGTTGGTTACTTACTATTTATTTACTTCTTTGAAATACTTCTTATACAACCGTATAATATATAAAAATAAACTGGATATAAGTCGGGTATACAAAGTTAGTTAACACGTACAAGGTGAAGTTCGAGAAACACGAAAAATTTCAAAATCTGAAAAATACGAAATATTTCAAAGGTTAAAAATCGCAAAAAAAAAATCTAGGTCAGAAAATCCTAAGTCCGAAAAAGTTGGAAAAATTTTAAAATCCGAAAATTCCGAAAAAATTCTAAGTCCGAAAATCACGAAAAAATTCTAAGTACGAAAAAGGTCGCAAAAATTCTAAGGGTTATAACTACCGGATCAATCTGACCTAGTTGAAATCCCGATCGGAAGTGATTTTTCGCTTCGTTGGACTCATATTTATATGTGGTCCGGACAAAGTAAAAAAGGCCGTCCAAAATTTTCGTGGAAATTCATCTGAGCGGTCGTAGGGAAAGCCAATGAAGAAGTCAAATTTCGTTTATAATATAAACTCCTTCGTTCGCTTTCTTACAATATTTAATTTTTAAATATAACGCATCTACTATGATCATTAACAACAAACATACGATCTTTAATTAATACCTTAACCGTTTGTTGCCTTTCTAATTATTAATTTTACATAATCTCTTACTCTACTATTCAACTTATTCTAACAATTTATGTATTTTATAAAGTATAGAACTACTAACATTTTGAACTAATATTATTAATCTTAATGTTTCAGTTTTGTTCTACGTTATAATTATTTACGTAATCTTTTATTATTAACTAAACTAAGTTTTATACTATAGGTTAGAAATTTCTTAGTCTATTATTCGATTTATTTTATATATTTTACAAAGTATATTGTTATTAACATTCTATTGACATAATATCGTAATTGGACTAACATTATTAATCTAAATGGTTTGGTTTTGTTCTACATTTTACAATTATTAAACTGATCTTTATACCATACTCTAGTATATGTTAAAAGTTTGTTAATCTATTATTCTACTTATATTAATTAATATTTTATTAATCATACTTAACATAGTAACTAGTCTATCAAAACAAAAGTACGTGCGCATGCATATGTATCGATGGCATACCATCCTTTAATTTATGATTTAGTCTCTATGTTCTTTTTCAATTTTAAAAATTACAAATTTAATATTAACGTCGATCGTAATGAGAAATTTCGACAGTTAATATTCGGCGTCGATTCGAGAACTTTCCTCCGAGGTCAGCTTCGACGCTCAGTTTCCGACAACAGGGTGTCCGGTTACTCTCGGTCATAAAAAAAGGCGCTTTTACCAAGCCATGAAAATTGGTTCAACATTCGTGTGTATATATATACCTATACATATATATATATATATATATATATATATATATATATATATTGTTCATAACGTCGCAGAACGCGACAAAAGGTATCAAAGAAGAGACTGTAACGTGCATCCCTAAGGGAGTTACCTCACAGGCCATTCGATTTTTATACGGCATTCCAGGAACAATTGCCGATCCAAAGCTGGAGTTTTCAAAAATTCAAAACTTGGATAAGAAAATCCCGGTACTACCAAAGAGTTGGTGCAAAGAGTGTTTGGAAGAAAGGAAACTTCCAAAAGAAGGCTGCTTTGGGTGCCTTCGTAAACAATACACGAGACCTAAAGAATCCCTGAAGAGTTTTGGTGGAATTATTTATGAAGTAAAAACACATAGTTAATAATTGCACTGTACAAATTAAGTTTGATTAATTTAGGATCCAATTTAATACTTTATTAATACTAATATTGTTCTTTTAAAAAATAAGTACGTGTTACTTCATCCAAAGCTAAGCCAAATATTATATTATATTACCTTTGTGAATTTATTGAAACATTTTAGATTTTTATTGAACGTATAAATATATATATAAAACAATTATGAAACGTTTTATATCTTCACACCCATCCCAAAATTATTTTTAACTTATATTAACACATTTCTAATAAATAGGGTTAATAAAAAAAAAATATTAAAATCGACTCATCTTTACTTCAATCAGCATCCATGAGGTAGCTTCATCAATTCAATAAATCACTTCCGAGCATCTTTGTAGATATTTTTTATAAGTACAGGAAATCTTCGTATAAGTTTTCTACAAAGTTAACACAAAATACAAAGTTAACATAAGTTTTAACACAAACGACAAACGTCTTTTATTAAGAATAAATCTAACAATAATAATAGATGAAGTAAATTATAGTACTTACATAATTAATGACTGCAATTACTATCATTTTCAATATATATTTGTGAACACAGCTATTCCAATCTTCACAGGTTAATAATTAAACAAAATGAATACTTATGATACAATTTATGATGATTTAAAATTAAACATTATTACTATTAAACTTAATTATTATGTTAATAACACGTTAATTTAATTTAATTTAATTTAATTTAACACGTTAATTCATTTGGAATAGTAAAATAATTAATCAATAAATGAATATATATTAATCAATAAATTATTAAAATACACAAAATAATAACAATAATTCAAAGAATTAAAAATAAAACTAAATAATTCCCAGATAAATAAATTAACAACAAACAAAAATTTAGATTAATCCGACTGCGAACATTATCCAAATAATCCCCTCTAACCAATACCGTATTGCTGGATTGGAAAATGATATAGATGACTTAAAAGAAGAAAACCACGAACAGTGGGAAAAATCGCGCACTTACACGACCAGTTCAAGAGATTAAACACTATTCTAGAGCTCGAATCAAGTCAAAACCGAAAATTGGCCGCTGATTGTCAAAGATTATCGAAAGCCGTTCAACGACTACGGCAACGAGAAACAGAATTTAAAAAAGGAATAAATATAGAAGTTATAAAAAAAAACTCTTCATGAATAACAGACCGTTTACCCGTAGCAAAACAAAAGGTAAAACAGAAATCGATGAAGAGGAAAAGAAAGCTTTCGAAAAGAGTGCTAAATTAAGCCCAGTTCCTCGACCAAGAGCGACGTCAACTCCGTTAAATCTATCGCTAACTGAAGAATCGATAACAGTTGTAGAAAGTTTACAGCGAAACGTAACTGGTAACAGTTGGAAAGAGTTTAATCCGACAAGTGACCAGTCATCAGTTAAAGAACCATCGAATCTAACTGATATAAAGAATAATACAACTTTACGACCAAACACGACGAATAACTGTAAACAGATCCCCGATATACCATTTTACGACGAAAGATCTAATTTGTCCTCTTCTACCTCAAGCAGCTACCTCAAGCTCAACAAACAGGATCGTCTATCGAACATAAACAAAAATAGTAATCTCACGGTCCTAAAAAACGATTCAACTAACCCCGAAATGACGATCCCAGCAAACCAAACTGTGTCCCTAAAGGATGCGTTGAGAGTAGTTTCTGAATTTAACGGATCTAACATACCCTTAAGCCAGTTCCTGGAATGTTGTTTAGAAGCAAAGTAAATGATAGCGCCAGAAGCCGAAGAGAAGTTTGCTAAATTGTTAAGAAGTAAAGTCACAGGTCAAGCTTGACAAGCGATTATGGGAACTACATTCCGAACCATAAACGATTTTAAGTATTTCTTAAAGGATATATACTCCCCGTCAAAAACGGTACACCAACTTCTTGGTGGATTAGGCAGCGATTTCTAGAAAAACGAGGAAAACGTAATAGCCTACGCGAATCGAATGCGAGATATTGGGTCACAAATTCTAGAAGCTAATCGGTTAGCGACAAAAAGAGAGAATACTCGCGAATTTAAGGAAAGTATTGAAAAGGCTATAGCAGAAAATTTTAAACGGAGATTGAAACCCGAAATCGAACAAAGATTAGAAGATAAAGAAGCCGTAAATGGTACACGCTTGCGAAGTTAATAATTTGGAAATATCGAGAGATACTTTCTATAGTTATTATAAGATGGCTGGACATATAGTTTCTCAATGTCGTCGAAAATTAAGAGAAAGACAGGTGCAAACTTGCCAAATATGTCACACTGCTGCTCAATGTCAAGCAAATATTAAATGTCAACTGTGTGGAAGAACAGGACATCTAGCGCGAGAATGTCGAAGCAAACCATCGACAGTAATATGTCAAATCTGTAAAAAAAAAGCGGTCATACAGCCAATAACTGTTATCAATTAGGGAATAGAAATACGAATAATAGTCATAGAATAAAGCAATCAGCTCAACTAAAGTTAAAAATGCGGCAGAATCGGTCATTCCGCAAATACGCGCTCAGTTCGAAATCCAAATACAAATGATTCAAGACAAACTGATATTCAATATACGCCTACTGCAAAAACAAAGGCCACGTTAAAAGTGAGTATCGAAGAAGACAGTATAACCAGAGAAATGGGAGCAGTCCCCAGAACCAGAGCGCAGCTCCGGGGACTTGGCAAGGGTCAACGCGCTCTACGAACACCGTTCAATTGAACGAACTTTTAGCCGAATTAATACCATTAGATGCACAATAGCTAAATATATACCATACGTAGAGATAAAATTTGGAAATAATGAAATAAATACTTTTATGATAGACAGCGGTTCAGAGGTTAACTTATTAAAATTAAGCGCAATTTCAGAGGGATCAGAAACTAATATGAACCAAACATTTATATTACAAGGATTAGGAGATTGTGTTCAAACTAGCGTAGGTATCGTAAAATTTAGGATTACAGCTTATATTGCTGAATTCCTGATCGTACCATATATATTTCCTATGCTTTGTGAAGGTCTTATAGAATCAGAGTACTTACAAGATATTAAAGCAGAAGTAAACTTTATCAACAAAACACGATAGACGAATAAATTATAAAGTACAAACCGAAATGTAGACATAGATGTACTAGAGTACAGTATGGTCCATATGAATGCTAGCATCAACAGAGACCTTCTATCCACCGTAAAAACTAAAAACCCTAATGGAGATTCGTGTTTTTTTTCTTGATCAATTCAGGATCAAAAACAAATTTAATTAAACAGAGCACCATACAAGAAAATTTCATCTTCGATCAGTAGATGAAAATGTACTTAAAGGAGATTAATTCAACTTTATTTGCTACGTTGGGAACTATATAAATTAGCATCTTAGGAGGCATTTCTATCTTTCATGTAGTCCCTGACGATTTTCCTATGCCTTACTCTGGAATATTAGGAGCCAAATATTTCAGTAATGCCCATGCAACTATTAACTACAATAAAAATCTTTTCGAACTACCTACACTTGAACATTTAATGCAATTTCAATCATCGAAGGAATTAGCAGACCAAGAAAATGCTATATTAGGAGATACGATGAATCAATCAACCGAATCATTGCATGAGCATACCCCACGCGAAGATACAGATAATGAAGTAAACGATACCGAGAGTGATTCGTCATCCATAAGTGAGGACGTAGATTACAATTTAAGTGAGTACGACGAAGATGAGAGCATTGCCTATAAAATGTTACACACTCTCGCTCAAGTAGTTACACTTCAGGAATTAAATATTGATGCTCCAGAAATAGAAGTAGAAACCGTAATAACAACTACCAAACAAGTAATGTGTTCACAATTAAATGTAATAAAAGACTTGGTCCGTACGGAGCATTTAAACAACGTCGAAAAAGTTTATATACAACATTTATTAGAATCTAATAGCGATGTATTTTCCCTACTAGGAGACAGCTTAACTGGAACAGATGTTATAACCGATCGAATAAAAACTATTGATGACGAACCTATTAATACAAGACAATACAAATTACGCATTCACTTAAGGACGAGATGAACAGACAAATTAATGACTTATTAGAGGCCGGAATTATAAAAGATTCCGATTTTCCTTACAATAGTGCGGTTTGGATTGTAAGTAAGAAACCAGACTCTGAAGGACGCCCTAGATGACGCATTGTATTGGACTTTAGAGCTTTAAATGAAAAAACAAAAGTGACGCATACCCCCTACCGAACATAACTAAACTATTTGACCAAGTGGGAGGTACAAAATATTACACTGTATTAGATCTTGCATCAGGATTTCATCAAATAAAGATGGATCCCAGACATGCACATAAAACAGCATTTAGTACACCATTTGGACACTATGAATTCGTTCGTATCCCATTTGGCTTGCAAATGCTCCAGCAACTTTTCAAAGATTAATGGACACCTTATTCCGATGACTTCAAGACAGTAAGCTATTTGTATATTTGGACGATATCGTGATATATGCAAACACTTTAAGAGAACACGATGAAAAAATGAAATTATTATTAGATAGACTCCGAAAAGCGGGATTAGCATTACAATTTGATAAATGTGAATTTTCAAAAAGTGAAGTAAATTATTTGGGACATAGGTTGAATGAAAAAGGACTTAGCCCTGACTTGAAAAAAATAGAAGCAGTAAAAAATTTTCCTCGACCAAAGAATATGAACAACGTCCGAGAATTTCTCCGATGAGCCGGTTACTACCGTAGATTTATTGAAATAATTGCTGAAATCTCAAAGCCATTAACAAGATTATCACAAAAGGACATACCATTAGCTTGGATTGACAAAATCGAACATGCCTTTCAAACATTGCAAGAAATTACATGCAACGCACCCTTATTGCAATTTTCAAATCTAACACAACTATTTAACATAACGACAGATGCTTCCGGATATGCCGTCGGAGTTGTTTTATCTCAGGATTAATAGGCAAAAACCGACCAATTGCCTATACCTCTCGAGTTTTACGCAACGTAAAACTTAAATATGAAGTTTATTATAGAAAAAGGAAGCACTTGCTGTCGTACATAGCGTACATTTCGCTCTTATGTATACGGAAGGAAATTAACAATAGTCACCGATCATCAACTTCTAGTTTGGTTCAAATCGGCAGATCTGAATACTCGCGTACAAAAATGGCAATTTAAATTATTCGAATATGATTACACAGTTTTAAATAAGCCAGGAAGATTAAATTCAAATGCAGATGCATTGTCCAGAAACCCCCCTGAGGTATTCACAACCAATGTGGTAACAAGATCAGGAGATACGTTTGATAAAATACGTCCTAGAATAGTAAAGCCAAGTACAAGCTACGAATCAGGATAGGAACCCAGAAAAAAGGGACGACCAAAGAAATTTACGCAAGGGGAACCTAAATTAACTCTTACGTGAGATAATGGAAGAGCAACTCCCCTTAATGAAAAAGAAACAACGTCTTTATCAAAGCATACTAAATCAGCACCTATACTAGGAGAACGTGAAATGTCACCCATACCAAAATTGCACAAACTAAATCCCCTATCACACGAATTTGATTCAAGGGCTTTAGCAGATGAACCTGAACTAATGCCTAGAATCGGTAAAAGATAAACGAAGAGCTACAGAAAATATACCTTCTTATGTTGAAAGTGAAACTGAATCAACTGACAATTTGAGCAGAGCCTATTGCCCCAATCACCTATGCGAGGAACACTAGAAGAATCGTAATCTATTTGCTCTACAGTTTCCTCTTCTCTGAAATTATATAAAGACCAAAGAATTAATTGGAGCAAAAGTGGAATCGTCGAAACCAAAGATTTACTCTGACACAGAAAAGACAACATAATGGCATCAAGCAGTGATGGACAGTCCTGCGACGAAGGAGGACGAAAACTAATAAAATCTAATAAACTAAAAATTAACTCCACAGATATGGGGGAAATCCAACAGAAAAAGGGTAAACCATGTAGGAACTTATTTGCTTTATGTATAAGAGGCGAACAACCAGTCTCTATGAGAATAATCGAGCAAAACGTATATAAAACATTATTAGTATTAAAGAAATCTTGATTAAAGACAACGAGGATATAATTAGCATTGCCAATAGCAGGAACATAGAAAATATAGAGTGGTCATGTATGTTTGACATAATAAAAACGGTCTTCGCGGACTCTCCAATAAAAGTAACTATTTGCAACGATACTCTTAAATATGTGCCCGAGCAGAAAAGTGGTGAAATATTCTACAATCTACTTAAGTCACCTATAGAAGGACATAGGGGTGTATCAAAAATATACAATAGAATAAAACAAAATTATTATTGGGATAACTTAAAGGATGATATACAACGAAGAATACAGCAATGTTTAGAATGCCAGTTCAAAAAATTAGTAAGGCTAAAAACAAAACAACTCATGGTGATTACTGATACACCTGGAATACTATTTCAAAAGGTAGCCTTAGATAGCCTTATCGTAGGACATCTTAAAGCTACCACATTAGGAAACGAATATATTCTAACAATTCAAGGCCAATTCTCTAAATTTCGTATGGGAGTTCCGGTATCGGATACTCTTGCCAGTACCACCGCAGATTCTTTTATTAAAAAATTCGTTCGTATATTCGGAACACCGAAGGTAATATTAATCGATCAAGGTAAAAACTTTCTAAGCAGTTTAATGAATAGAGTAGACAAGCGTTTCAAGATCAAGATGCTACGTACCACGGCATTTCATCCACAGTCAAACGGCTCCTTTGAGCGTTCTCATCATGCTCTGGGGGAATTTTTAAAACCATATACCTCTTATGACGAGGAATGGAATAATTGGATTGGAATCGCCATATTAAACTATAACACCTGGGTTCAAGAGAGTACAAAGCATACGCCATATGAACTCGTATTCGGAAGATTAGCACGATTACCATCTACTCATCCATTGCGAGAAGGAGATTTGTTACCAACGTATAAAGGATATTTAATAGACTTGGTTACAAGGCTAAACGGATTACAGAAGTTAGTTTACGATAACTTAGTACCTTCAAAATTTCGTTCCAAAAATTATTATGATCAAAAAATAAATAAACAAAACTTTAAGCTAGGTAATTACGTATTTCTAATAGCAGGGCCTAAGCCTGGAAAGTTCGGAAATCAGTATTCCGGACCTCATAAAATCTTAGAAATATTAAATAAAAATAATGTTAGGATACAAATTAATAAGAGCAGTAAAGTAATCCATGCAAATAGACTTAGAATATCTCACATAAATAAAGTATTTATAGAAAATAACAAGAAATGTAAACAAGAATCAGTATCTTAAAAATAAAGATCCTAATTTTAACCACTATTATTCCACAACATCTCCTATCTATGACGATCCTAGGTAGGAGAGGTAATCGCCCAACATAATTGCATTCTCCTTCACAACATAATGGATGTACCCCACTGGAGGAGGCGAAGGAGGGGCCTCCCCATTGTCCCACTTTCCTTTCCCTTCATTTTCCTTTATATTATAGTTTAAGATATTTATTTTTACCACGAACTATATCTATATTTAGATTTTTAATTTTTTCAAGTAGTCCTAACTACCATTAAATTTGTTTTTATAAATACAAGAATTATGACATGAATCTTTCAAACCCATTTCTGAAAATAAAAAAAAATAAATAAATATACAATTTTTTTTTCTTCAAAAGGCAAATATTAGCAAAACAACCGTAATAATGAACGAAAATAAATTCTTTTATCTTTCTAAACAACCATATATATACATATAAGAAAAATATAGAAGTTTGTCTATACATTACTTATATATATCTTAATATACAAAGGTTATAAATATGTAAAGGCACGAGACTTACCTTATTTTGATTCAGTAGTACGATGTTTATCCAACTTCTTTTCACTTTTGTATTGTTAAAAATCAATACTGTTCGAGGAATTATAGGTTATGACTGTGGGTCAACAAACTCTAATGTAACTACTATTTCACTCACAGAAGTGGGAGAATGCCCAATTCCAGAGAATGAAATCAATGTCAATATGTATAATTATTACAAATTAATAAGTTCGATGATTCCCGCGTCATCCAATGTAAAGATGAAATACAAAGAACTATATATGATTGTGGCACATTTTCTCATATATCAATTGTTAATGGCGGACAAGGACAGTATGTATACGAAGTTAGTTTTAAAGCCTTCGAAGACGCTCATGTAACTGGCAGATTAAAACTAAACCATCATATAATTTACAATCTTAAGAGTAAATCAGTGTAGCTCGCATGGTATGATTCTTGCGGGATCCGTCAACTGGGATGGTGTATGTGATGGAGCTGGTTATTCGGATCCATTTGGAACATGGAATTCTATTGTAATACAAGCTTTAGTTATGGTTCCGCTTAGCGAAGGAAAGGGTAGAGCTAATCTAGATGGTAATCAGATCCGTCTTAAATCGGGAACCATATGTCAATTTTCAAGCAGAAGTTGTATTGATGCAGAAGGTGGGTACACTTATTGGGAATCTGTTCCAAAAGATCATTGCAAATTTAATCAATTTAGCGTCCTATATGACGCACCCACGAAAAATATAACTGACCATGATTTAAAAGTCGGCCTAACAGTATACTCACTTTCTGGCAAAGACGTCACGTTAGCGCTAACCAGTAGAGGATTTAAATATGTATACGGATAGCAAAAAAACAAAAATAGAATATCCTAAACTTGTAATATATTACACGAATACCGGGCAATCATTCGCAATGCAAAAAGAATCCTGTAAACGATCTCCATTTAATCACCTATATTAATTCTAAATTTGTATACGTCGAAAAATACATTTCCACACAAGGAAAGTAATTATATAAAGATGTAAAGTATCAACGTTGCAATTTAAAGCGTCAAACATTGAAAAGCGCGCTTGTTATAATTACTTGAGCACCAGTTGAGTTTGCGTAAAATTTAATGAAAGGGTCTGGATATATATGGCAGTTCTTGCCGAGAAGTCATCCACTTGATAAAATGTATACCATTAGAATTGTACATATGTCGACTGTTCTAAATTAAATTGATAAGATTAAATTAAATTAAACTAAATTAAATTGTAAGACCGATAAAAATATTTATGAATTTAAAATATATACCAGTGGAGATGAAAATGGATCATAGTGAAAATTGCTTCTTCGAGTTACCAGTAAACAGAGATAATGTTAGAGAATATTTAACCACACATTAAAAAACCTGTTACCAATAATCCTACCTTTCCACGTTCATTTAAAGTTAAGGAGCACTCGTATAAAATACTTCCGAAGTCTGTTATAATTAAATCTCAGTCGAAGCCAACCTGAAAGTATATGAGTCCTTAGGATTTGGTAACTGATGGTATTTATACCCAAGATGACTTAGACAAACTAAGAGATAGATAGCACTTTTAAATGACGTGGCTAGAGAAATCCAGGGTCATCCAATAGTAGATCAAGATGGCACCATGATTAAGCTATTCGATAATGATGCTCTTGGAAAACTAGTTGACTGTACTTGGGGCAGAATCTGGGCAAAACTAATATCCGTCGGCAACGTAAGTGGTGCAATAATAGTAGCAATACTGATCGTATATATTGTAAAATCCATCGTTGGTAGTGTCATTAATCGGTATGCATTGCACAAATTTATGGATTTTCTATTCACTTTCATTGGGACCTATTTGGTCTGGTTTAACTCAAATGCTCATATCTCTACACAAACCCGCTCCGGAAGAAGTAAATCAAGACATCGAATTAGGAACTGCAAAAATAACGACTATAGTAGAAAAATCCGATTCAAATGCCTTTACGTAAAACTTACAAAGTCCGTAAATATAATCCGACTTGAAAACTTGGTAAGAATCAAAGAATTATCAGGTATGTGAATAAGTCTTTCCCGTTTTTTTTTCAAATTTTGAGCCTTTATTGTGAAAAAATGGTTACAAATGAATTATTGAAAGTATTGGCCATCGCTAGCTACAACTTTTTCCCATCTTTCTGGCAACATACGAATCCCGTTGCGAAAAAATTCGACCGGTTTGGCCTCTATCCAGTCATCCACCCATTTTTTGGCTTCCTCGTAGGAACGGAAGTGCTGGTCAGCCAGGCCATGCGTCATCGATCTGAAGAGATGGTAATCAGACGGAGCAACGTCTGGACTATACGGCGGGTGGGGTAGGACTTCCCATTTGAGCGTTTCTAAGTATGTTTTCACCGGCGGTGCAACATGTGGGCGAGCATTGTCATGTTGCAAAATAACTTTGTCGTGCCTGTCGGAGTATTGTGGCCATTTTTCTCGCAGTGCGCGGCTCAAACGCATCAATTGTCGTCGATAGACCTCGCCTGTGATCCTTTCATTCGGTTTCAGAAGCTCATAGTAAACCACATCTAGCTGGTCCGGCGATATACAGAGCATGAGCTTGGCGCCATGAATATTTGGCTTGGCCGTCGATGATGACGCATGGCCGGGTAGTCCCCATGATTTTCTTCGCTTCGGATTCTCGTAACGTATCCACTTTTCATCGCCAGTCACGATACGATGCAGAAAACCCTTTCTTTTATGTCGCTGAAGCAGCTGTTCGCAAGTGAAAAAACGCCGTTCGACGTCTCTCAGCTTCAGTTCGTACGGCACCCAATTTTCTTGCTTTTGGATCATTCCCATGGCTTTCAAACGCTTGGAAATGGTTGTTCGGTCAACTCCCAATGCTTCAGCAAGTTCTTCTTGCGTTTGACAAGAATCTTCATCAAGCAAAGTCGCCATTTCTCGATCTTCAAAAATTTGCGGCCGCCCGGAACGCTCCTTGTCTTCCACGTCGAAATCACCGCTTTTGAAGCGTCGAAACCATCCGCGAACACTTGAATCATCGACACAACCTTCTCCATAAGCCTCCTGAAGCAATCGATGCGTCTCGGCAGCAGATTTCTTCAAATTGAACCAATAAAGTGAAACTTCCCGCAAATGACGTCGACTCGGCTCAAATTTCGACATTTTCACGATATCAAAAATTTATGATGCGAAAAAATTTTAACTAATGTGTTAGTATGGAATTGTTGACATATGAATAAGCTTTGATTATGACATATGTAACCATTGAATACTCGCACAGTATCGGTGGCGCCATCTCTTACAAAAAACGGGAAAGACTTATTCACACTCCTAATAAAATATTGATAAACTCATATTACGAATAAAATATTTTACAAATAGAATAAGTTAATATACGACTATTATTCTTTTTATTAGAAAAAAAAATATCCTTAGTTCTAAGGTATTACACTACGTGTAAAACCACTGAGGCTAATGATTGTTCTTGCTACACTCCAACAATTGTCCTACGCAAGGGTTGTTACGTCATGAGACATTTGGACATTAAAAAATAATAATAAAAATACAAATAACTTAGATTACAGCCACAACTGGCCAACAATGACGCTATTCATTAACAGAAAATTTTTTTTTGAACTGTGCGCTGCATTTTCCCATACGCAAACAAAATCCCGATGCTCCAGACGCGCGCTCTCGCTCTCGAAGTAAGCGTTGACATATGCTCCACAGAACGCATAGACGTCTGATTATAAACTAACCCATAAAATATAATTCGGCGAATTTATGGCCCCTTGAAATGTCGGCTTTGATTTTCACCGTGAGAATGTAAGAACTAAAACTAACAAAGGAGCGATACTGCCCAAAATGAAATGAAAGATTATATTATATTTAAGATCCCCCGATATTTAAATAATTATACATACTATTTATAAATCTTTAGTACCTAATATAATAATTACATATAATAATAAAACTCACAGTATTCTTTTTATATTAATATTAGTGATGCTTGATAATGCTGTTGGTATTACTAATATTTTACTACGATAACTATTAATCTTATCGTTAGTATTAATATACGCTGCTGCTGCTGCTACTAATACTACTACTACTACTGCTACTACAGCTACTACTACTACTACTAGCAGTTCGCCACCTCGGATTCATAGTGACCTTATGTTTTGGCGGTACCGGTCCCAAGCTCGGATCAAGGAGGAGGGAGTACACTTACAACTGGACAGCACTCTCTTACAGGTATACACTTCACAACACTGACACATCAGATAATATAACACCTGGCAAAGGAAGGGGTAGCCTTCACCACGCTCACGTGTGACGGTTTCGGCTCGATTACGGGACGGCTAGCACGGAGTGGATGAGCTTGACAGACTAAAAAATGGGGGAGTACTGGCAATGCTAGTACAGCCGTCATTGAGTAAGGCTGTAGGCGTCATATCTGGCGAGCGGGCTATATATACGGGTTACACACACACCTCGCATATAAAGATTCGGGCACCACACAGCTCGGAAACTCTATAGAATAGTTCAAGCAGCGGGAGCGAGACACGGAGCGAAGCCGAGCAAGCACGGAGTAGATGAACTCTACAGGCCCTGAAAGGCACGGGCGCGACTGCAACTGCCGTCTCGTGCGTCATCGTATAGCGGGGGGTCCTATAAACGGACATCTTCCCGAATATAAAGATGTGGGCGCCACGCCTCCCGAGGAGCCCTCTCATAAGGGTAATCGAGTTACAAGAAAGCAGGGCCTTCCGGCTTTACAAAGCTAACTCGAGGAGCTCGTAAGCAGAAGGCGCCTCAGAGAACGGCGCCTACGTACCCTCGAGGTTGCCGAAACAATACAAGGGCAGAAGAGGCATCCTTCTACCTGTCCAACGGAATTACCTGAGGGAGGGCGAAAGAAAAAAAAAGAGATGAAGGTCCGACAAAAGAAGAAGACGCGGCTGCCAAATAAAATCGTGGGGACGTCAAGCCACAACCTGAGCAAGGCTGGAAGAATGTCCCCACCAGGCAAGAAAAGAGAGTAGCTACAAAAAGAAGCAGAAAAAAGAAGTTAAATGCAAAGGGGACCACCAAATCTGGAGAGGGCCCGACCAAACCATAAGGTAAAAAGAAGGGTAAGGCCTGAGGTGCTGCTCCTCAAGCCCGCGGAGCGGAAGACCTACGCGGAGATCCTTGGAGGGATCCGCCATAAGGTCGACCCCTCACAGCATGGACTCAATATCAGGGACATGCGTCGAATATTAAACGGCGATGTCCTGATCAAGTTTAAGAAGGCTTCGGCGAAGGGCAAGGAGACATTTACTAACGCCCTCAAAGAAGTCGTCGGGCAAAACGCGGCACTTTGCGCTCTGACCCCTAAGACTACTTTCGAGATCAGAGATGTGTACGGCTGCGCGACACTTGACGAAGTGAAGACAGCCCCCCTTGGCATCTTACGGGACTATACTGGCCCCCTCGAGGTGATGTTCACGAAGGACAACAAAGTCGACAAACGACTAGCCCTTGTAAGCCTCTCTGAAGAGGCTCGCCAGCGGTTACTGGAAGTCGGAAAGGTGGCCATTGGATGGGTCTTTTGCGGCTTGCGGTGGCGGGTCCAGGCGAGCACTGTTACAAATGTCTCGGCTATGGACACCGCGGTTCGGGTTGCGATGGCCCAGACAGGAGCACCGCCTGCTTCCGGTGCGGGCAGCAGGGACACAAGGCGTCCGACTGTAGAATACCTCCACAGTGTTTCCTCTGCCCGGGGCCATGCCCGCAGCGTTAAATCACGTTGCAGGGTCTGGGGCTTGTGCGGTATTTCGCGAAGCCCTTGCCAGATCTCGCCAAAATGGTTAAAATCTTTTAGCCAAACCTGAATAGGAGTCGGACGGCGAGCGACTTCCTTACGTCTTGAGAAGTACGTCGACATCGTCATCGTCAGCGAACAATATCGAGATGGAGATGCGGGAGTCTGGTACTTCGGTACCGGCGATTTGGATTTTTAACCCGCACCGCTTTCGGGTGGAACTCCACGGAACGTAAATTAAGTCAGCTGCTACCTCACTCCGAATGAAGTCATCGGGGGTTACCAGTCTAAACTAGATGCCCTTGAGGATGTGGTAAGAGAAATGAAGGGGGAGCTGGTACTGGCTGGGGATTTGAACAGCAAAGCTCTCGAATGGGCGGAACCTTTGCCGGACTCTAGGGGAAGACGAGTGATGGACATGGCATGCAGACTAAATCTGGTTGACTTGAACTCCGGATCTACGTCGACCATTCGGAGACTTGGCTACAGGGAGACCATCCCTTATGTATCCTTTGCGACGGAGATTCTGGCCGCACGAGTGCAGGACTGGCGAGTGATCGAAAACTATACAGCCAGCGATCACCAATACATCACCTTCCGCGTTGGTGATGCCACGCCAGTCAGGGCGAAAGTTGAACGTCGCCCAGCCAGATGGATCGTGGTGAGGATGGATCACGTGAAGTTTTCCCAGGCGCTAAAACGCGGACAGCGCCTCTTGGTTGAATTACCAAGAAGCGCAACGCTTGCATCTGATCCGCCAATCCTGCTAGCAAGCGATACAGAGGAAATTCGCGGGTCGTGCTCGCCATCCGACTTATTGGTGGACAGACGAAATTGTGTAGCTGCCGCGGCTATGCCGCATAGCCCAAACGGCTTAAAGGCACGACCGTGATGTCGCTCTTAGGATCGCCCAACATCTAACGGCGAAGAAAACTCTAAAGCGATCCATCAAAGCTAGTAAACATGGATGCTGGAAAAAGCTGGGAGAAGATCTGAAGAACGATCCATGGGGGTTGGAGTACAAAATCAAAGCCGCAAATTAGGCATATTCCGTAAACGCATGCCTATGAGCGCGGAAGTGATGGACGGTATCGTCCATGCCCTATTCCCTACTCATCTCCTATGAAGTGATGAGCTCCTGGTTCTCAAGGGTCCTGAGGCACCGCCTTTCACAAGGGCGGAGAGCTAGAGAGAGCAGGGCGCTCTCTGAAGAACAAAAATGCACCAGAACCTGATGGACTTCCGTTATAAAAAGCGGCGCTTTTTATAACTGGTGACCTTTCCGAGAGATAGTATGGCTTTCAGAGAGGGCGGTCAACCATAGATGCTATTCAGGAAGTAGTGGAGGCGACCAGGACTACTGAGCGGGGGAATCACTTCTCCCGACCTGTGTATCTTCTGGTGACACTCGATGTCAAAAACGCCTTCAACTCGGTTAGGTGGACAGACATGCTGGGGGCACTGGAGAAGGATTTCAATGTACCTAAGTACCTACTCCAGATCATCGGAGATTATTTGAAAGATAGATCCATTCTGTACGAAACGGCATAGGGCTCTAAGCAAAAAGAGCTAACCTGTGGCGCGGCCCAAGGCTTCACCCTGGGTCCCGATCTGTGGAATATTTCCTATGACGGGGTCCTTCGGTGGGACATGCCGGAAGACTGCTCGCTGATTGGGTATATGGATCATGTGGCAGGTGTTATTATTGCGTGCAATATGACGTTGGCACAGACGCGTCTTGATCAGACCATGCGCAGCATTCGCCATTGAATGGGTAATCACGGGCTGGAACTAGTGGAGGCGAAAACTGAGATTGCGCTCCTTACGAAGAAGCGCATCCACAGAGTGCAGCCGCTAATTACTGGGCAGATGTTGGTCCTGACCAAGGCATCTGTCAAGTATCTGGGGGTAATGCTATATACGAAGCTCACCTTATGGGAACATATTCGGAGGTCGGCGGACAAGGCGGCGGTAGTGGTGGCCTCCCTTTGCAGAGTCATGGTCAACGTAGGAGGACCACGCCCTTGCTACGGCGAGCTGCTGAGTCCGTCATGCTTTACGGTGCTGAAGTCTGGGCCGATGCCTTACAATACGAAAAGTATCGCAGGCGAATAGTGGCTGTACAGAGGAGATGCGTTCTTCGTGTAGCGTGTTCGTATCGCACGGTCTCGGAAGCCGCCTCCCTAGTGGTTGCCGGGGTGATTCCGGTAGACCTCCTGGTCCGGGAGCCGAAGATCGTCCACCAGATGAACAGGACACTTCGCCAAGCCGAAGGGAAGCAGCAAGCCAGAGAGCGTTCGCTGGCGTTCGCTGGGAATTCAGATTTAATTTAATAAATTTGGTAGTGGGGAACCCTATCCATAAGGGTATATATAGATTAGAATATAAGGTTTAGTTTAGTGCCTGATGAGGAGCAGTAGCGAGCTCGAAACGTTGGACTGGATCTTCAATTAGGTAAGGGTGTTGGGGACAGTCAGATTGCACTTTACTAACAATAAATTTTTTTCAACTAATATTTTATTTTCAGATTAGTTTAAGGGAGTCACTGTATACAAGGATAGTCTGACTGTCATAATTTTTAATTTTTATTTTTATTATTTTTGTGTACTGATGTCTTAATGTTAATGTAAATATGTATTGATATTGTTACGTATTGTTTTCGATTGATTTGATTGGACTGTAAGACCAATGAAAAAATATTTATTAATTTGTATATAAGCAGTCGACAAAAGTACAATTAAAGCATGTTAACAAAGTAGATCTTAGAAATGCTATACCTTGAAATAATCTATAGAAAAATATATTTTCTTTCAGAAACATAATCGAACAGGGACTAGAAGTTTACTTGAATACTGAAATAATAGATATTCTGTATCTGCGAGCTAAAATTTTTTAGAGATTATAGGGGAAGACGAAGTGCCACTTGGGATAATAATTTGAGTAACTGAGAGATTTAATCGAATAATAGAAAACAATACAAGAAATATTATCCACCTATTATGTACGAGTCAGGTTTACCAGGAAACTATTGGGACTTAGCAGTTAAGACTGCAGTATATATTTACAACAGATCGCCTCATAAAACGATAGAATATAAAATATCATTAAAATAACACCATCTACAAAGTAGAAAATTGAAGCGAATCGGTGAATAAAATGTGGTTGCGTAGCAGGTATTTCGTAACCAGCGAGGCGTAGACAAGAAATTCGGTACATCAGGAGCTAGAGGTCTCCTAGCATGATACAGAATAATCGGATATAATATCTACGTGTCTAAAGAAAATAAATTGTATGAATTGAGAGATGTTATATTTTTGAAAAATGTTTTATCTTAAGACTATTTCGACCGCGATGATAAAGTAAGTTTTAATGTACCGGAACAGGAAGGTGATCATGTCATTGAAAACGAGTCTAATCACGTTGAGAATATTCAGGATACTCGAATTACTAGAGGAATGCCGAAAAAAGTAATCATCAGGTTTTATACACGTTAAATTCGGAAGAAAATAAAGACCAATTAGACATCAAATGTCACGTGGTCTTGGAAAAATTAACAGAAATACTTAAACGTATAGAGAGGTCACAAATCTATGGATAGTAACCGAAATTAATTCGTGGATACTAAAGAATGTTTTTATAGAAGCCTTTTTTATCAGAAATAAATGACTCTATATCTTAGACTGTATTAAAAACTACCATTTAAAACTAGACTTGTAATTAGGGCTACAAAGAGCAATAGTTCGAATATATACGAAGCCTATAAGCCAGTATCGAAACTTATAGATTATAGCTATATTCTTGTATCTCAATGACTTCCTCTTGATTGGACCCAATGAACAAGAGATAGATAAAATAATAGAGAGATTATCTAGGGAATACCAAACCCAACAATTCAAATAAACAAAAGAATATCTCAAACTGAGCTTAGATAGAAATACGAACAATAGAATTATGAAAGTTACTGAAACCATGTTTATAGATAACATGATGAAGTGATTCGGTTTTGAACAGACGAAAAACATACTCGTAGATACACACGTAGCGGCATCAGATGCTACAGAACAGAAAAGAACGAATATAGAGCACGGCATGCAATTGATTAAACAAATTCCTAATACACTATACCACCACACAATAGGATCATTCTCGTATTTAGCCAATTCTACTAGACTGAATATTTCGTTCGCCGTAAATGCTCTCAACAGACACCAAATATAACCAACCGTGCATGAATTGAAAATCCTGAAACGGGTATTTCAATTTTTAGTAGGAACATGAGAGTTAGACATTATCTTTAGCGCTAAGGTTAAAAAGTTAACTGTGTATTTGGACGTTAGTCTCTTAAACAGTAGAGGCTCGTTACCGACTCGTCGTTATGCAATTAAACTATATGGAGATTCAGTGGATTGAAAAACTCTGAAACAATGCAGTATTATTCTATCTACATGTCAGGCCGCGTGCGTTGCAATGAGTAAAACTTGTTAAGAAATAATCATGTTACACAATTCAATTAAAAGTATCTTATGAATGTTTATATATTCACGTGTCTTATATTATAACAATTTCGTTGCAAATTCATGCATTAAAAGGTTGGTATAATTTTAAGCGTTCGCGTCGTTATTATAATATTATAATTTGCGTCTTTGTGCACGCCGAATGTGCCCGCCATCTTTTTCCATCTTACGACATTCCCTACCCCCTTACCAAACGCGAAGTTGGCTTGTAGAGCGAGAGAGAGAGAGAGAGAGAGAGAGAGAGAGAGAGAGAGAGAGAGAGACAGAGAAAGAGAGAGAGAGAGCGTGCGCTTGGATGTCTCCGCGCTCGCTCGGTTTTGTTTTCTTTGTCTACGCACAGACTTCGCCAATTTCAAGCTGCAATTTTTTTTTGCATATTAGATATTATGTATGAAAATGATATCATACGCATATACTTCTCGTCGTATTATATATTCAGCTCACCTAAAGCCGTGAATGTTTTTTACAAGCAATCAAAGCTAATGAAAGCTATTTCACGAAGATTTAACTTATAAAAAAAGCAATAACAACAAGTTCAGCAGAATCCAAAAACTCCCTAGAAAGAACATGACACTCCAGAACTATATGGAAAAACAGCAGTATGTTTTTATTTGAAGGAAAATTAGGCATTTCTGAATCGGCCTACAACTCGTAAAATTCTTGAAAGTCAACCAATACGAGTGAGCTAACGAACTGGTTGTAGTGATGGAAATGAGTGACCCTGCGTGAGAGTAATAAGGTCTTGCTGAAAATAATTGAGTTGATTTGATCTAACATTCTTGAACTTTTTATATCCAAAATGAGACATATGCTTCCTTGAGATTGTTCCGATAAATTTGATGTAGAGCGATGTCATGTTAAAAAATTGTCGATGTTATACTCAAAAATAAGAGTTTTTAAATGGAAATTTATGAATAGTCCTTGAGCGATGAAGTTTCTTGCGTTTTCTTTACGGATTATAAATATTGAGATCCATCCATCATAGAGATTAAAGTTTTCAAAAATTACACTTCTGTAGCTATAGTTTTAACCTAGTAACAAAATCGTCGAATGATATAGGTATACGCTATAACTTTTAGATGTATTTTTTAACAATTTTGTGCTTACACAGTACCATTTTACTAAAGTAAACCTGCTCTACTAACACAATTGCTCTAATCATTTCAGTTAGATGAGTATGGTCAGCGAAATATTTTATATTTCCACAACATACGTTCATCTCTTGTCCTCTGCAAGTTGTAAGCCTGTTTGAACAGTCAGGGACGTAATAGATTTCTTCAGGATGTTTACCAGCACTATTGACAGAGGTATCTACATTTCGTATCTCCCAAGGTCTGACATGACTAATTCAACATCATCGAAGTTAAGTACCTAAAGTGGAGAAAAAAAGGAGAATATTGCTTGCAAGATGAGAAGCCGAGCTGTCTATCATCATCGCCGTGCGCTGCATAAACCAGGTCTTGTTCGAGTCCTTCCTCGAGGTTTCAATTCTAGTGATCAAGGATTAGTAAAGACAATACCATGGGGTCAAAGAATATCTTGAGGAAGTTAAGTTCAAAAGGTCTCTGTAAATGCAACAATCGGTTTGCTGCTGTGATAACTGTTACACAACGGAAAGGCCAGAAAACGCTCCTCCTTTATATAGGAGCCTCGAGATACTACCCCTAGGAAGTCTTCAAGACATTATTAATTTAGCATATAACACAATAACTCCAACAGTAAACTAAGCAGTCTGACCTTGCAGTCAATGGGCCGGCTACATCATATGACACCCATAATTGTTTTAGCTTCGGGTTTTCAAAATAAATCTATTTTTCATCCCCTGAACAATTCAATACAGGAAGGATTTGCTTTAGAACTGCTGAATCAGTATTTTAGAAAAGGTTTTTTACTTCAGCTGCAAGGTACAGAACGAGAAAAATGTATTATATATATATATGATTCTGTCAAATCAGTTATGATGCACTGTATTTTTGTATTTGATGTGTACCATGAGACCTCAGTTTACAGCTTTTAACTCTGAGATGAAAATGATTATTATTTATCAATTTCTCGAAATATATTAAATGTTAGAAAAATATTGTACAAATACTTATAAATATGTTAGAATAAAGAAATCTAATATAATTCTAAATGAATACATACCAGTTAGGCAGAGCTGTGGTATTGTTAACTGTTCAGTATTAATAGGCATACAAGTTCTTAATGTAAACATTCCTCTTCCTATTGGTAATGCCATTGTTCTTGTACACAAAGCATATAAAAATTTTTCTTGTTCCTCAATAAATTCATGATCACTTACATCTGGCCTTTGAATTATAGAAATTTTGACAGGCTCGGATGAATTCAATAATTTTCGAGCTTCTCTGACTCTGTGATCTGTATTAAATCTTAATTGAAAAATCTACAAAAAAAAAATTAAGATAGAAATTGAATATCGATATGTAGTTTTTAAATGACTTAGTATTTGACATAATTGGAATTACAACACCGAAATTTACTGAATAAATGTTAAAAAACAATTTTTTACAATGTCCTTGAATTTTGTAATAGTGTGAACGCACTAGTAAGCAAAAGAATTCTTCATGAGTATCAGACAAAAAGTAATGATCATTTACGAACAGAAAATCATCAAGGAGATATGTATTATAAATTTAAACTGGACAATAATCTGCAGTAAGAAAAAATTGAAAAAATTAAAACTAATGAAAATATAAATAATTGCAGAACTTGCCTTAGATTGACAATTAGAAGAAGTGAAAATTAATGAAATCCGTAATTATGAAAAAAAAAATTTATCGCACTATTAATGAAAAAGCTTCTACAAAAAGATTTACTGAAAATTGTAGGACTTATTAGATTAGGTCATGCTTCAGAAACATATATCAAAAGGTATCAACAGTTTTTCTAGACATAATTACGTTTAACAATTTCAATACAGATGATTTTATATCAAAACTTGTGAAGCTGCATTGTTTCAAAATATCCAAAATTCCGCTTTGGATAACAGAAAACAAACGCCTTAGATGCCTACACGATGGGAAATGTTATTTAATTTTCTTATCAGAATGAAAATTTATAGTAGTTTTGATAGATAATAATTCTAGATGGAGTTCGGCTAATTAAATTAAAAATTGAAGTCGTCCTATGTATTCATATTTTCGTAAAGAGCCTGAGAAACGATATTCAAAAAAACAAAATTCTTTTATTCAAGACTTTTAGAATTTCCGCAAGAGTCCTTATAGTCGTTTCATGGGTGAAATAGATTTACATAACGAAGATTTTAATAAAGTTTTGCTCAACATGCGTTAAAAAACGGACATCGGTGGTTTTGATTCCATTAATTGATACTGCAATCGTAAACTGAGTAGTTATTTTCAATATCTATTGAAATAATAAAAAATATTGGAATGAAACTAAAGATTATGTGGTTTCACTACATATACATACAAAATGGTCAGGTGAAAATAATAAAATAGGAAACAATATGTAACGTTCCTATCCCCCTCGGGATAGCCTACGCGGCATCTTCCCAGGGTAGTTTTGAGAGGGGAGGAAGTTTTTCAGGATTGGACGGCGGTTTCAGGAAAATAATATTACACGAACACAGTATATAATTTTTTATAACAAAAAATATAAATTTATTTGCGAAAAATAAATCAGCTCCTCTATCTACAGGATTCTGAAACAAATCAATATAAACACAAAAAATAATTAATAATGGTAAACTATAGCTAGATCTATATATTTATTTGTATAAATTTTGCGCTATTTTCCGCAATGCCTCTAATATTCGGCGCTAGTTACCGCATGAATACCCGGTGTTATTTTCCACCCGGGGATTTAATGAACCGAGACAGATTGATTTGAAATGGAATAAAAAATAAGGAAAAAACTTAACTCCGTTGGTCTTTTGAGGAGCGCCTCGCAACCAGGATCACGTTTACTTAAGGATAGGTAAAGTTATTAGCCGTCTGTCTTTTGAGGAGCGCCTCGCAACAGAGATCAAGCTAATAACTTCGGAGAAATTGGTAAATGTAAGGATAAGTAAACTGCTGGTCTTTTGAGGAGCGCCTCCCAACCAGGATCACGTTTACTTAGGAAAGGTAAATTATTAACCGTCTGTCTTTTGAGGAGCGCCTCGCAACAGAGATCAAGTTAATAATTTCGGAGAGTAAAAAAGTCAGGATTAAATCGAGCTCTGGAAAAGGTTTTAGCTCCGGGAGGAGTTCGTGTGAAACAACTTCGGGGCAGTTGGTTCACCGGGCGAACTGCCGATTTTGCCTTTTGTGGGCCCTTTTATAGTAAAATAATCGGATAATTCCGTCGCCGCTCGTTTAATTTCGGACGAGGAGCCGAATTATAATAATTATATTAATAATAATAATTATAATAATAACAATAATAATCAATAATAATTATAATATTCAATAATAATTATAACAATTATTATTTTATATTTCGTTATTATTTGCAGCCGGTGTGCTGCGCACAATAATAATACACATATACACAAGTTTAAATATTTATATACATATATTTATACATTATGCGTACATTAAATCATTTGTTTTAGTTAATTTAATTAAATACAGCGGGTGCATTCGTTTTCGGACACCCGTTGTATATGCTGGTATTCGCGCGTTCGCTACATTCGTTGCGGCTCAGGCTGCTCAGTGAGAGCGTGTAATAGTGTGCGTGCGGCATGTATTAGAGGGGATAGCGGCCACCGGTCTAATACATTGAACGCACGCTCTCTTGCCGCGCGCAGTGTATCCCCTCTACGGCATACGCTGTACTTAACTTAGTGGTAGAGAGAGAGACTAGATATCGCGTTCTCTCTCTACTTGTTCGAGTTTCGGCAGTTGCGACGACTACCTTCTTCAGTAGTCGTCGCGACCTTTGCCCGGTTTTCGGTGTTTATTCGGTGTATACGCGAGTCTTAATTTAATAATTATAGAAATAATATATTTAATATATTATTTCTAATGATATTCGATATTCTTTCTTGTGAAGTTTATACATCTAATTCCGTGTATGTATTGTAAGATACATCCACCAAATTAGATGTAATACTATCTTAAATTTTAACGCGTATAATAAATCCTTTGTTCGAAGTAAATTTGCGCGGCCATGTTTTTGGCCGTCGCATCTCCCTCCTTTTTCGGGAGCGCGGCGCGTGTGTATAGTGTATAATTTTATCTTGAAAAATATAAAAGAGCAGGATCTCTTTACAAAAAAAATCATTACAATTTCGCAAATGCTTATTGAAGTCAAAGAAAAAATATATTGTATATGATTGCAAAAGGACACGGCGTGCGAGCTTAACTCGAACAAGTAATATAAGGATTTACTCGAGAGTGTTGCAATGTAATATATATATATATATATAGTGAAGTGCGGGGTATCGAAATATATTTATTTCGTATATATTATTGCAGTTTGTACTGTTCGTAATTTTATAAATCAATAATATTATGTGTATATAAAAAAAATGTGTCTTAAAAAAATAAATAATGTGTGTGTTTTAAAAATAAAAGTGTAAATATACAGATTTTTTTCTCGAAGCATGTGACACATCTCACATGCCCCGTTTTTGCATCCATCCGCATGTGGAACCGCCGGTTCCCGATGCGCTGACGATGCCGCACGGCTCCCAGACGGAAAAATAACGTGGCCTCCTCGTCGTAGACGAAGGCACGCCAGGGGCGCGCGTCGTCCGTCGGGGCCGAACCGTGTGGTTTATATTCAGGAGCCGGTAACGACGGCATCCCCAGCGGAACGGCCTACTCAGCTGGCAGCAGTGGTGGCGCAGGTCGTGATGGCCCGGGTGTTCGTGCATTACTCGGCAGGGCGGGCTGCTCGCCGACGGCTGGAGGCACGTCCGCCTCGCTGACCCGTGGTGTCGTCGGGACGGCTGCAGGTTTCGGCCCGACGTGTGTTACGATGGACGAGCATCGGCCTTCCACCTGCAGACGAGGCGGTCGTGCTGGTGGTACGACCAAACGCGGACGTACCGGTATTCTTAAAATATTATTTAACTCCTGCTCTGCGACGAGTAGGTCGCGCTGCGCCCGGGTGAGTAAATTTTTATACATAGTGTTCGCTAGTAACTATTAACGAGTACTGAACAATAATTTTAAATTCAATTTTAAATTTTAAATTATTATTCAGTTTAGAATTTTTATTTAACCTTTCTCGGGTTAAATTTTATTTTTCTCGAGAGGGCATCAACCCTTGTTCGTTCTTAATATATAAACACTTGTTCCATAAATATAAATGATTAAATTTTTTTTTTTTTTTTTTTTTTTTCATTTAAATATAAATGCTTTTATTTCGGTTAAAATTATTTATTTATTTATTTATTTTTTTTTTTTTAATTTTTTTTTTTGATCATTGAAGTAAAAAAAATATTTTTTTTTTTTTTTTTCTATATTTATATTTTTTTTATCATTTATATCAAATTTTCCTAATTTTAAAAATGCGATATAATTAAATTTCAACGGGTTATAATTTAACATAATTAAATTTTCACAGCTAATATTTCTAATTTAATTGAATTTTAATATAATATAATTTCTTACAGTCTTATTCGCTGTCGTTGCTGGGATCTGCAGAGTCGGTGGCGGTGTAAATACCCTCGTCTTCTAATCTGGCGGCAACTCTCCTGGCGGCTCTTCGATGTAGTCGCCTATTTTCTCGGCGACGTTCCTGGGCTGCTGGACTTCTTTGGTTCCATAGAATGCGAAATCCGATCTTGTTGATTTCTGCCATACCAAAAATGATGTCCACGGGCTGGTCTGGGATTATGGCGAAATTACTAATTCTTTTTTTTTCTTTACAGGTGTACTCCACCTCTAGCGTATATGTAGACACAACGGTGACAGGATCAATGGTGTATAACGGGTCCCGGTTAAGATGGAGAACCGCTTCCCCGTATACACGCCGAGCACCACGTCGCTCAAGTATCCTGCCGATTTCTGCTGAAGCCGTGGTCATCAGTGTCCCAGTGTTAATTAGTGCATGGAATGGCAGTCCATAACACTTGATAGGAACACTGAGTTCCAGGAATTGACGGCAGAGTTCTTGTTCGACGGGGTGCTGCATTTTGACTGTACACTTGGGCCTCTGGTCGGCCCTTATATAGTGAATTCACGGTGATATCTTATCTAGATTGTTATATCTTTTACGTAGATCCTTGATATGAATATGTTTAATAATTTGACCTTTATTATCTTTCAGGTCGTATATAACTGGCGATACCTTCCTGAAAATAGCATACGGACCCAGATATTTTGGAGCTAATTTTGCGTTAAACGCGTCTAATTTATTAGATAATTCGTGTGAACGTTTATATACATAATCGCCGATTTCCGGGTTCCATTTTCCACGGTTTTGATCATAGTAATGTTTTTGTTTTTGGAAGCTCCGAGCTAATTGACTTTGTACAAGTTCTATTGTCTCTTGTATTTTTTTTATCCGATTCTCGGCTGTAATATTACAAGTTTGAACAAATTTTTGGACAAGAGACCCGGGTGCTCTTAATTCTCTTCTAAAATTTATGTAAGCGGGTGTAAATCCCGTTGTTTTGGATGTAGCGGTATTATATGCGAATTGTAGCTCGTGCAAATAGCAATCCCATGTTCGATGATTTTTCTCTATGTATTGAGAAATCATGGTTTTTATTACTTTATTTGCTCGCTCTACTGGATTACACTGCGGCGTATACGGTGGTATTTTTCTGTGAGTTATTCCAGATTTTGACAGCATTTCCGTAAATTCTTTTGACACGAATTGTCGTCCATTATCGGAAATTATAATTTTCGGGCATCCAAAACGTAGAATGACTTGCTGTTTAACTGCCAGCGTTATAGCCTCGGCAGTCGCTTTCTGTAAAGGTTTTAATTCTACCCATTTTATTAATTTATCTTGCATGACTAACAGCCAGGTGTTCAATCTTGATGAGCTTGGGAGTGGTCCGATAAGATCAACGGCCACGATATCCCAAGGCTGTTCGACTAACGTCGCATGCAATTTTCCAGCCGGTGATTGTTGTTGAGATTTAAATTGATGACAATTCTCGCAGTTTCTTATATGGTTTGTTGTCATCCGGAGCATTCCAGGCCAGTAATAACTTTTGGATATCTTCACAAGAGTTTTCGAGATTCCTAGGTGACCGGCAGTAGGATCGTTATGTACTTCGTTTAGTACTCTATGTTGCTCGGATTTCGGTACACAGATCTTCCATTGCAAATTTTCACTCGTATCATTAAAGTCTAATGTGTGTAAAATATGCTTATATAATCTGCCATTAATGATACAAAAATCGGGGTAGTTTTCAGGATCACTCTCCACATTTTGTATATTTTTTCGTACCAATCTGCTATTTTAATTGTAGTTGTTTCGACGGCTAGCGGCTGTCGAGATAAAGTATCGGCTAATAAATTATCTTTACCAGGACGATATTTAATTTCGAAATCGTACTGGCTTAATTCAAGTGCCCAGCGGGCTAATCGACCGGAACGATTCTCTATGTTATTAAGCCATTTTAGCGATTGATGGTCGGTGAGTACAATAAAATGATATCCTTCAAGATAATCTCGAAATTTCCACACACCCCATTTAATTGCTAGACATTCTAGCTCAGTGGCGGAATAGTTTTTTTCGGCTGGGGAGAGTGTTCGACTTGCAAAGGCGATGACTCGTTCGTTGTTCTCATACGCTTGAGTAAGCGCAGCTCCCAATCCTTCTTTACTGGCATCCGTTTGCAGGATAAACGGGCGGCTCCAGTCTGGACAGGAAAGGATGGGTGCGTTTGTGAGAAGCTGCTTGATTTTGTCAAATGTATCTTGCTCGGTTTCTCCCCAGGTCCACTTAGCTTTTTTTCTAGTAAGTCGATGTAGTGGTGCGGCAACATTCGAGATATCTTTAAGAAATCGTCTGTACCATGATGTTAGACCCATAAATCGCTGAATTTCTTTCATGTTTTTCGGTGGTGCTAAATTTAGTACAGCAGCCACCTTTTCCGGATCGGTTTGTAGACCGTTTTTGTCTACAATATGTCCTAAATATTTTAGACTTGAGCGGGCGAAATGGCATTTATCCGGATTAGGTTTTAATTTCGCTATTCTTAACCGGTTGAAAACTTCTTTTAATTTTTGTAGATGTTCCTCAAACGTAGACGAGACTACTACGATGTCGTCTAGATATGCGAATGCATACGGAGCCATTTCTGGAGTAATCACTCTGTCTAAGAGTCGTTGGAAGGTAGCCGGTGCTGAGTGTAGGCCAAACGGCATTACATTGAATTCATATAGGCCTTTTCCGGCGACGGTGAAGGCAGTGACAGGACGGCTTTCCGGTGTTAGAGCTACTTGCCAATATCCATTTTTCAAATTTAATGTGGATAAATATCGGGATCCTCTTAGCTTGTCTAGTGTAGCATTAATTTGCGGAAGAGGATAAGCGTCTTTCTTTGTAACTTTATTTACTTTTCTGAAATCCACACAGAATCGTGCTTTTCCGTCCTTCCTTTTTACAATAACGACTGGTGAACTCCACGGACTGCTTGACGGTTGAATTACGTTTTCGTTTAGCATTTTATCAACCTCCTGATTGATGATTTCTTGCATGGCCGGATTTCTTGGCCGATATTTCTGTTTAATAGGTGTTTTTTCTTCCACGATGATTTCGTGTTGCAGGAGCGGAGTAGGACCTTTGATAAATTTAAATTTATCCATCTCTGTTTTTAAAAATTTTTCTAATCACTGACGTTCAGTGGGATTTAAATTCTGTAGTCCGTACGGTGTATCAATTGTACATACCTGATGTATTTGATTGTTTACTGATTTGTTTATTTCACAGTTGTTTAATATTATACGGATTTCAAGTTTTTTTAGAGTATCCATACCTAAGAGCATAGGATGGCTCAATCCATTCATTACTAAAAATTTTTGTTGGAATCTTTTTCCTTGCACATATATTGGTCCATAAATATTTCTTCCAAGGCTTATTTCTGAGCCATTTGCCAAGACTGCAATTTGATTACTTGGCTCAGTATGCCATGCGAATTTCATACAGATTTCACTCAATTGTTCACTCACATAGGAACTTGCAGATCCCGTATCCAAAAGGGCTGACACTTCGTAATCGCCGATCATTACTCTTACAAAATGTCTGTTGTCGGTTTCTATTTCTAATTGTTGTTGTTGGGCCGAGCTAGGTTCGGTGTGGGCTCGGCCCTCCTGGCGTTTCCCGACGGGTGGCACTTGCAATCACGGGTGTACACATTATCACGACCACAATATGAACAAAAGATCTTTTGCTGGTTTGTTCACTTAAAACGATCGTGGCCCGTTTGTTTGCACATCCAGCAACACTTAGTTCGGTCGTATACTGAAGCAATTTTGTTGTTAAAATTATTTACTCGGATTTCCGGTTTTCTTGTTTTATATTCTGGTGTGGAGGTGTGATTTTTCGTAATTTTCTGTCTCTCACACTGTGTTTTGGTTTCCAGATACTCTTCTACTTGTTGGACGATATCTGACGTTGTTTTGACGTCATCACGATAAATATGTAATCTATATTCGGCGAGCATATTGTAGTACATCGTTTCGGTTTTCTGTTCCTCCAAAAAACCTCCTCGACGTCTCATTAGTGTAATTAATGAATTATCGAATGCACGGATGTCTTCATTAGATTTCCTGTACACGGTTATGAATCTGTCGATCCAGATTTCGACGTTCGCTAGGTGATAAATAAAACTTTCTTAATCCTTCTTCTAATTCCGAAAACGTTTTAAAATTTGAGGCATAATTCCTATGCCACAATTGTGCATCACCTCGCAATAGTTCCGAGAATCCATTCAGAATTTGCTGCTCGGATAAATTATAGGCTCTTTTTAACTCATGGATCCTTTCGAGGAAAGAGTGTAGATTTTTGCCATCAAAGTGACAATTCCGCTTTCTTATTTGGTCCATCACTTTGGCGTTTTCTTGTGCAGCCGACGGTTGCTGTACGTACACAGTAGCAGGCGAAGTGCTAAAAGGTGTGTTCGCAGCTGGGTGTGCCACGACTGGACTGGACGTTGATGCAGCTGCTTGCTGATTTAAGAGTTGCATACGTAATTGACGAAATTCTTCCTCAATTTCTTCAAGATCTTGGGTTCGATTTACATCTTCGTCGAAGTCTTTTTCGTCTTCCGGTTTGTCGAAAAAGAGCTCCGGGTGAGCCCGTACATATGAAATTAAATTTTGTCGCAAATACGCTTTTGTACATTCTATAGGTAAATTGTTTTTAGCGAGTTCTCGTTCGATTTGCTCTTTCGTCAGTTTATAGATCCAGCTCCCGCGCGGTTTTACCATTTTAGCAAGATTTGAAATTTATATTAAAAAAAATATACTGTGTAATATTTTAAATTTTAACTCTTTCTGGAACGGAGAAAATAATTTCTTTTTATTTTATTAATAAGAAAACTCTTATTTCAGTTTTCTATTTTCAAAACGATAAAATATAAATAAATTTCGATTTGTATTACTTCGTGCTTCGGCTCAACCCGCCTTAGCACCTAGTCGCTCAGCCCGCCACTAGGCTCTTATCACACAAATCGAAAAAATACGGTTTTTTATAAACAATTAAAAAAAAATTTCCGCTTAAAGAAGTTATTCTGTAATTTCAGAAATAATAAACTTTATTCAAATATAAATTTTTCGGAGATTTATACTAGCCCGTGTTCGGGCGCCATGTAACGTTCCTATCCCCCTCGGGATAGCCTACGCGGTATCTTCCCAGGGTAGTTTTGAGAGGGGAGGAAGTTTTTCAGGATCGGACGGCGGTTTCAGGAAAATAATATTACACGAACACAGTATATAATTTTTTATAACAAAAAATATAAATTTATTTGCGAAAAATAAATCAGCTCCTCTATCTACAGGATTCTGAAACAAATCAATATAAACACAAAAAATAATTAATAATGGTAAACTATAGCTAGATCTATATATTTATTTGTATAAATTTTGCGCTATTTTTCGCAATGCCTCTAATATTCGGCGCTAGTTACCGCACGAATACCCGGTGTTATTTTTCACGCGGGGATTTAATGAACCGAGACAGGTTGATTTGAAATGGAATAAAAAATAAGGAAAAAACTTAACTCCGCTGGTCTTTTGAGGAGCGCCTCGCAACCAGGATCAAGAGTTAAGGGGAGAATTTCTAGTCCGGATAAGTAAACTGCTGGTCTTTTGAGGAGCGCCTCGCAACCAGGATCACGTTTACGTAAGGATAGGTAAAGTTATTAGCCGTCTGTCTTTTGAGGAGCGCCTCGCAACATAGATCAAGCTAATAACTTCGGAGAAATTGGTAAATGTAAGGATAAGTAAACTGCTGGTCTTTTGAGGAGCGCCTCCCAACCAGGATCACGTTTACTTAGGAAAGGTAAATTATTAACCGTCTGTCTTTTGAGGAGCGCCTCGCAACAGAGATCAAGTTAATAATTTCGGAGAGGAAAAAAGTCAGAATTAAATCGAGCTCTGGAAAAGGTTTTAGCTCCGGGAGGAGTTCGTGTGAAACAACTTCGGGGCAGTTGGTTCACCGGGCGAACTGCCGATTTTGCCTTTTGCGGGTCCTTTTATAGTAAAATAATCGGATAATTCCGTCGCCGCTCGTTTAATTTCGGACGAGGCGCCGAATTATAATAATTATATTAATAATAATAATTATAATAATAACAATAATAATCAATAATAATTATAATATTCAATAATAATTATAACAATTATTATTTTATATTTCGTTATTATTTGCAGCCGGTGTGCTGCGCACAATAATAATACACATATACACAAGTTTAAATATTTATATACATATATTTATACATTATGCGTACATTAAATCATTTGTTTTAGTTAATTTAATTAAATACAGCGGGTGCATTCGTTTTCGGACACCCGTTGTATATGCTGGTATTCGCGCGTTCGCTACATTCGTTGCGGCTCAGGCTGCTCAGTGAGAGCGTGTAATAGTGTGCGTGCGGCATGTATTAGAGGGGATAGCGGCCACCGGTCTAATACATTGAACGCACGCTCTCTTGCCGCGCGCAGTGTATCCCCTCTATGGCATACGCTGTACTTAACTTAGTGGTAGAGAGAGAGAGACTAGATATCGCGTTCTCTCTCTACTTGTTCGAGTTTCAGCAGTTGCGACGACTACCTTCTTCAGTAGTCGTCGCGACCTTTGCCCGGTTTTCGGTGTTTATCCGGTGTATACGCGAGTCTTAATTTAATAATTATAGAAATAATATATTTAATATATTATTTCTAATGATATTCGATATTCTTTCTTGTGAAGTTTATACATCTAATTCCGTGTATGTATTGTAAGATACATCCACCAAATTAGATGTAATACTATCTTAAATTTTAACGCGTATAATAAATCCTTTGTTCGAAGTAAATTTGCGCGGCCATGTTTTTGGCCGTCGCAAATAAAACTGAATCTACAAAAAAATATTCCGATTTTGGACGAACAACATTTTTTATTTTATGAGTATTTTAACATATCCCTTGGACAATCGGGTATAAAAAATAAAAATTCAATTACAATGTGACTGTTAAAAGCGGGGGACTCATTATAATAAAGCACTCCAGATGAAAGATAATTTTACTATATACCCATCGCTGTTTCTGAATCATCCTCAGAGTAAAATGAAACGTAAATTTCTATTTAGCTATCGAATGGGACACTTGAAAATTCAAAAGTTAAAAATTTTACATTTTTAAAATTTTTTTTCGTGAGTACACAATATTTTCTTTCAATAATCTTTTGATAAAAATAATTCTGACCATTATATAAAAAATAGCTATAAATACGCTGAATGAGATATTTTCGACATTTTTTAAAATCCTTTGAGGAAGGTTCAGATAAAAAAGTTCTCTAAAAATTGCTTATTTTGAAGAGGCTAAAATTTTTTTAGAAGAATAAAAAATTTTTTTTCCATAATATGAGAAAATTAATTACATTTTTTGATAGTATTTTAAACTCTTTTAATTATATTTCATTTATGAAAAATTAAGTTAATAAATATTTTTATCGGTCTTACAGTCTTTATAATATCATATATTAGTTAAAATAATGACAGTCAGACTGCCCTTGTTTATGATCACCCCCGTAGAATCTAAAATAAAACTTATTACTACAATAAATTATATCAGAAAATTAAAAATAAAAATAAAATGAAATTAATAATAAAATAAAAATAAAAATAAAAATAAAGTAATAAGTAAAATAAAAATAAAAAATAATAAAAGTACTTACTCTATATTAGTAAAGGACAACCTAACTGCCCCGGCCACCTTAAATTTAGGATCACCTTGTTCGACGTTTCGAACCGCTACGGTTCATCCTCAGGAACTTAACTAAAATAAAAAACCCAGCATGCTACTTTATATACCCATTCCCCACTCTAAATTTATTAGTATAACATTTATAGGACCCCTCTTTTTTTTCTTCAACTCAAATGCAAAATAGAAATTCTATATTAATATAGGAATGGTAATTGCTGTCCAATTGGCTCGACTCTAACATTAAATTTACTTTATTAGATTATTGAAATTTACATTTAAAATATTTTAAAGAGTTTCTCTTTTATATTTATTCTTAATACCATGTTTCGAAATAGACGACGGTGCGACATGACGCCGAAAAACATAATCTTCGACGACCGCTAGGGCCACCCGCGGCAGCTCCAGGGCAAAACGATGAAAACCTGTGATCGATGAAGTCCAGTGGCTCTTTGTTGCAGGAAGCGACTCAAGATATTCTCAGCCTGCAAATTTACAACACATCGTGCCTTGATGATGGCTGCAAACTCGAGTAGTAATTCTCTCACCTCCTCGACTAGCGTATCTCGTGGATGCTGAGTACGTGAATAGACACGTAGGGTACGTTTCCTTCATCTTTCACTGTTTACAATGCGTTTTTACAATTATTAATAATAATTATTACTATTTAGGTAATTCTACTACTTATTATTAGATTATATTTACAATAAATATCGTTATTCGTTTAAATTCTATTAAACCCATTCTTATTAACTGTTACTTTATGTTTACAATAACTATCGCTATTCATTTAAAGTCTATTAACCTTCTTATTAATATTATTAGTTTCAGTTACTTAATATTATTAACAACTAACTTAATGGTAAGATAATGTTGTTAAACTTATTGTTGTTGTTGTTTATGAAATTTATAATATAATATAAATTATATTAAAGTATTCTCCATTAGATCTTGACAAGTTCGGGCAAGGTTGAAAGTTGTTATTCCTTGTCTTTCTGAAAACTTGACGAATAACTTGCTGTAATTACAGGCTTTGTGGGCATTTATGGCTGTGGGAACAGCTGGTCACATTCGGAGCGGCTCCCACCGCTTCACGGGGACGTGGCACGGAAGGCGGCTTGGGCCTTTTCTGTTCTATGGCATCGAATATTTCCCGGATCGGCTTTAAAAACTGCCGTTTTTATAAACGTGTCGATCGGAACAAGTGTGTCAACTGTAATTCTGAACGGGATATGAACCAAAAAATGAAATTCTCGTTTTCTTCTTATTTATGATTATACTCGATACCTCCTTTATGAAATTTCTACATTGTAGTCGGTGTACATAGTGTCTTGCCCATTGCTCCATTAACCGACAGGATCGGGTGTGGAAGAGAGGCGGTAGGCGTGGTCAAATTTCCCGTACCTCCCGAAATCATTTTTAAACCTTCTTCCTTTAAATCGCAACACAATCTTGAAAGCATTTCTAATAAGTACCTTTTTGTATAGCCTTGATCTCTACAGTAGTTGAGGCATGATTACAGTGTTGTTCTTACGGCATTATCACGGTGCAACAATCATATCTGGTGTCTTCATAATTCGTGAGGTTTTTTCCAAATTGCTTCACGCAAACGACGCACAACTTCAAGGTAATATTACTAAGTAATTTACGACCTTATGATAAGATCTCTTAATGAACTACGCCAAGAGAATCAAAGAAAACAGTAAGCAAGACCTTGAAATTTGATAGTACATGAACTGCTTTTTTGGTCTCGCTGATCCATAGTACTTTCATTGGTATGATTGAGCCGCATGAATAATCGCCTTACAGGAAAAATACTTCTAACCTCTATGCATCTCGCAACAAAAGTAAAAATTCTACGTAATTGAACTTATAAACATACGTTCGAGATTAGTCTAACAACATAGAATAAAAGCAAATCGACGATCGAACATACGCAGTCCGTGAAAATTGAAAATTCACCTTGCTTTTTAATCACACCTCGGGTCGCAAGCTAATCGGAAAATTAAAATTTCCGACAGTTCGCCAGGATTACATCTATATTTCGTTATTTTCTATTTATTATATTTTCTTATATTTATTCGCATGGCTTGGTTACACAATTAACAAAAAATCCAGTGAATTTATACGTTGCTTTATAGTTTGCAATAGTTTTGGTAATGTTCAGCAAAATTGAGCTTTCAGATATTACGGAGAATATATGGGAAAAACTATTTTTTTTAATTGAAAAATAGGTCTTTGTAATTAAAATATTTACTTAAATATTGTAATATATTTTATAATCCCATCGTATATAAAAAAAGAATAAATATGATTTAATTGTTTGTAGGAAAAAATTATTAATAAAAATAAATAAATTTACTTCATTAGTTTTATTTAATTAAAATGTAGTTTCTTTAGTATTAACAATATAAATGTATAACTATTAAGTTGTCAGGTATCTTTATTCATAAGACGCGTGAACTTCGCTTCATCAATGGGTCCCTATATGGACAGAAAAACTATTGGTCTTTTCCGGGTTCACTCGACTTCACCTCGTGTCCCTTCGTTTGACCTCCTTCGTCCTCGCTCAAGGGCAATGAACCACTTCTCTGAGCCATGTTTGGCTCACAGACATTGGCCCGTACTACAAAAACTATGAGCAATTGACCTAAATGAATATTAATATTTACACATAACTTGCCCTTCCTGATATAATGTCGCTATTATGAGCAGTTATATCTGGGACACCGTGTATACATACTCTACCCAACCCCTCAATTAATTTATATAATATTTAGAGAAACTCGACCGTTTTTATTTTTAAATGTTAAAAAAATGTGATTTTTCAAAATATGAGTACTATCAACAATTTCTCTTCTACATCTACTGCCTTATTCTAAAATATTTTCATTTTCAAAATCGAAAGAATGTATCAATTCTCAGCTATGTTTTTGTAGTCTGAATGTATCACTCATACGTAAAGTATTATAACAAATATATTCTATATTTGAATAACTAACGAATTTATATTCTTTTTCAAAATGATGAATTTTGAACGATGCGAATGAATTTCTATCAGGTATGTGAATAAGTCTTTCCCGTTTTTTTTCAAATTTTGAGCCTTTATTGTGAAAAAATGGTTACAAATGAATTATTGAAAGTATTGGCCATCGCTAGCTACAACTTTTTCCCATCTTTCTGGCAACATACGAATCCCGTTGCGAAAAAATTCGACCGGTTGGGTCTCTATCCAGTCATCCACCCATTTTTTGGCTTCCTCGTAGGAATGGAAGTGCTGGTCAGCCAGGCCATGCGTCATCGATCTGAAGAGATGGTAATCAGACGGAGCAACGTCTGGACTATACGGCGGGTGGGGTAGGACTTCCCATTTGAGCGTTTCAAGTTAAGTATTATAGTTAAGTATGTTTTCACCGGCGGTGCAACATGTGGGCGAGCATTGTCATGTTGCAAAATAACTTTGTTGTGCCTGTCGGAGTATTGTGGCCGTTTTTCTCGCAGTGCGCGGCTCAAACGCATCAATTGTCGTCGATAGACCTCGCCTGTGATCCTTTCATTCGGTTTCAGAAGCTCATAGTAAACCAGACCTAGCTGGTCCCACCATATACAGAGCATGAGCTTGGCGCCATGAATATTTGGCTTGGCCGTCGATGATGATGCATGGCCGGGTAGTCCCCATGATTTTCTTCGCTTCGGATTATCGTAACGTATCCACTTTTCATCGCCAGTCACGATACGATGCAGAAAACCCTTTCTTTTATGTCGCTGAAGCAGCTGTTCGCAAGTGAAAAAACGCCGTTCGACGTCTCTCAGCTTCAGTTCGTACGGCACCCAATTTCCTTGCTTTTGGATCATTCCCATGGCTTTCAAACGCTTGGAAATGGTTGTTCGGTCAACTCCCAATGCTTCAGCAAGTTCTTCTTGCGTTTGACAAGAATCTTCATCAAGCAAAGTCGCCAATTCTCGATCTTCAATGATTTGCGGCCGCCCGGAACACTCCTTGTCTTCCACGTCGAAATCACCGCTTTTGAAGCGTCGAAACCATCCGCGAACACTTGAATCATCGACACAACCTTCTCCATAAGCCTCCTGAAGCAATCGATGCGTCTCGGCAGCAGATTTCTTCAAATTGAACCAATAAAGTGAAACTTCCCGCAAATGACGTCGACTCGGCTCAAATTTCGACATTTTCACGATATCAAAAATTTATGATGCGAAAAAATTTTAACTAATGTGTTAGTATGGAATTGTTGACATATGAATAAGCTTTGATTATGATATATGTAGCCATTGAATACTCGCACAGTATTGGTGGCGCCATCTCTTACAAAAAACGGGAAAGACTTATTCACACTCCTAATATAATTTTTCTTAAACTCACTATTAAAGTTAATTATACTATTTTCAACGTCTGCGATAATTTCATTAATAGAGAATTAGTTATTTAAATCAGACATTCCAAATTTTACACCTTTTGAAAGGATATTGATAAAGTCTTCTGGTATGATAATGTTTGTTATATTTTTGAAACAATTTTTGGAAAATTTTTGAATAATCGCAATAATGTAAATTCAATGTTAGAGTAAAGTAAATTAAAGAATACTTACTATTTTTTATCAATATAAAGTTATGTATTAAAATAAAATGTTGTTTTACATTTAAATTGAAGTGTAGTACGGGTTCTTAAGCAAATGTATTATAGAATTAAAATATTATATAAATCAATTTAGGAGTGCGTATTAGGCATATATAGTAACATGCTAGATCTTATTTTAGTTTACACCTTAAAGATGAACTGGAGGAGTTCATTCGAAATGTCGAATGTTTAAGATCAATTTAAATGCAATTTGGTAAGGGCAGTCAGTTTATCCTTTTCTAACAGAGTATAAGTGATATTACTTTAAATTTGAAATTAAATTTAATATTTATTTTATTTTTAGTAGTAATTTCCATTTCATGGGTGATTATAATCAAGAATAGACTGACTGTTACTATATTAGCATAGTATATTATCATATAAATACTGTAAGGCCGATGAAAATATTCATTAATTTAATTTAAAGTCATATTGTGCTGATTCCAGCGCATATTGTGTTGAACGTACTGATGGATTGTCTGTTAATCATTTTTCTAGCCAATTTGGAGATTAGCAGCCCATGACTACTGTAAACGTCGAAATATTCTCGTATTTTTCGTATGCCTTATACATTACTAAATAATATAATTCTGTTAGTAATTATTAGAAGGAGTTTTCGACCTTTTTTAATACAAAAAGGACATTTATGATGAAAATAGATACACCTTAGCTTAATCAAAATATTTTCCATCTTTCTAGCAATATGACAATACCGCGGATGTATGATGGCGGTTTCGAAGCGCTTCAAGCATCCAAAAATTCTTGCACTTGTTGAACATGTCGGAACTGCGTATCAACGAGGTCGTGCTGCATGGATCTGAATAGGTGGTAATCATAAGGCGCTATGTCTGGCGGATACGCTAGGTGCGGCAATACTTCCCATTCAAAATCCAACAGGGTGTTCTCATCACCAGTCGTAATACGCTACCGAAAATTTTGTTTTTTTGCCTGGCAAGCAAAGACAGTGCGACGTTGTATTGATTCATAATGGCACTTTCCGTCAAATCGTGTGGCATCTATGCTCCTCTTTAAGAACCTTTTCCATCGCATGTAAACGTTTGTTAACTGTTCTGTCACTGATTCCTAACTTATTAGCGAGTGCTTTTTGTGTTTGAGCTTAGGTTTTGTCCAATTATGCTTGCAATTCACTATCTTCAAACTTTTTCGGTTGTGCAGAACATTCTTCGTCATTAACATTAGTATCTCCACTTCTAAACCGTTGAAACCACTTTTTACATGTTGTAAGGGATGCAGCTTGTTTGCCAGAACATTTTGAAAGCAGTCGATAAGTTTCTGCTACACTTTTTTTTCAAATCAATATAGTGCAAAAAGATATGTCGAAAAAACGATTTATCACGATTCAGTTTTCACTTATCAAAAATTATAATGTTTACACAAATGATGGTGCCTGTTAACTGAATTTTATTGCTAAATGCCAAAATGACAAAATCAGTACTAGATTCGAGACATCTGACTTTTCGTACTACTTATATCGTTAGCTAAACGTGAAAGGTGGAAACTAAGTTCGCCTTCTATTGTTTTGGTGCGCCTATTTTGCTTCTATCGCGTGGGTGCGACTACGACTACAATTTGGACATACTACTACTGGAGCTACCATTAAATTTCTCTTTAGATCCTGAATTCGTCCTCTGGTTTGCTCTGCGATTTATTTTCTTTTCTCTTTCTTCATTGATAAAACGCTTAACAGCGTTACCAACTTCGATAGGTTTTTTATAAATCGTCAATATGATGAAAAGAACAAAACAAATAAATTCAATTAATCCTAATGATAATACTCCATGATTATACTAAATTCTGATATTAAATGATAATACTAATGCAAAATCAGATGGTATGCGAGCACTATTGACCTAAAAATTTGCGATTACATGAATAGTTCTCGATTGCATATAATTTTCAAAGCATTGGTTGACATGGTTCATTTTACATCTATAAAAAAATGTGCCTTTTTATTTTCTTTGTTTGAAAAAGGAAGCCATTTTCAAATAGACACTAATTGTCCTATTTCTTCTAGCATGAATATTTAGATGAAGCTTCTTTAAAATATATGTTAATTATGTTCATAATTGTACTGAAATTCTGATCTATCCCTCTCAAAATAGCTTTCCAAACAACAGATATACTTTAACCAAGTTATTCTTAGACACTGAGTTGATCATTAAAACGTTCATTCTTGAAATCCAACTACTTTCAGTTTATCTAGATTTCAATAAATTATTCCATACCCTCATTCATTGCAGACTCATCAAGAACCTAACTTTTATAAGATTAGTAGCTTTTTTTGAACTGGTAGTTGTCTTCAAGATTCATATATATTCCGCACTGTGTCCTCCAAGTTTAAAACATATGCCTAGTACTATTTTTGTTGTTTATCAAAGAATATTCTACCTATTTATGCACTCCCAATATTTAATTTATATTGAATGATTTAAATATTTTTTGATACGATATTACCGTATCAAATATCATCATCGTCCAGTTAAAAGAACTTGGAAATTACATCCGATTGATCGACGGACAACAACCTCTGAGCATAGATTGAAAAGTATTAAAGTTCATGATTCTCTCAATTTTAACACTTATATATACTCGCACCCTTTAGCTCAGTGATTTCTATTCTTGATTTGGGCATTGTATATAACTCTAAACTTTATCAATCCCAATTTCTTTAATTATTACCTATATGTTCACTTATTAGTCCGGAATTTAGACACTCCATACTGATATCACATTAGATGGAACGTTCTAATATGTACCACTATCTACAGTGTCACCCCTAGATCTCATGATATAATTTATTAGTTGTCTGGATTACGTCTTCATATATAAGATTATACAAATTAATCTTTTTTCTTTAAATTATTATATTTCACTCCATAGATAGAAAAGTTTTAACAAGCCTGCGTCATGTCTATACGAAATAGTTATACCGTAGTATAACAGTAAGTAGTATCGAACGTTAACTTATAGTATTGTAAAATGAATCTTGATTAATACGAAAAGTTAACACGAGTACAGTATTGCCTCTGGCATTATGTTTTAAAATTGTCTAATTGTTCCCCATAAAATTATTATAAATAAAACCACTAATAATTAAATATAAAATAATGCCCATATATTTAGTTTAAAATGACTTATACATTTCCATATATGTCCAAACAGGTTTGTAAAATTTAATGCTTGGGTGCTGTAATACACGAATAGAATAATATAAAATGTATTGAACTAATACTTACAGAAAAGTCGATTTCCATACCATCATTTTGTTCTACATTATTTCGATGTTCTAATTCTTTATATTCTATATGGTCAAAATCATAGCTATTTGGCATTTTTCCTTGTAAAGCAGATAAATCTTGACGATCAATCAATTCATAAACTAAAGAGGAGCAATTTATTGGTGGTACTTCTCTAGATTGGTAAATGATTGTACTAAGCATATAATTAATTCCTGAAGGTAAATTATCTATAAAATGTCTATTCAAACCTGTATAAAAGAATAATATTAATCATAATCATTAAAAAAGTGGCATGTTTTTTAAAACTATAAAATTTATTTTCTTCACCTATTTCGTAGCAATACAAGGTGATATCTTCTATTACTTCCTTGCAATTATTTTTAACGAAAATTTTGTCCCGTGTACTTTGCTGACTAATTGTTTTGAAAAACTGATCTACTTCCAAAATATCTACTTGTTTGCTTTTACTTATTTTTGTAAATAACAATAATAAATTTTTACTTACTGGATTGACTTGAACTAAATAAGGGTACGATGACATATTTGAATGTGTTATTAAATCATACAGTACTTGAAAAATATTCGGAGGATTAGATGATACAAAAATACTTGTACTAGTTTTCTGAATATCGAGATTGTTAACTTGAAAGTTTGTTTTGTATATTTTCAATGTTGGAAAATCAGAAATATAGTGCTGCATGTATTCGCAGAAATTGAAATCTATACTTAACTGAAATAAGAATTTGGCCAATAGAATTAAATTTTCGCATATAATACTTTTCAGTTTTATTTCTTCATAGAGTAAATGCAATGAGAACAAAACATAGCCTAAATTAGATGTATATATTGATTGGATTATTATTTTCTTGGATTCAAATATTTCAGATTCTGTTGTTGATACAATGCATGTATTACTGATTCGCTTCAATTTAGAAACACCTATTGTATCAGAAAGAAGAATGTTTGCTTGATTTGTTATTTCAGAATTTATTAGATAGGACCAATCATCATCAGAACCCATGTTAATTGTTCTTTGCTTTTTTGAGAGAATTATTGGACTATTATGTCCCGGTGAATAATCTATTTCACTGGTCAAAATTATATTTAACTTACTGACATCGTATCCAAATATTGTAAAAAAGATAGTTAAAAATAAATTATACTCTTGATTTATTGTCAAATCCTCAGGCCCTGGTGCATTTCGAGCAATGTACCATTCGATTAAAAGAAGCATTGCAATGTCACGTGGTAAAACATTTTGTAACGTTTTTAGGCACATATCCACTAAAAGACGTAATTTATATAAATTAAAAAAATATTATTTAATTCTACTATTATAATAACTTCTTCATTAATTTAAATATTGACTTACCAAGAGGTGATGCTTTAATTACAGGTAATGTTATTTGAAAATAAATGGATTCTCCATATTCAAAAACAAGTTTGTTTGAGACAGTACTTTTAAAACGGATCTGGTTAGTTTCAACCAAAGAATTATCTATTAGATTTAAGTTATTACTAATTCCTCCAACAGGACTTAAAAGATGCAATCCATCATCAAACTTCAATTCGGGAGTTGAAACTTTACTTGGAGAAATTAAAGAACTGCGACGAGGATAAGGAGATATAAGTTTACTTCCAAAAAAATTTGACAATATACAAGTATTGCCCATAACGTTTGGAATGACATTTGGAATATGTAATTTCCCAACAAAAGATATACCGGAATAAATAGATATGTTTCCATTTAACTCCATGACCGCTATCATTTTTAATTTCTGAAAATATGGATTGACATTGATGATTTATACATGCTTTAAATTCTATGGTAATTCTTTAGAAATGTTTTATTTTGTTAGCTTGTGGCATGTATATATATATATATATATATATATATATATATATATATATATATATATATATATTCTACTTATAACCTCTTCCTTTTTAAATTATTATTTCCAAATTAATTATATTATAAAATTGAATACTAATTGGCAATGAAAATATATTTATAAAATCTACTTGAAATATAAAATACACATATATCTATATTTTCAACTAACGGTCAAACGTAAAAGGGACTTGATGCTACGCGATTAGTGGCTGAGGTAAAATTCTAGCATTCCTTATTCTCCTGCAAACAACAAGCATCGATTGCTCCCACTCTTTGATAAATCTGTATGCCAGATGTGCTGATGTCTAAAATTTTTAATTTCCTAAATTTTATTGCATGGCCGTAATGTGATCGTGGAGAAGTCACCAGGCTAAAATTTTTTAATCCGAAACACCCCATACAATAAACAGACAATAAAATATAATGAAGAAAGACACATTTAGCGAATTATACTATTATATAATAAAAAAATTAACAGGACATATTACTTTATTTCTATACTTTAATATACGAGATGTGTTCAAAAAGTAACGAGAATATTTAAATTTCGCGGATTTGGAGCGTCCGCATGTATGAATATTTTTTTATTATGTTGGTACGCTTGCTCCTGAAGTATGATAAAATTTTCGATAATATTCATTGCTTACTTTTTAAGTGGCAGTCGCTAACGTTCGACGTGTTTTTTGAGTTGGGCGATTTTCGTTTGTCGAGCCTTTTTAGGTCTTGGCGATCCAGAATACCTCATCTAGGACGATTGAGCCTTAGTTTCAACAGCATATCCGTAAACCTATGTTGTCACCTGTTATAATACGTTTTAGTAGTTCTGTATCGTTATTAACTTCATTTAGTGACTCCTGAGCAACTTCCATTCGCTGCTGTTTTTGTTCGAAATTCAACAATTTTGGAACAAATTTTGCTGCCACACGTTTCATATCCAAAACATCCGAAAAAATTCCATGGCATGAGCCAACTGATATGCCAACATCATTAGTGACTTCTCTAATTGTGATTCAGCAATTGTTCATAAACATTTCTGTCACTTTTTTCACGTTTTCATCGGTGGTTGATGTGCTGGGGCGTCCGGGTCGTTCGTCATCTTCAACGTTTTGGCGGCTATCTTTGAAACGCTTATACCACTTGTAAATCCTTGCTATACTCATAGCAGACTCACTATATGACTTTGTAAACATTTTACAAACTTCACTGCACTTTATTTTATTTTTGACGCAAAATTGAATACAAATTCTTTGCTCCATTTTTTTCCGAAAAAGGCTCGAAAAACGAAAATCGCCAAACTCAAAAAACACGTCTAACTTTAACGGCTACCACTTAAGAAGTAAGTAATTTAAAGCAAAGAATATTGCTGAAAAATTTATCGTACTTCAGGGGCATGCGTAACAACATAATAAAAAAATTTTTATACTGGCGGACTCTCCAAACCCACGAAATTTAAAAATTCTCGTTACTTTTTTAACACATCTCGTAATTCAATATACTAGTTAATCTCTCTTTAAATTTTTCTCAAACTTTTTTAAAAATAATATAAAAATACAAAATATATATTATATATAATAAAACATAAATAATATATCAATTCATGTACTGTAGGTTAAGATAAATTAGCAAACAACAAATTATTAGTTTTAATACAAAAAGGAGTATATTTTTAGTTATGTAATTTCCATGAAAAAAATATTTACCAGTAAATTAACTGCATCTTTAGCATTTACTATTGTTACCATGCCTAAAATAATATGTTCTTGATCACTCGTTTTTTCTAATCGAATTAAATATAACTGGCACTGGTTCTGCAATAAGTAACAAAAGTATGATTGACCAATGAAATCTACGGTCAGGAATACCTTATATGCTTCTTCAGCATTGCAATCTCTAAAAGAATAATTTATAATTATAATTATTTGTAAAAATTATACTTTTCCTTGTATTATGAGGTTTTCCATATTTATAATGTTTTAGAGAAGTAGATATAGTATAAAAAAGTATAAAAATTATTAAATAATTATAACAAGAATTTTTTGAAATTTGAGGAATATATACATATGCACAGTGTCCCAGATATAACTACCCATATTAGCGGCATAACTGGCAAAAATACTGATTGCAAGGAAATTTGAATGGTAAAAATCGAATAGTTTGAGCTCGAGATACATATAAAATCGTATAATATAATTATAAAGGTTTTGCGTGAGCCCTAAAGGATCATTTCATCTAATTTTTATCAACTAAATTCCCTTGGAATCAGTTTTTAATATGATTATCAAATATCTATTTTCCAATCTTTGTAACATTTCAAAAATTCAGTGGCACATTTGTTTTTATAAAACACAGGCCTGCGTTCGCAATCAGTTCGTCCGCACTGGTGCGCCAGTAATTATACCGAGAGAAAACATCCACCCTTTATTCATTATTTCCAATTCAGTGAAGTAGGTTGTTACGAAATAGGGTATCTTGACAAAAATAAGGGAAGGGGTCGTTTGTAAACGAACAAAGATAATTTGAATTCACAAGACGCGTTAACGTCGCTTCGTCAATGCATCCTGAAACCGAACAGTTCGCGAGCGCTGACAATGAATAAGAAAAATAACAATTACTTGTATTTACCTTGTTCTCTTTACTGCGCCTCGTTTACTTTTGTTTAATGTTATTCTTCCTCAGTGACGAGCGATGATCCACTTCTCTGAGCCCCAATGGGCTCACAGACATGGGCCCGTACTGCAAAAACTATTAATAATTGATCTAAATGAATATTAAAATTTACAAATGACTTTTCCTTCTCAATAGCATACCGCAAATATGACACTTATATCTGGTACAGTGTGTATATATTATTATATTATTTTCCAAAGTATAAATATATTATTTTCCAGAGACGATTTTTAAGACTTGATTTAATTTTAAATTAATAAATATTTCTATGAGGTTTACAGTCAAATTAAATAAATTAAAATAATAGATAATATCAATATATATATATATATATATATATATATATATGTGTGTATGTATGTATGTATGTATGTATGTATGTATATACATTGGGTGTAAAAGTAAGATTCCAATTTTTTTTCGTTTTATTATGAAAACCTGGTTGCATATTCTTTATTCAAAGTATCGCCCATCGGGAGATATACTTTTTTTCGAGCCCAAGAATCTATCGAGCCAATTTCTGATTTACTTTGCTGAAGTGAAGCGTATTCCCGTAAGAGCGTTCTGCATTTATCGAAATAAGTGGTAATCAGATGGTGCCATGTCTAAATTGTAAGACGGATGTGGCAGAATTGCCCACCTACTAATCTCCTTCTAGCAAAGCGTCTAATTCCACGTCTTCAAAATTCTTTCATTCTCCGGATCAATCCTTGTCTTCAACTTCAAAGTCACTTTTGCTCAATACATTCCGTCCCATACATTTCCGAAAGCAAACGTTATGCCTCAGTCATACTTTTTCTCATATTAAAGAATAGATCAGACCTTCCCGCAAATGACATTTATTTGGCTGGAAACTTACCTTAACTTTGCTGATTAAAATAAACTACGACGAAAGACATATTCAAATATATACTGCAAGGTTGTTCACAGACACATAATTTACAAATATAACAATCATGTATAACATATCTGCCAGGGATTCACTGGCGACGCCATCTTTTGACAAACGTTGGATAAGTACTTGTACACCCAATATTTCCAATTACATGCAGTTCAGCATTTTTGTTCTTTATCAAGTACAAACATAAACATTTTATCTTCATTAATTAATATGTAACTTCTATACAAGAATGATATTTTAATAACACAACGCCGAGTATTAAATTTTTTTAGTATACTTTTGTTCTGGATATATTGTTTTCATATTAGTAATTCAAAATTGTAATATATTTAGCCTAAAATGAAATATATAACTTTAAGATTCACATTCAAATGCCACATCGAAAGAAGACAACAGAAACTAACCAAGATTTCATCCACTTACATTCACAGATACATATAACATATGCTCAATATTTTACTTATTGAGACACTGCAAGTGGCAGCACAACCTGCCTCGCGCCGTTTGACCCATAGATTAGGTTAAGATTCGTGGACGAACTCTTGCTCTGTTACGTTCCCAAAGGCGGCGGGCTTCAATCACAATCCTGATGAACGAGAGAGGAAGATGGTTGATTGCCAAGAATGAGTCAAATCAATGCCAAGCGAGATAGAAAAAGCAAAGACGATAAACGGGCGAATTAAATACAGAATAAAATATCCTTTAGTATCCGTTTACTACCCCCCTCCGTGGATAACCACCCGAGATAATAATTTAATCAATTTCTTAAACAGGTCGATAATATCTATGTAAAAAATACTCTGTATATAAATCTATGTTCTTCTATATACTTTATCTAAAGTCGCATCCATATAAAATGCTGCTTCATACAAGCGTCAACCTCAAACAGTTGATATTTCGCAGAATACTTTATGTAAAATATACATATATTATATATACATATACATGTATACATACGTACAGGCATATTATTTACGGATTACACGGGGATAATTGTACTTTCAAGATCGCGTAGTGAAAAAAGTTGTCCAAGTGTCAAGAGATGACTTCTACAAGTTTGATGTTCGAAAAATCAATCAAAACTATACATACTGCTGAGTTGGGAGATAGAATACGTGGTCCAAGTGTCCTGGAATGATTTGTACAAGCAGTTTAGTATTGGACAATATTAGGTTGTCAAATATATTCCTTCCACTTTTTTGCTCTTCATTCGATGTTTTATAAAAAGTGTTCAGTGGTTAAATTTACTTTAAATATGCGCCGCTTTGTTCGATAATCTATTTCGATCTAGACGGGAACTTCATAATACCCCTCTCGTAGAAACCCCTCTCCTTATTTGCGAAGAACTCGGACAGCCACTTTTCACAAGCCTTGTTTGAGTCCAATTTTACACCACCAAGGGCGTTATACAGGAACAGGTGGTAATCACTTGACGCTATGTCCGGGTTATATAGTAAATGCAATAAAAGCTTCAATCCGAACTCCCGTAGCTTCTGACGAGTCATCAACGAACTGTGTGGTCTGGCGTTGTCCTGGTGGAACACTACACGCTTCCTGTTCGCCAGTTGTGGACGCTTCTGGTGGATAGCCTGCTTCGAGCGGTCAAGTTATTCACAGTAGGTCGTAGAATTAAGCGTCTGGCCATATGAGAGCAGCTTATAGTGGATGATTCCCTTCTAATCCCATCAAACATACAGTAAAAACTTCCTAGCCGTCAATCCCGGTTTGAACACTGTTTGCGACGGTCCACCGACCTTAGAACACGACCGCTTTCGCTAGATATTGTCGTATCTGATGCATTTTTCGTCGCCAGTCACCATGCGCTCCAAAAATGAATCGAGTTCGTTCCGTTTCAGCAGCACATCGCAGGCGTTGATTCGGTCCAGAAGGTTTTTTGTACCCATCCTTCTACAGATGGTTTAAAATGGTTTGGTGACTAACTCTCATCTCCTGGACGATGTCACGAAATGCCACAAGCCGGTCTAACTCGAGAAATTCCATGATTTCATCGGTATTCGTCGTCACAGTTATTCAGCTTCTACCTATGGTGTCGTTTTCACCTGCTCTGAATCGTCGAAACCATTCCTCTGCGGTTAGAAGCGATAGCGTGCCATCCCCCAAAACACCATTAATCTCACGGAAGGTTTCGCTAGCGGATTTGCCTTTGAAGAAGAAAAACTTTAAAATAGCGTCAATTTCGGCATTAGTGAACTCCATGTTTACACGTCTATAACTTTTGAACGAAATATCCAAACTAATCATGCATAGCGTCGTTTTGTACGTTATCTCAAAACCTTTCAAATAATGTACAGTATTGCCAAATAGGAGCTCTATTGCGCTTTGTACAAAGCCGCCAAATTCATAAGACAAAAAGGCGGAAGGGAGCTATTGGACAACCTAATATAATACAAAAGTCTCTAATGAAGTCGTCTCATCATCCCTAGTTATCGTCCTCTACAGTTCAAGCACGCATCTCCTCGTAGAAGTTGTTCCGAGGCGTCTGGACATTATTGTATTCTAGTGTCTGAACATGATACTCTCCGTAGAATACATTTCGGGACAACTGAACATCGTATTTTACAATGTGAATACGAAATTCCCCATAGAAAGCGTTCCGAGTGATCTAGACGTTGCATTTTACCGTCCAAACATGAAATTCCCCATAGAAGTCGTCTCGAAACACTTGGACTTCCTAATCTACCGTCCAAACATGAAACCTCTGGTAGAAATTATCTTTAAACACATTATAAATATATATACACTAGCATCCCCCGTCTCGGTTTCACCCGAAATAATAATTTAACCGATTTTTTAAACAGTTCAATAATATCTAAGTAAGAAGTACTCTATATATAAAAATGTATATTACTGATTTGGAGGTGGAATCGGGTTCTCAAGAACATCCAAGTAAATCTTACCCTTTAAATTACGCTCATAAAAAATAGGACTTATAACGTGTTCCCAAACTATGTCCGCCCAAACATTAATTGGCCATCGTCTTTATCAACGGTGATCTCGCTACCAGTGTGGGGTTTCTTCTGCATAATAATACGTGTTATGAAGATTAACTCCTCCCATGTTGTCGAACTTTGCCTTGTCTGTAAAAAGAGTCCGATGAAAGAAAAATAGGTCTCTAGGTATCGGCATTTCCGCCCACTGACAAAATACAAGTAACCTGGAAGGTTCACCTGGCTCAGTGGCATGTGTCAGTAGAGTTCAATGGCATGTGTCAGGTGCAAGTAATATGAATGGAATCTAAAATGACACAATGAGCGGGAAACTGTTGATCGGAGTACTCAATGCGTTCGTTGAATATAACGCGTTGAAATATGAGGATCCTCGGCAATAATAGCGCGAACCCCAAACGCAATATGCTCGCTTGGGCCCCTCCGTCGCCTGTGCTTGGTGAGATCACCTACTTGAGCTCCTACCGTTAGAAGTCTAATAGTCCTCCTAGTTGGATGACGAGCACCTGGATACCTATCAGCGTACAACCTCGCAGTCGTGTTACAGTGTAAAAGAATCTTGATCAAATTGATGTCTGCTGAAGCATGTCAAACATTTTGCTGCTGTGGGAGAATTTTTTAGGTAATTTTTAATCATACCAGAAATAATTTGTTGTAAATATTTTTCTTCTCTGCAATTCAGACTTTCAAAATTGATGAAAACCTAATGATGATAAGCACGGATGAACCATCAGAATTTTCAAGCCATATCAAGAATAAGACTTTACATATCAATCAATCTTACGAAGACTAGTACAGTTAGAAAAGAACTGTAACATTCGTAACGATTTCTAATAAATTAAACAGACTGTATATATTAATTCTCTTATTTAGATATGTTTGTTATAATCAAATTAGAAAAATAAAATTTATAGACAAAGTTCTTCGAATTATATTGTGAAAAGCATTAAAAACTTTGTATATAATAATATATAAATAATGATACATGAAACAATAGAGAATTGGTTAAATATTATTTTAAACAAAATTTGGATATCTGCCTAAAATATAATTTTCACATTCAATAGCTTTTTGCTGCAATATCTTTTATAAGCAACATTAAAAATTAAAAAGTACTTGTACCATGTATTATATGAGCTACAATCGACTGTGACTTGAGAGGATTATAGTAGCTCAAAACACTTACGAGGGTAGATTGACAAGTTTCCGGCCTGACCAAGAAAAACAACGTTTTTAAGAATTATTTTTTATTTCTCAACATAATCTCCTCTAGTAATGCCATCTCTATAGACTGATTCGTTAAGCTCCTCAAAATACCCATTTACAGCTTCGATTACTTCTTCATTGTTCGCAAATCTCTTACCACCAAGCCAGGATCAATCCTTACTAAGGTGCAGAACGGATTTTTAGTGAGGTCGCTGGTCATTATCAGAGCGCCGCGCAAACAGGATTGCGACTCTACTATTAAGCATTGCGGACAAGCAGGATTACTAGAGCTCTACAGTCGGGATAGTTCTAGGCAGCTTCTTTCGGCCGTATCGCCGATTTGGGGGCGGAAAACTTGCCCTTTTATATACGAAAAATTAGTCGATCGCGTGTTTACGCAACCGTTCGAGTAATTTCGTATCGAGCCACCGAAAAATAATAATAAGAATTTTCCAATAATATAATAATAATAATTGCATTATAATTATAATACTTATAATGTTAATTTGTGATTTTACTCTTGAGGACGCTCGTATTGTTTTAATAATTTTGGCGCCGTCTTATAATTATAATTCGTGATTTAATTCTCTCGGATATTTATTTAAAATAATAATAATAATTTATTATTATAATTGATTATCATAATAATAATAATTATATAAATAATAGTTAAGTTGATCTTCTCGGCCTTGACGACGCTGGCGTTTCTATAATATAAGTTTTACTGTAATCATTCTGGCGCTTTTTTATAATAATTATTCGTAATTCAGTTCGCTCGTATTCTAAATAATATTTAATTATTATAATAATATTAATGATGGTTGCTTTAATAACAAACAACAATAATAATAATAATCATAATACTAATGGTAATTATTATAACAAGCTATAATAAGAATTACGAGGGTGGATCGGTAAGCTTCCGGCCTGACCAAGAAAAACAACGTTTTTAAGAATTTTTTTTTATTTTCCAACGTAATCTCTTCTAAGGCTGATACATTTCTCATAATGATGTTCTAGTCTAGTAATGCCATCTCTATAGACTGATTCGTCAAGCTCCTCAAAATACCCATTTACAGCTGCGATTACTTCTGCATTATCCGCAAATCTCTTACCGTCGAGCCATTTTTTGAGGTTAGGAAACAGATAATAGTCACTCGAGGCTAGGTCTGAAGAGTAGGGGGGGTGCGGCATCAATTCAATCTTCAGATGGTTGATTTTAGCCATCGCAACGATTGACGTGTGCGTTGCTGCGTTATCGTGATGAAATAAGATTTTTTTCTTCGCCAGATGAGGTCGTTTAATTTTCACTTCGTAGCTCAAAAGTTGCAATAAGTCTGCGTAGTATTGACCAGTAATAGTTTTACCCTTTTCAGGGTAATCAATGTATATAATACCTTTTGCATCCCAAAAAACGGAAGCCATAAACTTGTTCGCCGAAAGAATTGTTTTTGCCTTCTTTGGAGTTGGTTCTCCTGGTCCAATGCAATGTTTAGACTGTTGTTTAGTTTCAGGAGTGTAGTGGTGGACCCAAGTTTCGTCAACGGTTACGAATCGACGCAAAAATTCACTTGGATTACGCTTATACAACGCCAAATTGGCGATAGAAATGTTTTTTCGAATCAATTTTTGGTTAACTGTTAGCAAACGCGGCACCCATCTTGCACAGAGCTTTCCCATATACAAATGTTGGTGCAAAATATTTTGTACACGTTCATATGACATCTTACAGGTCTCGGCTATCTCACGCACTTTTAATCTGCGGTCTTTCAGCACTATTTGATGGATTTTTTCGATCATATCTGGAGTTGTGACCTCAATGGGGCGTCCTCAGTGAGGCTCATCAGAAGTGCTCACACGACCCTTTTCAAACTCGGACACCCACTGCTTCACGGTTGAACATGATGAGAAGGATGTCCCCAGTGTTGAGTCCATCTCTTCTTGATAATTTTTCTTGATAATTATTAGCTTTTCAGCAAAAATGAATAGAATATAAAAAATTCATTTGAATAGAGTCTAAAACTTTTGTTAAACAATTTTTTTCAAAACTCCAAATTATTCTATAAAACTAAGTTTTTAGCATTTTTGAACATTTTCACAAAGTTTGTGTGCCTGGCGTTGCCACATCCGGTGTAGGTTTTGCGGCGGATGATCATTTCCCTCTTCAGTACATTCAGAGAAATCATTGTACTAATTTTCGGCTGAGGATAAATTGGTCACTCAAATATGTCGCTGGCTTCCGGACTAATACTGGCGGAACTTCGCCTGGGACCAAACAACCGGTACGCGCCGACGTAACACCTAGGTAAGGAAAAATTATTTTCAGCGCTGTGCGAGAAAGGTGAGTGTGAGGGGTATTTGTTGTGGATGTGTGTGATTATAAATTTTATCAGAAATTTTTTTGCGTATCACAAAATGCATATACGAAAGGTTGGAAACCACAGGTAGTAGTCTAATATGAAAACTCAACAAAATAGTGGCCTGTATGAAATAAGTCATCAATATTTAGCAACCAACGCGATTTTTTCACTGTACATAAGTTAAAGTATTATATTTTATTTAATTATTTATTTATTGACATATATTTTCTTATTTTTTTTATTTAGGCCAAACAATTAAGTAATGCGACAAAATTCCAAAATAGAATATTTAACAACTATGGTACATCGCTGCGATTCCTTCAAAGTAGTACCCTCCCGAAACTATACACTTATTCCAGGGAGTTTTCTAGTTTGCGTAACAATTCTGGAACACTTCTTCTGGGACCTCTCAGAGTACACTCCTCACAGATTCTTCGATATCTTCAACTGAATGAAAATGTTGACCTTTATTGAATTTTTTCAAATGGGGTAATAGGAAAAAGTTGCGTTATATGTCCGGAGACTAGAATGGCTCTGGTAACGTTGCGATGCCTTTAGACGATAAAAACTGAGAGACACTGACCACACTTTGACAGGGAGTATTATCGTGATGCAGAACCCAAGTTTTTGCTATCGTTGGACGCACTATGAGCACCCTTCTTCGTAATTTTTCGAGCACATTGCGATAAAATGCTTGATCTACTGTTTACCCAGATGGTACAAACTCTTTGTGAACCATCTCTTTGCTCTCGAAGAAGCAAATGAACACGGTTTCACTCTGGGCTTGTTCATTCTCGCCTTCTTTGGCCTTGGCGCTCCAGGGAATAGCCACTGTTGGCTTTGTCGTTTAGTTTCGGGGACATATTCAAAGAACAAACTCGAGCTAATATCACCAGTAATAACTCGATCGAGAAGAGTAGGATAACTTTCAACCTAGCCGAGACAATCTTGACAGATTTTCATTCGGAGGGCTTTTTGCTCATCTGAAAGGTTCTTCGGTACCATCTTCGCACACAGCTTTTTCATCGCAAAACCTTCGATTAAAATCTTTTTAACTGTATCACGATTAATATTCAACTCGTAAACTAATACTTGAATGGTTAGTCACGCGTCTTGACAAACAAGGGCGCGTACGCGCTACGGGTTTCACGCTCTCAAGGCCCTAAAAATCGGCATGCCACCGAAGCACCTGACTGTGACTCAAGACATCACAACTATACAATTTAAGGACATTTTCATAAGTTGCTGTCGCAGTTCGCCGAGTTTTGCACAAAATTTTATCGCGCACCGTTTCTCTCAATTCTCTGTTCCATTTTCGCAAGATACACTACTCGCGCGTAGTTACAAAATACTAAACAGCTGACCAATAAATTATCATACAAGGGTTGTCAAGGTCTGAATAGAGCGTAGGGATCTACTATTACGGTGGCGAAGTTTCAGGTTCGCAGAATTACCACAGGCCAAGAAATTAAATCGGTCGCATTACTTAATTGACCTCGTACGCTTTCTAAATTAGATACTTCGTGTGAACTAGCACTATAGAGCTATATAGAACGAATATAGCAAAAATCCTTGTGTAGCAAAAAGGAGTGTGGGTACCGGCCAAGCACGTCACTTCCGTCGCACTTACTACATCTATTACGCTCTCAGGTAGCTGGCCCGAGAATTTTTCAATTTGGTCCCTATCCGCGTTGAGCGGAGCGGGGTGCGCCATAAAAAGTATTAACTTAAAAAAACAAAATAAAACATCATGAAAATACTTTATATTACAGAAACTTCTGTAGGTTATCGTTACTTGGTAAATATAATTTTATAATACATCTTACTTGGCAAGCCCAAAATTTTCACTCCAAATGTGTTCTAAGCATAATTCAGGAACAGTACTTTCCGATAAAAAATTATCTGAAAGATTAATTTCAGCTCTATTAAAAAAACTTTTATTCCGCTCAGATTGACTATTTGAATTATTCAAAAGAGGTTGAAACGATTTATTGCAACGTGTCATTTGGTTGTAAGATGCACCACTCATCGTAGAAAATACTGGATTATTTGGAGATTGACATCGTGATATGGTTGCCATTGGACTATGCGATTTTGACATATGTTGGGATGACAAAGAAATATTAGTAGAAGCTGTTGTCGTATATGAAGTAGCTTTTGAATGAAAAGGACTGCTAGATGTACCTAAAAATACATATAGAGCATTAATAAAAAATGTAAATATGTATTTTTTTTATTAAATGAGCTAGGATTATTGTAAAATCTAAATGTGAATGAACAGTGACAAACTAAATAATTCATAAATTCTTTTAATAGCCATGAATTTCTAAATGATAAGAAGGAAAAATTAATAAAACGCTTAATAAAAAATAAACGAATAAAAGAATTAATAAAAAGTAATTTATTCATAATTCAAATTACTTGAATATGATGATAAGAGGGATTAATGGATTGATAAATAATTACATCAATGGGCAAAATCGGCTTTTGGTATTAAAAGATACATTAAGTATTTATAGATGGATTAGTTTATATATGTATCACTTAATAATAAGTGATCATGTTATCATCAGCAATAGTGATCATCACCAATAAGAAGTGAAAATATCGTGTTACAGATTAGTATGGTATATATTAAAGACATAAAGATACATAACGGTACGCGAGTGTGTAGAAATGTTCCATCTGAGGGAGTGTCCGAAATATCGAGGAGCAAAAAGGTCGTTAAGCAGGTTCGGACGAGTGCGCCTACCCAAGGTATCTAGTTAAGAATAAGCACAGTGGCAGGCAGAATAGTTGTGACAACGATCAAGTAAGGATCGAGGGGTGAGTGCGCAGTATTTTGTCGTGTGTAACGAGTAGTATCTTGTATTCGTTTATTTTGTAAACCACATGCGTGTAAGTTTGTATCTAGAATATACTTATTATATATTACTGTAACTTCAAACAGAGTGTTATTTGTGAATCCTGACACCCCTCCCCTTTCCTCCAACAATTCAGAAGTAGGATTGATAACACGCCAATAATGAAGACATATCCGCATATAAAGTAATCATGTCAGAAGAAGTTATGGCGCTTAGGCAACAGTGCAGCAGCTGCAAGTCAAATTACGTAAAGCGCAAGAAGAAGCAGTAACTCAGCGTAGCTACCGCAAACAAATTCAAGAGAGACTCAAAACAACAAATCCAGCAGCCAATAGTGATGCCAGCAGCGACCAAATCGATCAACTCGGTCAAGTAATAGCAAGGTTTATTGAGTGCCAAACAAGTGAAAGGTCAACAGTGTACAGCATTGTTCCAGATATTAAAAACGCAATTAGAGACTTTCATGGAAATGAAATGCCAGAACAAGCCGCTGCCTGGCTTAGAGATCTGAACAACTGCTAAAGAAATACATCAGTGGCCTGAGCAAGTGACATATAGCACGGCCAAAGCGCACCTTACTGGAGCTGCACATAAGTGGCTTATAAGCAAAGGCGATGAGATCAGCGATTTTTCGTCATTCCAGGCCAACTTTAAAAGATGTTTACAGCTTCCCGCAGTGCTGTAGATAGATTCCAGGCCATGATCGCGCGAGTGCAAGGACCGCATGAATTAAGCACCGAATACTTCCATGACCAGGTGCTATTGTGTAAAAATATTGATATCGATATACAAAAAATCAAACTAGAAATTGTATCGGGATTGTGGTCGAAAGACTTAGCACAATATATATTGTCGCAAAATTATAGAGAAGTTGAGTCAATTTATCAGGATATAGTATCATATGAGCGTATCGATAGAGTTCGGAGAGAGAGAGTCAACAACAGCAGGCAGGCGAGCCAAGCATGGTGAAGGAAGCAAGCTGTAGTACAGCGTACACCATATCACTATGCAGGGACGCGATCATCAGTTCTATCAACACTACATTCAACAATGCCATATCCAAGTCATCAACAGCCTCAACGAGTACTACCAGCAACGACGATGCAGCAAAACAACATAAGCCGAACGAGTAGAAATACACCTATAGTAAGCGCGCATAGCGATATGACTAATATTAGGAAAAGCTTCAATTGCGACTCAACCGAGCACATTTCACGCGATTGTCCGGCATGGAAAAACCCGATAAAATGTCATAAGTGCGGAAAATTCGGGCACTTAGCGAGTAAGTGTTACGCTCCCGTGCGAAGCACTGCGATTGAAGAAATAAATATTGTAGATAATCTTAAGCCCGGGATGGCAATCGGGAAGTTTTTACGAACTATTAAAATTCGTGATAGAGAAACCGTAGCTAAAACTAAGGATTGAGGCGCGAGTGCGCCGTCCTTTGTCGTGTGTAACGAGTAGTATCTTGTATTCGTTTATTTTGTAAACCGTTAACTTTGTATCTAGAATATACTTATTATATATTACTTTAACTACAAATAGAGTGTTATTTGTGAATCTTGACACCCCTCCCCTTTCCTCCAACAATCGCAATTCCATTTGTTACATAAGAAGTATTATAAAACATTTATAATGAATTTATAATTAAAATTTTATTTACAAGAGACTAACAGAACTTAAAAATGTTAAAAAAAGATAATTATACAAAAGTAATACAATATAATTAGGCGATATCAACACAACATAACGCACACAACACAGACCTTGGTTACTAAGTTTCGAATACTAATGGTACTGTCCAATTTACTAGACTCTCACATTAAATTCACATTATTTCGATTCCTGAAAATGTGAATACTTTCAAGACTCTCCCTTTTATACTTATTATTAATATAATGTTTCAAAATATCCACGTTCACAAAATTAAAAGAATGTAAATCATAAATTCATAAATTCTCTTTTTTACATATCTACCTGTTTGGCCAATATAGTATTTATCACAATCTATGCAATTAATCTTGTAAACAACTCCAGATTTTAAGCATAAATCATCCTTATCTAGAGAATCTTAGTAGATTGTTTAATCATTGCAAAGATAACGATGATTTATGCTTAAAATCAGAAGTTTTTTACAAGATTAATTGCATAGATTGTGATAAATATCAGGTATGTGAATAATTCTTTCCCGTTTTTTTCAAATTTTGAGCCTTTATTGTGAAAAAATGGTTACAAATGAATTATTGAAAGTATTGGCCATCGCTAGCTACAACTTTTTCCCATCTTTCTGGCAACATACAAATCCCTTTGCGAAAAAATTCGACCGGTTTGGCCTCTATCCAGTCATCCACCCATTTTTTGGCTTCCTCGTAGGAATGGAAGTGCTGGTCAGCCAGGCCATGCGTCATCGATCTGAAGAGATGGTAATCAGATGGAGCAACGTCTGGACTATACGGCGGGTGGGATAGGACTTCCCATTTGAGCGTTTCTAAGTATGTTTTCACCGGCGGTGCAACATGTGGGCGAGCATTGTCATGTTGCAAAATAACTTTGTCATGCCTGTCGGAGTATTGTGGCCGTTTTTCTCGCAGTGCGCGACTCAAACGCATCAATTGTCATCGATAGACCTCGCCTGTGATCCTTTCATTCGGTTTCAGAAGCTCATAGTAAACCACACCTAGCTGGTCCCACCATATACAGAGCATGAGCTTGGCGCCATGAATATTTGGCTTGGCCGTCGATAATGATGCATGGCCGGGTAGTCCCCATGATTTTCTTCGCTTCGGATTATCGTAACGTATCCACTTTTCATCGCCAGTCACGATACGATGCAGAAAACCCTTTCTTTTATGTCGCTGAAGCAGCTGTTCGCAAGTGAAAAAACGCCGTTCGACGTCTCTCAGCTTCAGTTCGTACGGCACCCAATTTCCTTGCTTTTGGATCATTCCCATGGCTTTCAAACGCTTGGAAATGGTTGTTCGGTCAACTCCCAATGCTTCAGCAAGTTCTTCTTGCGTTTGACAAGAATCTTCATCAAGCAAAGTCGCCATTTCTCGATCTTCAAAAATTTGCGGCCGCCCGGAACGCTCCTTGTCTTCCACGTCGAAATCACCGCTTTTGAAGCGTCGAAACCATCCGCGAACACTTGAATCATCGACACAACCTTCTCGATAAGCCTCCTGAAGCAATCGATGCGTCTCGGCAGCAGTTTTCCTCAAATTGAACCAATAAAGTGAAACTTCCCGCAAGTGACGTCGACTCGGCTCAAATTTCGACATTTTCACGATATCAAAAATTTATGATGCGAAAAAATTTTAACTAATGTGTTAGTATGGAATTGTTGACATATGAATAAGCTTTGATTATGACATATGTAACCATTGAATACTCGCACAGTATTGGTGGCGCCATCTCTTACAAAAAACGGGAAAGACTTATTCACACTCCTAATACTATATTGGATAAACAGGTTGATATTTAAAAAAGAGAATTTATGAACATAAATATAGTTTACGTAGCTCACATATTACTTCCGGTTTAAAAGAGCATTGTTTAAAGTTTTTTGATTTTGTGAATGTGGATATTTTGGAACATTATATTAATAATAAGTATAAAAGGGAGAGTCTTGAAAGTATTCACATTTCCAGGAATCGAAATAATGTGAATTTAATGTTAGAGTCTAGTAAATTGGACAGTGTTTATCATTCCTTATTAAATTGATTGGTTTTGGACCATTTGTGTGGAGGGGGAATTTATATTTAATTTTCTAAATTTGGTGCTGGGGATGGGTATATATAGATTAGAATATAAGGTTTAGTTTTGTCCCTGATGAGGAGCCGTAGCGAGCTTGAAACGTTGGACAAGTCTTCAATTAGGTAAGGGTGTTGGGGACAGTCAGACTACACTTTACTAAAAAAGAATTTTTTCAGCTAATATTTTATTTTCAGATTAGTCTACGGGGGTGAATGTAAACAAGGACAGTCCGACTGTCATTATAATTTTTAATTTTTATTTTTATTTTTATTTTTATTTTTAGATAGAATTATAACCAATAGATTTTTATTAAATATTTCACAATAATTAAAAAACCATTCTTTACACAAAATAAAATAATTTTTAACAGCTAAATTTTTTATTGTATTTTTAATTATTAATGTATTATTTAATTTAAAACCTATCTTAATGATTAATGATAAAATGAAAATTTTGCTTTTTATTCATTAACGCCGTATAATGTTAAAATAAATACTGTTAAATTAAAATAAACTTAGGTAATTCCAGTTTTTTAAAACCCTAATTAAGCAAACTGTGTGACTATATATATATATATATATATATATATATATATATGTGTGTGTAATACATACGAGATCAGACAATTAAGTAAGGCGACCGATTTTATTTCTCGACCTGTTGTAACACTGTGAACTTGTAACTCCACCACCGTAATAATAGAGCCCTACTCGCTCAACAAAAAACGGGAAATATCGCTGGAATAATTGTATTTAATAACGGCTTTGAAAGGGATTGCAGCGATGTACATTAATTTTTAAATATACTCGATTTTTGAACTTTGTCGCATTACTTAATTGTCTGACCTCGTATATATTGTGATATGGCGATGTAAATTTAATTTAATCCAACTACAGCTTCAGGCGCGCGCACACACACACACACACCAATAGTCTTGCCCAAATATTCATCTGGATTATCTCACCGGAGCTGCTCCACCGGCCTGCAAAGAAAGGAGAAGCCAAACAAGACGAGGTGGACAATGCAAAAACGAAAACGCGTACTCATGAAGGGAGACACACGAACTTTTTTTTATAGAAAGAATATATCAAAACATCTCCTTGTATCCCTCCAAGCATCTATTTAATTTTACGTGGATCACATAAACTTACATTACATCAGAATTCTATTGCCTCCTTATCTATGTAATTTACACTCAAACGCGATACACTACACGCACTAGGGATAATGGAGACGATAATCGATTACTAGTTAGATAGAAATTTTATTTCGGCGCGAGCACCACATCTGATGCAACCCGATCCACCGACCGCCGACCTGACTGCGCGCTCGCGGGAGGATCAAAGTCGGACGATACGGTTGCGAGTCCGTCGTTGGAAGGGCGCGGAGATACCTTGGAATCAGCGTTCTGGTACGGGCCGTCCTCGCCCAGGTGAACCCAGACTTTCTCTTCTGCTTCGACGTTGCCTGTATCCCTTCTTAACCTTTCATTCCCACGCCACCCTTTCTATTTCTTTCTCCGTATTACTTCCCACGTTTCTTTTCTTTTTTCTCTCTTTTTTTTGACACCAGCCTTTACGCTTTTTTAGAATCACGCACGTAGAATCTAAAATGAAAATTCCTATTCAAAAATAAAATAAAAAGTTAATTAAATTAAAATTAAAAAATATAAATAAAATAATCTGTATTCTGTATCACTAAAAGACTAATCTGACTGTCCTCCCTTCATCTTAATTCTAAATTTACCTTTAATGTCCCTCTTCACAAATAGTTGCGTTTCATCTTCAAAGAAAAAATTTGTAACGTTGATATATCTCAAAATCGTCAGAACTATGCAAGTAAACTCACGAATCGCTGCATTCTCATACTATTTCTTAGTGGAGAAAAATCCAACACTGTGGCAATCTTATCTGGATCGCTTCAGAGTCCTTTTTGATCGATTATCTACCCATATTTTAAAGTGGAGCTAGCAAAATCGCATTTATTCACGTTTCGTCACATGAGGCTCAAATTCGGCGAAATACTTCTTGTAATAGTTGGATGTATTCTGGGTTCCTTCCTGAAACTATTACAATATCGTCTAAATAGGTAAAAGACTGTGATACTAATTCTGGCATAATAAATCTAATAAGAGTTGAAACTTCACTGGGGCTTGCGTAATCCGAATAACATAACGTTGAGTTCAAACAATCTTTTTCCTGGTACGATAAATGCAGTGATCGTACGACTTTCAGATGTGAGTGCGACTTGCAAGCAGCTATTTTTCAAATCAATTTTAGATAAATATCTAGCCCCACATACTTTTTTTAATGTTGATTTTATTTGCCATAATGCGTATGTATTTTGTTTAGTCACATTCTTCACTGTTTTGAAGTCTAGAGAAAAAGGTCCTTTTCATCTCTCTTTTTGACAATACCTACAGGTGAACTCCGCAGACTATTAGAGGGCTATATTACCTTATCATTCAGAATCTTCGTTAATTAAATCTTGCATTGCTGGGTTTCCGTGCCGATATTTCTGATTGACCACATCCTTTGTTTCTAGTACTATTTCATTGTTTGTTAGCGGCGTTGGCCTTATAACATTATTAAACTTGTTCATCTCGTTGTCGATGACTATTTTTTGATGTTGCTCTCCTTTCTTTTTTAGGTGTTTCAATTCATTGCACATAATTCTTAAGTTTCTGTTGTTCCATCTGAATTATTTATGATCCATTTAATTGCAATTTTATATTTAAATTATCGAGAGCATCTATTTAAAGTAACATAGAACGATTTAGGCCTCCATTACCAAAGAAGTTGGTTTTTTCCGTACACAATGTTAAAGATGTGACCCTTAATGACATTTCCGAGAGCCAGTGGGGTATCATTGGTTATTACAACAATATGATTGCTTGGCTAGTATTGTCAACTACAACGGATATAGGTTTTTCCTAAGCTTTTATAAACTTACGAAGCCAGTCCGGACAGCGCTGCAACATCAAAGTCTCCATTATATTCAGAAAAATTCGATTATCGTTTTTTGCTTTAATTGCGTTTATACCTATCATTACTTGGCTTATGGAGTTTTGTTGTATTTTCTTCTTTTCTATCTGTTTTTTTAGCTTCTAATAGGTCTTCCACTTGAATTATATATATATATATATATATATATATATATATATATATATATATAGTATTGTTTCTGCCATCACGGCGAATATGAAGACGATATTAGGCTTTCAGGTTATAAAACATCATTTTAGTCTGTTATTCGTCGATAAAACCTCCTCGTTTTCCCGTCAACGTGATGAGCGTATGAACAATTTACGCATACCTTTATTGCGTATCTGCCTATCTAAATGTCTCAGTCTACTTGGTGACAGATACAATATTTATAGAGCTTCTTCTAATTCCTCTAAAGTTCTTCAATTTATGGTGTAATTTCGGTGCCAGCGCTGAAATTCTCCTCTTAGTAACTCAGTAACTCACCTCCAAGAATTGGATTCCCCAAGAGACGATATGCACGTTGTAAACTCCATTCAAAAAAGAATATAGATCTTTATCGTATCAATGACTCCCTACTTTCTCATAAGGTCCAATACCTTCGCCATATCTTATATGAGTCGTTTAAAAAATAATTGATGCCGAAGCAGTTTTATTCGATCAGTCACTTAATATCGGTCTCAGATTCAAGCTGGTTATTTGTTGTTATTAGCGTGACAAGCGTTTCAGCTCGTTTTTCATTTCTTCTATTCTTTGGTGAGGTCAAAACTTCCGTGAAGTCTTCTTTATCAACGAACTTTTCTTTAGAGAATTCAGGATGAGGGCACATAAAAGCAACTAAGCGTTATTTTATTAGAGACCCTGAAATAAATACTTGGGGTAATTTTCATTCGCTTCCAACTTCTCCTTCATTTAATTTATATACCCATTACACATTTGATCCGGCTATATTTAATTTATCATAGTTTTATAATATAAAAACTGAGTATATATAAAAAAATCGTACGTTTTAATAAGATCCAAATTTTATTTATGATTAACAAACTAGCATCCCCCGTCTCGGCTTTGCCCGAGATAATAATTTAACCGATTTCATAAGCAATTCAATAATTTCTAAGTAAAAAGTACTCTATACATAAAAATCTATATTACTATAAATAATTGACCGTAATTTACCTATCGTCGCTTCTGTATATACAGTATGTATCTACAGAATGTACAACCGTATTTAATACACACACGTATACATATTACATACGGCTTCAATGAGGAAAATTGTACTTTTGAGTTCGAGCTGTAAAAACAGATGTCCAATTGTCTCGAGACGACGTTTATAGAGTATCATGTTCGTAATATAGAACATGTATCGGGCGACTACTATAGAGTTATTTATTGGGAAAGTAGTTTATGACGTCCAGGAATTCCGGGACGGCTTTTACTGGGAGTGTGCGTGTTCGAACAATAGAAAATGAATCTCTTTATAGAAGTATCTTAAACACTCCTCGTCGAAGTCGTTCCAAAACATCCCGACATCTGATCCCACTATCCAAACACGAAACTCGCCATAGAAATCGTCCCGTCATACCTGGACATCGTTTTCTACCATCCGAACAGATAACTCCCTGTAGAAGTCGTCCCATCATATCTGGACATCGTCTTCTACCGTCCTAATACGAAATTCCTCGTGGAAATCGTCCCGTCCTACCTGGACATCGTCTTCTACCAACTAAACACGGTACTCCCCGTAGAAGTCGTCCCGATGTACCTAAACATCGTTTCCTACAAAGTAAATACGATACTCCCAGTAGAAGTCGTCCCGAGAAAGCTAGCATCGTTTCCTAACGACTCAACACAATACCCCCCGTAGAAGTCGTTCGGAAAGACCTAGATATCGTATTTTACCGTCCATACACGAATCTTCCCATAGAAAATGATTTCCTCATACTTGCACGTCGTTTTCAATCAACTAAATACAATATTCCCCGTAGAAATCACCTAGATACACCTGTACATTGCATTCTATCATCCGAACACACAACTGCCTATAGAAATCGGCTTGAGGCAACGGAATATCGCAATCAACTGCCCGTACACGCCAATGCAATATTTCTCAGTAGAAACCGTATTTAAAATGTGTATATATCTTATAAATTAATAAATATTTTTTATTGGTCTTACAGTCCAAATGAAGTAATAAACATCATGTATGATTGGACTGTAAGACCAATAAAAAATATTTATTAATTTGTATATGGGCAGTCGACAGAAGTACAATTCAATTGTTTTATATATCTTATATACAAGATAATATATATATATATATATATATATATATATATATATATATATATATAGCTGCCCGGTCTCGGCTTCGCCCGAGAGAATAATACTGTCATTTCAGATATTAACGATACTTTTTATGATTTAAAAAAAGAGGTGTCTGCAATCTCTAAGAAAAAACTTTAATCTAATTTAATATAATTAATTTTATAAACACCGCTCAGCATTGGAAGGTACAGTATATTATTATTGAAGTGCTACGCTTACGCGAGAACATCAAGGAAAAGTACACTGTTTAAAAAAATGCAATACTTTACATTTATTCCAAATATGTTCGCATCATTGCGGGAAGCTATGAGTTTAAATGACTTCCCAACCACTGGCATTGTAATAGCATTTTATTTACAATTCTGTGGAATAAAAAGATCAGTAAGCAATTATAAAAGATAAGAAGATAAGAACTAATATATAATATTTCTAAATAATCTCTTAATAATAGAAACTAAAATATATAAATAAAAATAATCGCATTTATTCTAGTAAATATAATAGATTTTATTTAGTAAAACTTTATAGAATGAATTTTATGACTATTATAATACATTTTTACTGATGTGCCTCTCTTACGCGACAACATCAAGTAAAATTAGCTCCAAATATTTTTGCACCATTGCGAGTTTAATGTAACCCTGTATGACTTCAGTGACATCTGAACCACTGTAATGGCCATAACATTATATTTTCATTCTCTGGAATCAAAAAATTATTAATTAATTTTAAAAATAATAAGTAATATAATAAGAATTTCTCAATAATGAAAAGAAAAAATTGAAATAATAATAGCAATAATTATCTGAGTGCTTCAGGATAAACGATAATTCTTGTATTTCCTTTTGGCGCATACACGAATAAATCTGCAGGTATCCCTACACGTGACCAGGCAACATATAGTTGTCCATGTGAAATGCATGGATGCTCTAAATCGAGCCCACATACTTGCAGAGATTCTCCTTGTGCTTTGTTGATCGTCATAGCAAAAGCGAGTCGAACCGGAAACTATAAACGCTTGAATTCAAATGGCATGTCTGTTGGAATCATTGGAATACATGGCAACAGCACATTCTCTCCTTTGAATTTCCCATTCCAAATTGTAGATTCGATGATGTTACTGAACAACTTTTTCACGGAAAATCGTGTACCATTACAAAGTTGTGGTGGATTGATGTTTCGAAGAAGTATTATAGGAACGCCAATTTTTAATGTCAGCATGTGTGGTGGCATGCCTGGCAAATCAAGCAAATTCAAGAATTCTATTGGATAATTTACAACCTCTTCATGATTCATGACAGTGTCTATGGATTTGTAGACCTTCGAATCGCCTGGTATTCTATTTTGAATATTGAAATTGATAGCATTAACATCATTATTTGTAGCTGCTAATATGGCACGTGCATTGAGCCACTGATGATTTACGATTTAGCACGATATTTGGAAAATCCTTTTGAATTAATTCATCTTTTGTTGATACCATGCAACAAAAGTCTGTTGGTAATTTAATACATTGCGTAGAGCGATCGAATGCTATGCTTCCATTTCCAATGTCCAGTAACTGTTTGGCAAATCGTTCGGCAGATGCATCATTCTGCAGATGGACACGCATATTGGTTTTTAATGTAAATTCGTTACATATCGCCATAGAGCAGATGATTTCAGACATGCATTCAATTCATCAGCAGGTGTCGATCTTGGTATATAATCATCTATGCATAATTTGAAAAACGCAGTCAACGTTGTTTCTGGTGGGGGCAAAGCTCTTGAATGAACATTTTCTCTTGTAAAATACACTCGCTGGCCATTTTCAAGATGCATTGACAAATGAATAACTGTTGGATGACGTTCATTGCTACTAATATAGCGACCCAATTGGTATTGTTTGATTTCATCAATTGGCGTAGATGCGTTTCCTATTCCAAATACGGCCATATCACTTCCTTTATTGACATATTTACACACGTATTTAATTGATTTTACTGAATTGCAGTACTCAACATTTATATGTGCTTTGAAAGTTTTCGAAAGTAAAGGCGAATACGGTACAATCCAACGGTTATCCACTTCGATTTCATTGTTGCGCACTCTTAGAATTATCGATTTTCGACCATCTTCAGTCGGTGGATTACCCGATTAGTGAGTGTTGCAGTTGTTTATAGGTGCCTATAGCATGCGCGTTCGTGCGCTCTATACCTCTCATTCTCTCTCTCTTTCTGAGCTGACCATCTGCTTCGATGCTGTACGGGGCCTAGTGGAGCTGTGTACCTATAGTATATACATTACAAATCGTTCGTAAAGTGATTACCTGATTTGTCAATTTTTTATATTTTTGTCGATTTTGCCAAAACAAAAATAGCCTATGACGTATTCCTAACTGTGTAGAAGACGTGGTTAAATTTTGAACGCGATCGGTTCAGTAGTTTCGGAGTTTATCCAGGACAAACAAACACACATACATTCATTTATATATATATATATATATATATATATATTGTAACGGTGCGCGTGTCCGCCTCGAGCACGAGGACGGCGGACACGGCCGTTGCAAATTCGTGCCCGGCTGGGCTTAGCCCCGAAGGATTTCGGCAAGGGAGAGGGGCGGTTCGCGAGGGGCGAATATCGCGTTCAGGATTGCGCGTGAGGTAGGGCGGCTAACGGACCACACACGAAATAATAAAATAAAAATAATTAAAATTCAAACAAGGTTTAATAACGCCGTGCAAACAAGAATACAACGCCTATATACGAGGCGTGCGGGACGCAGGCCGAGGGTCGCCGAGGCGACGGCGCGCGGGGCGTTTGGGAAGAGAGAGAGAGAGAGAGAGAGAAAAGGAGCTGCCACTTACAGAGGGCCGGAACCTGCAGGTCTCGCAGCGCGTTCTCGCAGCGCAATAGCGCCTTCCTTTGCCGCGGGCGACGGTGACGTTGACCTCCGGGATGGGGCGGTTATTCCGCGTAGAAGGGGCGGACGACAATTCGTCCGCTCGAGCTCGTATTCGGCGCGGGTACACTACACACCCTTGCACCACTGTAGCACCACGAGCGCGTTACCGGGCACTCTCCCCGAGGACGAGGTACGAGGCGGAGGGGAACCTTGGAACACAAGGTAGGTTCCCACACACGATCCGTCGCGGCACGGCTTTAGCAACCAAAAAAAGAACACGGACGACGTGTGTAGAGGGCCGGTACGCGGTGTCTTCCCTTCGCGGCTCTCTTTCTTTCTCAATCGCGCGCGTGGCTGTCTCTCCCCACTCCCCGCTCTCTCTCTCACTTACCTCTCCGCCGGTGGTTGTGCGTCGGCCTGAAACATACAAACGTTCTTACATATAAATATACAGATAAATATGTACATGCTACAACTGGAGAGAGAGCAACGGGACGGGGAAGGCAGGCGCACGCAGTGCTTGCGTTCCTCGTCACACGCCCCCCCTCCAGACGCTGGTAGCCGAAGCGTGACAGCTCGACCCAACATCTCTCTCTCAGATCGACCATCGTGTCAGGATGAGGAACGGGGTGGCTGCGGTCTACCGCTGAGGATCACTGGGATGAGGAAGGACGGGTAAAGAACTCTCTTCCCTAGACGCAGTTGTTTTTGGAGGTAACAATCGCCGGTGTTCCTCCGTCAATAACGGCGCCAGTCAATAATCGAAGTTAGTCGGCCCGTTGGCGGACGCGGGCTTGGGCCCGAGTGCGGCGGGGTGATTGGTCCCGCGGCGGGGTTGAGTGTCCGCTCTTCCTGGGGCGACCTACTTTTCGCCTCACCAGGTGCACGTCGTTATGGCAGGCGGCTCCGCTGTTATCGGGCTCCGCAGGGGCTCGCGCTTGGGTTCTTCGACGGGTTACGATTCGCGTCCTACGCGGCCTCCCTAATCTACGCGGTGCGATATCGGTCTTAGATCGCGTGTCATTGCCCGCGGGGGTATCGCTTCGCACGCTTGTATCGGAATTACAATGAGGCGCGTCGTTGGGGCGCCGTACGCTCACCAGTGGTGTTACAATGCGGATTCGCTCGCTCGCCTCGACATTACAATTCGACGCATCGCAGTCACGCTCTTCGCCCGAAGGCTCTTCCGTGTCGGAACTGCTATCATCTTCGGGGTCGTGATCTCGATGGTAGGGCTTCAGGTCGGCGACGTGATGCTTACCAGCATCTCTTCCCGTAGAGTCGATCAGTCGATAAACATTCGTGCCGAGTTTCTCCGTGATGGTAAAGGGCCCGTCGAATTTTGGGGCCAGTTTGGCGCTGACGCCCTGTATGCCTGACGAGAGGATGCGATTACGCCGCCATACGCGATCGCCAATCGCGTAATGCACGTCGCGACGTCTCGCATTATAATAGCGAGCTTGCTTTGCCTGCGCTTTCTGCGAGTTTTCCGCTGCCTTTAGATGGAGATCAGATAATTTCTCCATGCGCTCTTTCCAATGTTGTAGAGCAGCCTCTTCTTGCGCAATCTGTGCGCGCTGCTCCTCCTGGCGACGATGTGTGCCAGGGGCTGAGGGGTGACGACCCGTGTTAAGGAAGGCCGGACTTACGCCAATGGAGTCTTGTACGGATGTATTGTACGCGAACATCAGCTCGGCGATGTGCGCATCCCAAGTACTGTGAGACTCCTCAATGAAGGCGATTATCGCGGTCTTTAGAGTCCTATTGACCCTCTCTACCGGATTGGCTTGAGCGTGATAAGGGGGTATCGTGGAATGCTCCACCCCACGCTCCACAAGGAATTTCTCAATGATTTTATTACGAAATTCGGTGCCATTGTCCGATAGGAATACTTCGGGCGTACCAAAGCGTAAAAATACGCGATCTTTCAACTCGCGGCGAATCGTTTGCGCATTCGCCTTTCTGATGGGAATACATTCTACCCAGCGAGTGAATAGATCCATGAAGACGAGCAAATACTCGTATCCCCGGGTAGATCGCGGAAATGGACCCATCACATCTCCAGCTACTATTTCCCAAGGGCGGGTGACCGTTCGATGGCCCATCAGGCCAGCTGGTGCAGTCTGCTGTACCTTACATTGTTGGCACACGGTGCAGTCACGGACAAATTGTGTCACATCTTTGTGCATTGATGGCCAATAGTATGATCGTGCAATTCGGTCATATGTTTTATGGCGTCCGAAATGACCAGCTGTGGGCTCCTCGTGACATTCATGCAGAACGGTACGACGATCTTCTTTAGGCACGACTAACTTCCACGCATCCTGGTCGTCTACTAAATCTTCGACGGCAGGATCGGGACGGTAGTAGTATAGTCGCTGCCCAACGACTTTCCACCATGGGAGGTTGGTCGGATCGCTCACTACTTTCTTACGAAGGCGCAAATACCAGGGGTCTTGCACATCGGTGACGCCGAGGGAGGCGACTTCGCAGGTCGGCTCGTCTTCGTACAAACGAGAGAGGGCGTCTGGTACGCAATTCAAGGTACCTTTCCGGTGGGTGACTTCGTAGTCATATCCCTGCAATTCCAAGGCCCAACGGGCGAGTCTGCCCGTGGGGTTGCGCAATGAGTGCAGCCAACGAAGGCTGCTGTGATCGGTTATCACCTGGAAGTGATAGCCCTCGACGTACGGGCGGAATTTACGCACAGCCCATAACACGGCGAGGCACTCGCGTTCAGTGACCGAATAGTTACGCTCAGCCGCAGTCATCGTGCGACTAGCGTAGGAGAGCACGCGCTCCACGCCATCAACGGCTTGCGTGAGCACGGCGCCTAGTCCTGAGTCGCTGGCGTCCGTTTGGATGACGAACGTTTCTCCAAACGACGGTCGAGAAAGGACGGGTGCAGATGCGACGAGCGCCCGGATTTGTTCGAAGGATTGCTGTTGCTCTTCTCCCCAATGGTACTTGATGTTCTTCTTGGTTAATCGGGTGAGAGGCTCAGCAAGCGTTGCGAAGTTCTCTAAGAACTTGCGGTACCAGGACGCAAGGCCTAAAAACCTACGGAGCTGCTTCAGGTTCTTTGGTGCGGCGTAAGTCAAGATTGGTGCAATCTTATCCGGATCGGGTCGAAAACCGTCACGATCCACGAGGACGCCGAGGAACCGTACCTCCGCGAGTCCGAATTTACTCTTCTGCCGATTGATGGTCAAGCCGGCATCGGAAATCCGCCTCAGGATATGTTCGAGCCACCTGAGGTGCTCGTCAAAGCTCTCCGTAGCGATGATCACATCATCGAGGTAGGCGAAGGCCACCGGCTCCATTTCAGGGCCGATCAGCTTATCGCTTAACTGCTGAAAGGTGGCAGGGCCACCGGCGACACCATATGGCATACGGGTCCATTCGAATAACCCCATGCCTGGAACCGTGAAGGCAGAGAGGTGTCGCGATTCCTCACGAAGAGGGACCTGATGGTAGGCGCTGCTGAGGTCCAGGGTGGAGATGTATCGCGCATTTCTCAGTTTCCGTAAGATTACGTCCATGTAAGGAAGCGGGTACGCGCTGACCTTGGACACGGAATTCAATTTGCGATAGTCCACACAGAATCGGTAGCTCCCATCGCTCTTGCGAACCATCACGACGGGGCTAGACCATTCGCTGGTTGATCTGCGAATTACGCCCTGATCAAGCATCTTGCGAACTTGCGCATGCATTTCCAGCTCTATCTTCTGAGAGACCGGATAATAACGCTGCTTAATCGGCTTAGCATCGCCGACATCGATCACGTGGTCGGTCAGATGTGTGCAGCCCAGAGGCTGATCAGCCGGAGGCAGCATCCGGTCGAGGAGTTCCTCGAGAGCTCGGCGTTGACTATCGTCAATATCGGCCAAGCCTATAGAGGCAAGCGAATACGCCGAGGTAACTGAGACGGTGCAGAGTTGTAACGGAACGAAATCCGCAGCACCCTCGATCGACATGGTGTTGTCGCGCGGGTGGATGACCGCATTGAAGGCGCGGTAGAAGTCTGCACCGAGCAGACAGTCATTTTCCAAGTCTGGAATTATGATGACGTCTAGCTCCATTTCTATATCTGCTATGGCAAACGGAAGGGCCACCTGGCCTATTATCGGCTCAATTTTCCCTGTGGCAAGTCGAGCGCCAGATCCAGGGAAGGGTCGAACTAGACGACCGAGGGCAGATGCGATCTGCAGGCCGATTGCTCCGAGAGCTGTACGAGCAGCCCCTGCATCAAGCAGTGCATGAATGCGAAACTCGCCTATGCCTACCTGTACCCACCATCGTGAATACCGATCGGGGTCGACACTTGTGGCTGAGTCAGCGGAGTCACGGTCGTGATGCTCCTCCTTTACAGACAGGAGGGGGCAATCATCATTACCCTGTGTCCTCGCAGCTACATGCTGATCTTCAGAGGTCTCACGGAGCGTAGGGGCGAGTTGGACCTCACTTACTCGCCCTTTTTCGCATTTCCCGAACACTCGGGACAGCTGCGCAAGGTGTGGCCAGGCCAACTACAGCCCCAGCACAAGAACCGCGGATCAGGACCTGCTGTCCGACCTTTGTTCTTCTCACTGAGGGGCTCGTGCACCAGCTTTCCTTTGAAGGAGGGCTTCCTCTCCGACTTAGGTGAGGTCGGCGCTCTGGTTTTTCCTGTACGCGGCGACCTCGGGCGTGAATCGCGACCGCTCCTCTTCGGGATAAGGGCTGCGACGCCTGGCGCCTCTAAATCAGGTGAGGTGGCTCTAAAGCCAGCCTCTTGTAAAACTTCTCGCACCAGAGCTTTGAAGTTGGGCGGCTTCACGCCCACGGCCGCGATTCTTGGTTTCGGGCGCGTTCGAGACGTGTCGGCCGCATGGAAGGCCACTTCGGGCATTATGCAGTCCTCAGGTGATGGCGGTGGCTTATAATTTCGCTCCGCATCGAGGACGCATTCGGCCTCTCGAGCAAGCTCGATTAGCCGATTGACGCTCGTAATCTTCTCCCGCGGAACTAACTTCTGTATCTCCGGGAGTAGATTACGGTATATCAGGGCGAGTTGCTTGTCGTCCGACCATGGTTCTTCGAACCGATTGAGAATCGTTAACAAACAAAACACGTAGTCACGTGTTGGCTCGCGCTTCGCCTGCGTACGCCGCTGCGCTTCGCTGATTAGCTCAGCTTGGAAGCGTCGATCGACGCCGTAGCAGCTCCGGGCTGCGTGGCAGAACTCTTGCCACGTGGTCCAGTCCTTCCGAGATAGACGGTACCAATGCAGGGCGACACCGTCGAGGAGCTCCGTCATGGCATTGAGCATGTCCTCGTCCGTGAGCGGTGTCAACCTGCGACATTCCGCGATCCTTTGCAGAAATTCTTCTACACTTTTCCCCTTGGCACCATTGAATCTAATTTTCCATTGGCGCACGGTCTTACCAATATCCGTGCGCTGGGCCAAGGTGCTTGACAGCGTTGATCGCGTTGTATTCGCGGGCGAGCTCATCACATCTCGATCCATGTGATGTCCCCCCCTTCCAGGCCCTTGGTACCGAGGGTGGCAAGGAGCCGAAAACGTAGGCTCGCCGGTCGACCCTACAAACCTATTATTGCTGATGTTTTTGTCACTTTCCACGTACTGCAGATCGTACGTATCTTGGAAAGTGACACGGTCGCGTCGCGCCGATTTCTGCAGCTGCTGCTGGATGCTGGCTAGCGTAGCGTGCATCTCACTTTGCCTCTGCTGCAAATCTTGGACAGTGCAGTTTTGGTGTTGCATCCAAGTTTGCAGCATATTTTGCAGGCCATGTAATCCCTGACGAAGGTTTACATGGTTTTTGAGGTCAGTCGGTTGAGGCTCGACTGTTGTATTTGTCGCCTGAGATGCGACTTGGGTTCGACGTGTGGTGTCATTCGTGACACCCGAGTCGAGAGGCGTAATTACGCTCGTGTTGGCTGCCTGAATCGGCGATTCGTTGGCAGTGCTCCATGCGAGCGGTTCATGCCTGTTCATCTCGGCCAAATTGAAGTCGATCAGATTTTGTATTTGGTGATCGACAGCTGCTGTTATATTTCTTTGATCTGTGCTCGGGTAAATTTCCCGAGCCTGCTGTATGTCAGCTGATCCGTCCGCTTGTCCGGCGTACGTCGCTTCCATTCGATCCAAAATATAAGTTTTTGTTGCGTCGCGCATTGTCGAGGTGACGATTATCTTTAACAGATTTTTATCTCTTCGCGTGCGTGTTTTTATACTATCACTGTCACTCTCGCATTCCACAAAATCTCCTGGGCTATAATTTCCTGCTAGTCTATGGTATAGCCTAGCAGCCCTTTGAAACGGGGAACCCTCATTTTTTAATTCTAGTTCCGCTGTAATTAGGTTTGTTTCTTCCTCACATAGGCTTTGAAACCAGTCGTTAAATTCGTTTGGCGGATTTGCCATCTTTTATTTCTTTTCGTTGAAAATTAGAAGAAGACAACCGAACAAACGGAAAAAGAAAAAAAAATACAACGTGAGAAAAATTAGAGCGTTACAGCCAAAGTTTTCGATTAAATAATTAAAAGCAAATAATTAAAAGCCGGCAATCTCAAGAGATAGTGGAGTGCGAGGGCGAAAACGCAAAAATTAGGGGCGACTGACGCAAAAAAAAAAAACAGAAAGTATAAGAGAAAAAGAATTCAACAATTTTCAAAAATTGTCAAAAAAATTCACCAAAAAATTTTTCCAGAATTCTTATTTCGGCTTTCGGATTCTCGAGTTTCCAAAAAAAAGATTTATTTTGAAATCGCAATAGTTTTTTTTCCTTTTATATTTTTTTTAAGCAATGTAAGAAAAAAAAATACAAAAATATAAAGAGAAAAAAAAAAAAAAAAAAAAATTTAATTTTAGTTTTCAAAGAAAAAAAATTTTTAATTTTTAGTTTTCAAAGAAAAAAAAATTTTCAATTTTTAGTTTTCCAAAAAAAAAAAAATTTTTAATTTTAGTTTTCAAAAAAAAAAAAATTTTAATTTTTAGTTTTCGGAAGAAAGAAAAAAAAATTTTCAATTTTTAGTTTTCCAAAAAAAAAAAATTTTTAAATTTTAGTTTTCAAAAAAAAAAATTTTAATTTTTAGTTTTCGGAAAAAAAAAAAAATTTTAAATTTTTAATTTTCCAAAAAAAAAAAAAATTTTTAAATTTTAGTTTTAAAAAAAAAAAAAAAAAAAAAAAAAATTTTTAATTTTTAGTTTTCGGAAAAAAAAAATTTTAATTTTTAAATTATACTGCACAAATATTAGAGATATTACAATATCAAAATGAAGATCCGAAAGCGAAAAGCATAAAGGGGATAATCAATTTTGATCAAATTAAATTGAGAGCAAAGAAAAATTTGCGTTAGTCGCATGTACACTGTATGTACAGCGTAGAGTCGCGGTGGTGTGTGTATGTGAGTATACACAGATCGCTGACTTCGCTATTTATAGTCGACTATGTGTAATGATGAGAACTTTTAATTATATTTAATTTACACTAAATGTTCCTTATGCCTGTAACGGCGAAAATTTTATTATTATATTATAATGGCGAATGTGAATCTATTTATATCAGTTATATTTTCATATTACGCTATCTTAAAAATTAATTATTGATTAATTTTAGTTTGGCTTAGATGGAATTCACATATTTAATTTAAGCTAAATTTTAAAGTTACATCCACTTAATATATATATATATCAATATTATATAAACTAATGTACATGTGTCTATTTAACTTAAAATTAGTTTTGCTTGAAAAACTGCACAAATATTATATTACCGTATTCGGCATTATATTTCATCCGCGTCACTTGCGAATATTCGCCGGGGCACTATTATATAATATATTATTACATATATATTATAAAATGTATATATGCAATAATATATATAAAGATATATAAAAAATATTTTTATATAAAGTGCGATCCCGAGATCGCGTTGGGCGCCATGTAACGGTGCGCGTGTCCGCCTCGAGCACGAGGACGGCGGACACGGCCGTTGCAAATTCGTGCCCGGCTGGGGTTAGCCCCGAAGGATTTCGGCAAGGGAGAGGGGCGGTTCGCGAGGGGCGAATATCGCGTTCAGGATTGCGCGTGAGGTAGGGCGGCTAACGGACCACACACGAAATAATAAAATAAAAATAATTAAAATTCAAACAAGGTTTAATAACGCCGTGCAAACAAGAATACAACGCCTATATACGAGGCGTGCGGGACGCAGGCCGAGGGTCGCCGAGGCGACGGCGCGCGGGGCGTTCGGGAAGAGAGAGAGAGAGAGAGAGAGAAAAGGAGCTGCCACTTACAGAGGGCCGGAACCTGCAGGTCTCGCAGCGCGTTCTCGCAGCGCAATAGCGCCTTCCTTTGCCGCGGGCGACGGTGACGTTGACCTCCGGGATGGGGCGGTTATTCCGCGTAGAAGGGGCGGACGACAATTCGTCCGCTCGAGCTCGTATTCGGCGCGGGTACACTACACACCCTTGCACCACTGTAGCACCACGAGCGCGTTACCGGGCACTCTCCCCGAGGACGAGGTACGAGGCGGAGGGGAACCTTGGAACACAAGGTAGGTTCCCACACACGATCCGTCGCGGCACGGCTTTAGCAACCAAAAAAAGAACACGGACGACGTGTGTAGAGGGCCGGTACGCGGTGTCTTCCCTTCGCGGCTCTCTTTCTTTCTCAATCGCGCGCGTGGCTGTCTCTCCCCACTCCCCGCTCTCTCTCTCACTTACCTCTCCGCCGGTGGTTGTGCGTCGGCCTGAAACATACAAACGTTCTTACATATAAATATACAGATAAATATGTACATGCTACAACTGGAGAGAGAGCAACGGGACGGGGAAGGCAGGCGCACGCAGTGCTTGCGTTCCTCGTCACAATATATATATATATATATATATATATAGATTATCAACAATTAAATAAAAATTAAATTCTTATCGGGCCCTGCGCGGACGCATTAATGTTTATCTATTCCCCTCGGGATAGCTTTCATGGTAACATCAGAATCGGTTTGAGAGAATAGAAAATTTATTCGAAAAAGATCGATCGGGAAAAATAACCGAACTCAGCTTTCTTTATAAAATATGACAGGAAAATATATTCTATTAAAAATAACGGAAAAATAAGTACTAATAAAAATTACAAAAAAATATGTTCTAATAAAAATAATACAAAATGTTATTCAATCTGCTGCCAGGCTTTGTTTCTACCAAAAAGATAGTTTTTATGTTTATTATACGGTACTTCAGAATTACGATTCGCACGCTTTATTATAAATCTAAACTTATAGTATAAATTAATACGCGCTCAATGGTCTATACAAGGTCTGTTTCAAAAGTTTGCAGACTTTAAAAAAAGACAATACCAAATTGTTTTTGCAAAATTCATTTATATGCTTCAAAATAGTCCCCATCCGAGTCAATACTAAGTTTATCAATAAAATATTGTGTGTCTGAGGCTGTAAGAACTACACAGTCAGATCAATGCAAATTTAGTCCTTCAATTTCAAAGTGATTAGTTTTTTCAAAAATATAATTAAGAAGGTAATTATAAAAAATAAGTCAAAATTATCAATCGGATCATTTCCATTCAGTGAGATATTGCCTCGTGTACCAGATCGTGATTAAAATATTTTAATAAATGCCAAAAAAAATTTCATAAAACATTCGATAACCGCGAACATAATCAATGTTCTTATCCTTGATTTCGATATAGTGATCATCAAAATCATTATCTGTCTCTAGCTCAGGTACGCCGCTTCTGATCAACATGTTAAAAAATATCAAAAAATCAATAAAAAGCTGTATTTAGAAATAAATAAAAATTTTTTCTAAATTTTACCTTTATAATTAGAAAAACCCTGTGTCTAGTATCAAAGAATGAAAATATATAAGTATAAAATTTTGGAAGGTGGTAAGATTATTCTAAGACACAACGACACTGGAAGAAGAATTGTGTGAAAAGATATTTTTTAAAAGCTGTAATTATTCGATTAAAAGAACGCAGTAGTAATAGCAAATATAAATGAGACCAATCTACTCTGTATTATTGTATGAAAAAGAAACTAGTCATTGAGAAACTAGTCATCCAATTTTGTAATGTAACGTAGCAACTCAGATATTCAGAAAATTAGACAGACAGACAAACATGTAAAATTTCTTATTTTTTAAAATTGTCATACTAAGTTATAAAGACAAAGCATGTTTCTGTTTGTACACGCTAACCAAAAAACCTACTGAACCGATGGTTCTGAAATTTGACTAAGATTGTATATTATCTTGGGAAGGACATAGGCTATGTTTATTCTTGAAAATCATTTTACTTTCATCAATAAATTAAGTTAACGGTGTTAGCAGTCAGTTTCACCAGCGGCCACTAGGTGTATATACAGGGTGTCCAAAAAGTCCCGAAACACCTTAATAATTTTCCAGGTAAACTGATTTTCGACAAGGTCAAGGTTAATCTAGAGGTAACTTTTGTAAAGGAATTTAATAGTGATCTTAGATTTGATCTTGGGTTTGACTTTCAAGGTTATTTCAAGGTCAACTTTGTTTTTTCTAATGGGAACCCCTATTTTTGAGAACGGAAATCGAAAGAGCAGAACAATTTACGTGCAAACATATGCTCAAGTCGTGTGTCAAGGATGACCTTGATGGTCATCCAGAGGTGATCTAGATGGCCATTCTATAGTACCTATCCGCCTTATGCATCGATTGAAAAAAACTTCATCTAGGAAATTATGAACGTGTCGTGCATAGTGGTGTCCCGCACCATCCTTTTGAAACCATGTATTCTCAAAGTTGGCCCAATCTTTTTCTCTAATTGCAGGAACTATTTGATTTCGTAGCATATTTTCACAGTTTTGTGCATTTAAGTTACCATCAATAAAAAAGGCCCTATTATTCTGTTGTTGAGAATTCCAGCCCAAACGCTTAATTTTTCTGGAAATTGTGATTTGTCTTCTGTAGTCCAATGAGGATTATTATCTGACCAATATCTGCAGTTATGCCTATTTACGGTTCCATCAAGTTGAAAAGTCGCCTCCTTTGAGGATGCTATATTGTATGAAAATTCAGGATTTTCAATTATGCGTTCCATCATGTCTTCACAAAATTCAACAGGAGGATCGAGATAATCTTCATTTATCTTATGAACCAAATTAACTTTAAATGAATGGAATTTGGTTTTTCTAAATATGTTATGTACTGAAGATTTGCTGATGTTATTTTCTTAACTAACTTTACGAATAGGATTATGTGGAGTCTTAATGATTGATAGCATAACGTCTCTTCATTTGATGCTAAATTTGGTTTACCTGGTCTAGCTAGATCATTGATAGAACCGTGATCATTAAACCATGTAGTGGTTCTTGACACCGTTAAAAATGATATTGGAATTCTAACAACTCTAAAAGTTACATTGAAAAGATTCATTATCCTCCTAACAGATCGTACCATTTCGCCCCAACCTCTCATCATAAGAAGTGATATTCGTTCTCTTTCAGTTAGTCGATTCATTTTGACTAATCTATCAAATTAAACCTTACCCAAACGCGGATCACAGTGATCAAGATTTCAAGAATTAATTTCAATTCGTTCAAGTGTAAAAACTATACGAGTCTGTTATCACAACGAAGAGCGCAAACTTAGAACGGAGAAAAATGTTTTTAATAAAATTAAAATAGTAATTTATTTTGAAACTCTACTGCTTATTTACTTATTAATGGTGTTTTAAATTAATAGAAATACTTCGTATATAAAATAAACTCTAAATTCAATACTTGTTTAAGTTTCAGTTCAAAATCATGTTCAAAATTATAAAGCTTCAATTTATCAATTTTAATTAAATTTTTAAAGAAAAGAATGATTTTTATTTACTTTTTTATTAATTTTTTATGAATTCAAGATTTACATGTTGCGTTATTTTTATTTTTTAGTTTATTTTTAGTTTTAGTTTATAAGACAAGAGAACTCACGCTAATCAAGCACCAAAAGGAACAGATTTTACTACGTCCACGTCGTTGTTCCTCCGTAATGCTAAAAGTAAATAAGAAAATTCAAAGTAAAATGTCCTTCAAGGGCATCGTCAAGGCCGTACAGTGCGTCACCATTGCATGCACCTTGACAAAAGTTACCTCTAGATTGACCTTGACCTTGTCCAAAATCAGTTTACCTGGAAAATTATTAAGGTGTTCCGGGACTATTTGGACACCCTGTGTATATATATATATATATATATATATATATATATATAAATATATATTGCCAGTTGTGCATAAATAAAAAGGCAATATCCAGCGTCGGCTTCAAAAATACATTATTCGCATACCAACATTTTACTTGAATTTCAGTTGGCACCACTAATAAAATATTCACGGCATTTAATTGAAAAACGGAAATATACGATATATATATATATATATATATATATATATATATATACATTATAAATACTGTTACTACTGAGAAATATTGTATTGGTGTCTACAATACAATTGTGTGTATAATACAGTTGCCTGTTGCTTCAGGACGATTTTTATTAGGATTATCGTGTTCGAATAATATAATGTGATGTCCAGGCATCTCTGAACGATTTCTACGGGGAATATTGTATTTAGTTGATAGAAAATGACGTTCAGGTATGAGGAAATCGATTTCTATGGGAAGATTCGTGTTGGAACGGTAGAATACAATACCAGATAATTTCAAAGGACTTCTACAGGGAGTTTTATGTTTAGTCGTTAGGGAGCGATGTCTAGCTTTGTCGGGACGACTTCTATTGAGATCATCGTGTTTAGTTGATAGGAAACGTTGTTCAGGTATGTCGGGACAACTTCTACGGGAAGTTTCCTGTTCGGAAATTAGAAGATGATATCCAGGTATGACGGGATGACTTCTATGGGAAGATTCATATTGGGAAGTTAGAATACGATGACCAGATATTTTGAACGACTTCTACGTAGAGTGTCGTGTATAGTTGGTGGGAAACAATGTCCAGGTATGTCGGAAGGATTTCTACGAAGTGATTCCTATTCTATCATTTGAACACGCACACTCCCAGTAAAAATCGTCCACGGATAGGTAAAAATCGTCCCTGGACATCGTATTCCACCTCCCCAAAACAAAACTCTCTTTAGCAGTCGTCCCGAGACATGTTCTATAGTCCGAACATGATACTCGTTGTAAACGTCGTCTCGAGACATTTGGAGTCTACCACTCAAACTCGCCAGTACAATTTTCCCCATAGAAGCTGTCTGTAATATGCATATATATATATATATATATATATATATATATATATAATGTGTATATTAAATACGGTTATACATTCTGTATATACATACAGTATATACAGAAGCTACAATAGGTAAATTACGGTCAATTATTTATAGTAATATGGATTTTTATATATAGAGTACTTTTTTCATAGATAGTATTTAATTGTTTCAGAAATCGGTTAAATTATTATCTCGGACGAAGCCGAGACGGGAACTGCTAGTAAGTTTTACATACAAACAAAAACATTCATTAAACAGAAAATATAATAAAATGGAATTAAAACAAGACATGACATTTTTTTAAATATTTACCTCTAACAATATTGATTATATGAGATTTTTAATACTTATAATAATTATATCTTAAGGTCAACGTTGTCCTTTGAATATAAATGTGATTCGAATACCATCCTCAAATCATCGTTAGTACTGGCTTAAATATTCGATTATGCACATCAAGACGTTGATTTGATTTGATTTGATTTTATTTATTATTGTAAGTATTCTTATTATAATTTTTATTTTACTGTTTATATATAATGTGCAATGTAACTTAATTCATTTTGTAACATTTGATAAGGATGTCCTAAAACGGACCGAAACATCGCAAATGTTATAATATTATAAAAGATATTAGTCAGTCGAGACTACTAGTTAAATTCATTTATATGGACTCAACATAATATTTTTCTTATATTAGTTAGTATTACTTAATTTCACAAATAAAGAACAAATTTTTAAAGAATCTGTAAAAACTTACTTTTCTTTAGTGTTTTACAAGTAAATTATAAATAGTTTAATAAAATGATTTTTATGATTTCTATGAATTTACCTGGATAACTGTAGTATGTTTTATTTATACTACTTTTCATTCCAAATCCAATATTATTCGAATAATGCAGCAAAGAAGAAATCATGGAGTCGTAAATAAATGATGTATGAGTAGTGTTTGCATTAATAATTTGTCGTTCTTCATTTGATGCTTTTCTAATTTTATAAATGGAATGTAATCCAGATTTAGAATCAAAAATAAATGCCAGTGAAGGCTCACTACTCGTAAAAATTATACGCGTATTTGAGTCCCAAATATATGATAAAGTGCCTGAAAAATATGTTAATTAATTTTATGTTCTGCAGCTAAGTATTTCTAAAATTTCATTCCATTTAAAAAAATACCTGTTATTTAGAGAAAATATAGAGTAAATATAATAGAGTAAATATCTTAAAAATTTACGAAAGCTTTATTTTTATTTATATGCAGCATTCAATTGTAGCATTTGCGCTAAATATAATATGTTTAATTTTTATTGATAACTTACAATTCTTAGTATTCCATGAAGAACACAATTGTATTTATAATCATCAAATATTGATAATTTCGTTAAATAAAATTATATTAAATTAATAACTATTTTTATCGATTTTGCAGCCTTTATGCAAGAATATACTATTGTAATATAATGACCGTCAAACTGTTCTTGTTTATAATGTCACCCTTTTAGAATCTAAAATATAAATTTTAGATTTTTTTTATTTTGTGTTGGTACAGGTGTAAAAAGCATATATTCACGGCTTTAGATCTTTAACATTATTTGTTTCTTTGTGACAGGAATATAAAGTTATAAGTATTGCTTGTGCTCGACGATTTTCTTTTACCAAAAAAAAAAAATGAAGCAAAGAGTTTGCATTAAATTTTGTGTCAAAAATGCAATTCAGTGCTATAAAACTCTTGACACGTTGTCAGTTAGTTGTACACGGTGTCTCTCCTTTGAGTAAAAAAAATGTGTATAAGTGGTGCAAGATGTTCCAAGAAGACCGAGAAAATGGCGATGACGATCTCGCCCTGAGTTTTCTATTTGTATCTCTTTTTGTAAACAAATCACGACTTTTCGAACAATCTATCTCACTTTCGTAGCTTACGTATATAAACATTTGGCTTTATTATATACTAGTCAAAATAGGCTCGCTTGATATAAAAATTTTTTATTTTGACCAAAAATTCAAATTTTCAAGTTTTATTTTAGGAAATTTACCTTTACTCCGGCTTCGTTTGTAAAATCGGACTCATACAAATCATTTATCCTTTCGTCTTGCAGTCTCCATCTTATCCTTTGTCTTTCTCTTTGTATGATTCGTCTTCTTGTCTCATACGTTGTGCTGCTGGTGACGATCTATGAAATAGTATTCAGCTTCCATACCAAAGACTACTTCTGCATTTATATGTTGGTTTACTACTGCCAAATGTCTTCTGAACTCACGTCCGTGACATGTGAAAATGACTTGTAACGTATATGATGATGTCACGTTTTGATGTACAGATGGACATGTTGGTACGTAATATTGTTGGAGTTCGTGTGATCCATGGGTCATGAAAGGTACCTCTATGTAGGAGTATTTCACCGACTCTTGATAAAATTATAGTTATCAGTAATGCTGTGCTTATGAAAACTCTTGTATGCCACCCATAGCACTCGATGGCCATACGTAGTTCCAAAAATAGGTGGTAGAGTTCCAACTCAACAGGATGGTGTTCGATGGTGAACTGGATCTATGATTGATTTAATGTGTTTTTATTCCTTTTTAAGGTGGAAAATCATTTGAATTTTCATCTAATTTTTCATCTTGTTTTATTGCTTTTAAGTCGCTAACATATATGTGTCTAATTTCCTCTTCTTTATCGTCTTTTAAATGGTAGATTACGGGAGAAATTTCACGTGTTACGGTTTTGCTTTGAATACTGCCTATTTATTGGATAATTCATGTGTTCTTGTTAACTGTTTTTCTCCAATCCTAGGCATCCATATTAGGTGTCTAAGATCATAATAATGTTTCTGTTTTTGGAAATTTCGTGCTAATTGTATTCTTGCGAAGTCCAATGTATCTTGTATGCGTTTTAACCTATTTTGATTATCTGATTATCTTAGATTGATGTTTCCTTCAATTTCCACTCCTGGTGGACGTAATTGGCGAGCAAAATTTAAATAAACAGTTGTATATGCAGTTGATTCGCTAGGAGCGGTATTGTATTTCGCGAAATATATTTCCGGTATGAATCGATGCTATAATCGTTGATTTTCACCTACATATTGTGAAATTCATATCTGGATCACGCGTTTTGCTCGTTCTACTGAGCTAAACTGTGGTTTGTACGGTGGTGAACGTCGATGTGCGATTTTAGATTTTTCTAATAATGTTACAAAATATTTACTTATATTAGTTATCAAACATCTCCCTCCGACTTTTTGTTTTATGAATTTGGCGGCTATCTACAAAGCGCAACAGAGCTCGTATTTGGCAATAATGCACATTATTTGAAAGGTCTTGACATAATGTACAAAACGACGCTATGCATGATTAGTTTGGATATTTCGTTCAAACGTTAAAGACGTGTAAATATGGAGTTCACTAACGCCGAAATTCGCGGTATTTAAAAGTTTCCCTTCGTCAAAGGGAACTCTGCTAGAGAAACGTTCCGCGAGATTAATGGTGCTTTGGGGGGTGGCACGCTATCACTTCGAACCGCAGAGGAATCGTTTCGATGATTCAGAGCCGGTGAAAACACACCATGGATAAGCCAGCCGGCGTAAGACCCATGACAACGAATACCGATCAAATCATGGAATTTATCGAGATACCGGCATGTGGCATCTCGTGACATCGTCCAGGAGATGAGTTAGTCACCAAACCATTTTAAACCATCTGCAGAAGGCTGGATACACAAAAAGCTTGATGTTTGGGACCAAATTAACGCCTGCCATGCGCTGCTGAAACTGAAGAACTCGACCCATTTTTGAAGCGGATGGTGACCGGCGACGAAAAATGGATCACATACGACAATATCAAGCGAAAACGGTCGTGGTCCAAGGTGGGGTGGACTGTCCCAAACAGTGGCCAAGCCGGGATTGATTACCAGGAAGGTTTTGCTGTGTGTTTGGTGGGATTGGAAGGGAATCATCCACTATGAGCTGCTCCCCTGAAGTTGCCGTTTTGATGGAAACAAATTATCGAACAAAAAGGCGCATATTTGAAGTAAATCCGACCAGTGTAACACTGTTTATAAAGCATTGAATGAAGAGCAAAAAAGCGGAAGGGAAATATTTCACAACCTAATATTATATTATAAAGATTGTAAGACCGAGTCAAACATATTGATGAATTTCATTCAAAACTGTCGACAAAAGCACAATTTTAATTTCAAATTACTTTTCCTTCATCATTTGTCTTTATATTTCTATGATAATGTAATTTAATATTAATTCTGTTCTCTTGTTATTAACAATTCTGAATATTGATGTTTTATTCGTATATACTTAGCGCTTAAAATTATTTTTTACAATAATTTAATTTGTTTGGTATTTGTACATTCATCATGTACAGTATATATTCTACAATGAATATAAAATGTAAGTTCATAGCTAATATTTAGTTACGGTAATATTATAATTTAAAGACAGAAAGTGAACTAAAAGTAATTTTAAATTTTAAAATAAAACAATATAAGGTTTAAATGAATTAATTTGTTATTTTAGATTGGATACAATAGGCTTATCGTTCTACCACCAAGAATACTAGGAAGATTATAAGAAATAAAGTTAAATTAAAAACAAAATCATCGAAATAGTTGCTGTTGTGGACAAGATATTCTATTTTACAACTAAGACGGACAGTGACGTAGCTGGGGCCGTCTGTGACGTAGTGCGCGATTGTACACATGCTCACTAGGCGGCGCCGCAATGTCGGTTCACAGAGAGATAAGCCGCAACCAACCGTCACTGATCGCACGTATAAAAATTTCCTTAAATGTTTCATTTGAACATAATTATCAATCACTTAGAATGCATTAATAAAGGTAAAGATAGATGAACCTTTTTACTTGCGTTTTTCCAAATTTGAAGTTAAAATGTTAATTAAATAGCAAGTAATAAACAAAACTTTAAACAAAAATCGAATCAATTCGATCGAATCAATCGAATCCATTTCGAAAAATCGAAATCAAAAGTCGTATAAACAATAAAAATATTTAGTTTAACAATCTGGTCTTTTCAGCTTTGGTTGCTATTAATATTCTCTAACGAATCCATTTTACGGCATTAAAAGAATCCCATCCATTGGCGAACTTCGCAATGGTTAATTTTCAATATAAATAATTTTCAACTGGTTCCTCTTGAAAATGTACTCGTAATAACTTGTTATAAAATTTTAACATTTTCAAAATCGAAAGAATGTAATAACCTAAGCCTAAATCTAAACTCTGTTAGCCCTATATAATATTTGTCACAATTTTTAAAATTTTAAATACATTAGGTATATAGGTAGATACTTAAAACACAGAATATTTGAGCATTAGTATAGTTTACGAAGAGTAAATGGTAATAATAGAACGAATGCTAAAGATTAGGAAACATATCATAATCTTGGTACATTTTTTCAATTTTTAAAATGTGAATATTTTAGAACAAGGTATTAACAGTAGGTATAGAGGCCTACGATGGCTCGATCGCTAGAGCGAAGGACTAGTAACTTGGTGATCCGAATTCAAATCCCGGTCTCGGCCGATTGACACAAGCACCGCTGTAATAATTTACATGTGCTTTGTTTACAAACACATCGTAAACCTCCATCGCTGATTAGCACCGGTATTTGGGAGCATAAATAGAGCGACGTTAAGTAACATTCAAAATCTGAATGTATTCAGATTTTGAAAAATCGCAATAATGTCAACTGTTAGATAATAATATTGATCATAATAATGTTAGAATCAAGTAAATTATACAACATTTATCATTCTCTATTAATATAAAATTATGTATTAAAATAAAATATTGTTTTTCATTTAAAAATCAAGCCGGGCAGTGGTTCTATAATTATAGAAATTTAATTAGGGATGGAGTAGGTATTATACAACATAACGTGCTAAGTCTTTATTTTAGTTTAGTCCTTGAAGATTCGACGGAGCGGTTTGAAACATCGGACATTTAATTTAAATTTAAATCGAAGTTGGTGGAATAGTCAGGTTGTCTTTTACTAACCTAGAATATAGATTTTTTTATTTTTAGTAGTTTCTATTTAAGATTCTACGGGAATGATTATAACTTCTGTAACAGCTAGTCCCACTTTTAACTAAATTTACTGTGTAAACATAATTCTATTATGTATACAATTAAGTACACTCACGATTTTATCGATGAAACATTCCAGAACAACTATAAAGACGCTATCTACAGATATTTTAAAGATCATTCGTTGCAAATGCAACCTCGATAATGCAATATTCTCTAATTTTTTCATTACTAAAATAAATGTAACCGGTGAGCAAGGTATATCTCATTGTATTACTACAGCCTCATGCATAGAAAATATTTTGTACAAAAATGTATTGTTAAAAACTTAATTTATTGTTTTACTGAATTTACCTTTTATTAATTTCTTGTGTAACTTAATTTCCATTCACTTTTATTGTAGTATTTCTTTAAATAATTCTAATGATACATTAAAGATGGGGTTCCTGAAATTTATAGTGAAATGTTGACATATAAAATACTAATCTCATTTATTAATGTTCCAACATAGAGAATTGCTAGATTTTTATCAGATATTTCAGTTAAGATAGTTCGTAACACTAATTCTTATGTTAAAGATACTTTAAAGAAGTTTATATGATACGTGCTTTTGTTTAAAAATATACAATTAGATATATTTAAAGAAATAGTACAGGAAAAATGGACAGAGATTATTTATATACAAAATCAATAATAGATGAACATATTAGTGCAATGAATGTAGTTTTAATACCATATTTCCTTTTTAAAATATGTTCTATAACCATAATATTAATATGTTTGTCAAATATAAATAGTTCTAAACTTTGTGAAAATATTAAAAAAATTATAAAAATCAAGTTTTATGAAATAATTGTTTTAGAAAAAAATTGTTCATACATAAGTGGTAGATCCTATTGAAATAAATTTTGATGTTACATCCATTTTTACTCTGAAGTTAATAATTATCGAGAAAAACGCAATGAATTGTGAGCGTTTCGAGCTACTATCAGCTCATCTCATAGTCTATACATCAGGTATCTACCTCGCCAATCACATGATACAGCATCAACCGTTGAAAAAGTACTTTCTAATTTAAAATTTTTTTCTTATAAAGGGCTTTAAATCAAAAACATATAGACTATAAAAATTTATTTTAGGTAAATCTAACACTTTTTTTAAAGCATTTTTTAAAAACTCTCTGTTTCATACACACCATTATTTATTATTTCATTATTAATTCAGCTAATTTGATATATAATATTCATGTTTCGAAACTCCAAAAGTTATTTGGAATATTTGGAATTTTCAATTTTTAATTACAAATAAATCAAATATACAAAAATACAATAAATGGTGAAGGAAAATTGTTATATTAAAGTATGATGGTGACATATCTATTATAGTCCGGCAGCCAGCGAGATATTCTAGTGACCAATTTATTCTCAGCCAAAAATTAGTTTAAATGATTCTTTTGAATGTACTGAAGAGTGGAGCGATCGTCCGTTGTGGCACCTAATCTGGATATGGCAACGACAGGCACTCAAACTTTGTGAAAATGTTAAAAAAATTATAAAAACCAAGTTTTAAGGAATAATTTTAAGTTTAGAAATAAATTGCTGAAACAAAAGTTGTACATCCTATTAAAATGAATTGTTTATGTTCTATCCATTTTAGTCGTACAGTTAATAATTATCGAGAAAAATACAATTAATAATAAGTATTTTAAGCTACTAATGAGCCCGAGTCACAGTCCATATATCAGGGATATACCTCATCGCTCAGATGATACATGGTACAGAACCTTCTTAATTTGTAATTTTGTTCATAAAATTCTAGTTTTGAACATAAAACATATGAAATGTAAAAAATTTATTTGAGGTATGTCTCCAAATTTTGTTTAAAACAATGTTTAACAAATTCTCGATTGTTTTATATATCATCATTTATATGTTATTATATACAAAGTTTTTAATGCTTTTCAACATAAAATTGGGAGAACTTTGTCTATAACATTGATTTTTCTAATTTCATTATCACAAATATATTTACGTTACAAAAATAATATATACAGTCTCTTTAATTTCGCTTCAACTGCAGTTTTAACCATCAGTCCTCATTTATCCTCGCAAAATTCTTTTTCCATCTTATTCTACAATACATATACGTTTATTTGCAATAATTTTTAGGACAGCAACAATCCGGAATTGAAGCTGCAAGTTTTAAGCTGCAGCTCAAGCACGCGTCTTCGAGTGCACTTTACTCATGTTTCTGTTACAGGGAACGTACTTTTCATTACTTCAACAGACATACATTCCAGATTGTTGCTATCCTAAAAATTCTTATAAATAAACTTATATGTATTGTAGAACAAGATGGAAAAAGAATTTTGCGAGGATAAATGGCAACTGATGTGTAAAATGGCATTTGTATTATGCACTTTCAATCAAATTAGCTGAATTAATAATGAAATAATAAAATAAAAATGTTAAAAATTATTTTAAACAAAATTTGGAAATGTAGCTAAAATAAATTTTTTACATTTGTGACGTCCAGCCGAAGCATGTGTCACCCGGAAAATCTTAACGGCGATTTAATGCCGTTAGTTACCGGCGACTTGCCCCCTTATTTTCAGCCAACACCTTCGCGTATTGAAGCCGAGGATACGCGGGGCGGATCGCAAATACCTTATACCGCGAGACGACTCGATGAGAGGATAAAACATCATCGCGCACTCTTTTGTTTTGATGCCGAGAGCTTCAAGGGCACGAACGTGTACCGACACTTTATCATAAATACTCGTGACACTGCTTTTCTTACCTTTATTATTTGTGTTTTGTAGCACGATTGAAAGTAGTGCCCGCGTATAATGTTCTACAATAAAATCATCTCGCCCAAAACGATCTTTGATAATAACACCATAGCTGAAACAACGTTATCAGAGTCAATATTCTTAAAATTGTGAAACTATCCAAGTGAAACTATTCATATTATTATTGCCTTATACTATTACTACTATAAATTACATAGAAATATTAATAGGAGTGCTAGGCATCTACTGATTTGAAAAAGTAGTGTTTTAATTTGTTAACGAATATTTTAAGTGGAAATATTCATCTAACTTGAATAAAAAGGAGCTAATGGAAATTTAATTAAATTATTCAAAATCAGAAAAACATAATGGTATATTTTTAAAAACTTTGAGTTACACACCCGCAGTGAAAGTATAATTCAATTTGAACACTCCATATACATTTACTGAAATATTAGTATTCATATAATATTAAATGTACAACTTTGCTTCCATCGTTTTGCAATAGATGGCTGTAGGCGTAAGTTCTAGTCCAAATAAATAGATCGTAAATGTCATACAGTAAGCTTAGGTATTTGTAAACATTAGGTCATCGAAATGTTACTCAAGTTGTGTCTGCAGCTTAAAGTTATTCTAGATTAAACATGTCAGCTTACGAGCCAAATTCTCGTCATTTGCAGCAGTTTTAATTTTCTGATTTAATATGAAGAAATCTGCGGCTGAGGCGTATCGAATGCTCTCAGATACCTATGGTGAGGCCACTGTTAATAAAAGAACGTGTCGAGAGTGGTTTTAACGCTTCAACAACGGTGATTTTCACGTCGAAGACCAGCATTGCGATGGAAGATCAAGTTTTTCGAAGATGCAAATTGGAGGCATTATATCAAGGCTCGTGTCAAACGCAAGAAGAATTGGCAGAATCATTGGAAGTGGTGCAAAAAGCCATTTCAAAAGGCTTGAAAGTCGTGGGAATGATTCAGAAACAAGGATATTGGGTGCCGTACGAGTTGAAATCGAGAGATGTTGAACGCCGTTTGTTTGCTTGTGAACAGATGCTTGTAAGGCAAAGACGGAAGGGATTTTTGCATCGCATCATGACTGGGAACGGAAAATGGGTTCATTACGATAATTCCAAGCGCAGAAAATTCTGGGGATATTTCGGCGATGCTTCCACGAATATTCACATGTCCAAGGCCATGCTCAATATTTGAAAGCTCAATATCCGAATATTGAAAGATAAACGGCCGAATAGATATGAAAAGTGATTTTACAGCACAAGAATGATCGACCCCATGTTGCAAAAGTGGTCAAAATATAATTGCAATCATTGAAACGAGAAGTTCTACCCCACTTGCAATATTTTCCAAATGTTGTTCCCTTAGACTATCACTTGTTTCCATCAATGGCACACGGTTTGATTGACCAGCACTTCCGGTCTTATGAAGAATTAAAAAAATGGGATCGATTCGTGGATCGCTTCAAATGATGACTAGTGTTTTCAACGCGGGATTGATACGCTGTCCGAAAGATGGGAGAAAGTAGTAATCAGTGATTGCCAATACATTGAATTATCAATGTAAAAGCGTTTTTATTAGCGTAATGTTGTACAATATATACATAGTTTATTTCTTTCAATATCACAAAATTTGTTTCGAAAAAATTTGATACATTACAACAATAATATACACGACTCTTTAATTTATAATAATTACATATTTATAATATAAATATTAGATATTAGATAAAATCTTCTGATAAATACAAATTATTCTTCAAATAAAATGAGATTTAAATTTAAATGTATTAGGTGACCCGATGTCAGTACACCACACGAGATATTTCTCGTGTTGCAGATCCCCCAAGAGAGCATTCTTCAACTGCAATTTGAAACTTGCAGCTTCAATTTGCGATTATTGCAATCATAAAACTTATTGTAAATGAAATTCTATATATATATATATATTCCAGAACACGATAAAAAACTAATTGTGTGAGAAAAAAATGAAAACTGATGGGTAAAACTGCAGTTAAAGCACGCGTTTTCGAGCGCACTTTACTCACAGTTTCTGTTATGCAAAACGTACTTTTCATTGTTTCAGCAGAGATATATTCCAGATTGTTGTAGTTATAAAAATGATTTTAAATGAACATATTTACAAGGTGGAACGAGCTGGAACAAGAATTTTGCGAGGATAACTGGCAACTGATGTGTAAAACTGCAGTTGAAGCACGCTTATACGGGAGACCTCGATCACGAGATATCTCTTCATCGAGTCACATAATACATTTTCCAAAAACTTATTGTCATTTGAATAATTTTCGTAAAATATATCTGTTTATTATTCTCTGGTAGAGTGGGATGCGAGTGTAAAATTTTTTGTAAATTTGAAACCACTTTTCAATACTACGCCGTCTAAGCCACTCTAACATAATGAGAAAAATGAATATTATAGGCAAAATTTTTCAAAGTTCATGGCGAAAAGCATTAAAACTTTAATATAATACACTCAATATTCCATAAATATGGTTTTTTTAACATTTTTTTTAACATTTTCAAAAACATTGGATTCCTGGCGTTGCCACATCCAGTTTGGCCGAATCGAGCACATTAAAACCAATTATTTAATTTTTGACTGAGGATAAATAGGTGGCTAAAATATGTTGTTGGCTTCCAGACTACTAACAATTGGGAATATTTTAGATAATGTTTTTTTTTTCATTTTAGTATTTAATAAAATTTTAATTTTTATCGAAAATACGAAATATTGAAGTTTGAGACTTAACAGAATATAAAGTTTATTAAACATTACATTTTATTAAACTTTATAAAGAGACTTACAATATATCTACTATAGTTCAAACAAGGCCAAAGTTTACAAACTGATAGCTTCAAAAATATCGTTAAAGAATAGCTACATATTATAGTATAATTTGTATTCTGAAATAATTATGTTGCAGCAAATTTACTTTTTCAGATAAGTTAGATCTACAGCACAAATCATGATATTAAAACCATGTAACTGAATTTTATTACTCATTTATAATTAAATAAGAAATTATGAAACAAATACCGTATTTTATAAGTACTGGACAGATATCGTCTAATGGATGTTTCAAAGAATATAAAGTAGGTCCATATGATTCATCTGATAATGATAAATTTTTACTTGACATTTTCTCTCTGTAAAAATAATATCATTTTCATTTCAATTCATATGAAAAATTTTATATATTATGTAAAAGAAATATAATTACCCACAAAACATCAGAGGTTGCGTCGATTTTTCTAATAACATTCCAAACTTAGTAGACCACACTGCAGACACCTATAGTGATTCAATAAATTATGTACAACAAACTATATATTTTTAATACATACAAAATATTTTGATATAAATATATGTGCGCGTGTGCGTGCGCTGCATATGTGTGTATTAGGGCTTAATTATCCATATAGATCTATCTGCTCGAGCGCACCGTTTAAGGTAGCATTTAAACGAACTTAAACGTTGACTTATTTATAGTAAGTGAATAATAGAGACCCGTCTGCTTCAATCTGGTTCGCTAGCTGTTTCAGCAGGGCGGCATTATGAATACGTGAGAGGTATGTGTCACCACTAGTCCAAAGTCGTAATGTGATTACTACGTTTGGACCCGAGTACGTTAGACGGGTGAGGTATCAGTATCTATCTGAGCATAAAATTTACTCATTGCGAATATGCGTGAATGATTAAAAATATCGAAGCTACAACAAATATACGCAACAAACAATAAATCTTTAATGATTTCAATGCCAATGCAATTGAGTAGGGAATATCTCAGATGAATAGACATTCAAAACTGAACCCTTGGATTAATGGTTGGAGGGCCCATAAATACATGCAGAATTGACTGGTTGAACATTCAAAGTGCTCTTAACTACCCAAAATCATTGATAACCTAGAGCTAACCTTTACCGTATACAACATACCATACTGCTACGTAATACCATGTGATCAAATTTAATCCGGACTGGTGCATTTAAACTCCGCGCGTAAATTAAATCGGTAAAATTTTTTTTCCTATATTGGTAAAACCTTTCTTAATGTCCGTGTGAAATTTGAGCGCCATATCTCCACTACTGTGTGTTTATCAGCTGTTTGTTTACGACGCAAAAAGTTTGTCTAGCGATATTGACTATAGAAAAAAAGTTGATCAATGAGTTTGCTTATTGATTTGTTGACCAAACACAAATTGAAAGTCATCGTTCAGTCACCATATTCGCCAGATTTGGCTCCCTGTGACTTTTGTTCTTCCCGAAACTCAAACATATGCTTCGGGGAACGCACCATGAGTTCATAGTTCATATCGCCACACAAACTTTTTCCGTCGTAAACAAACAGCTGACAAACACATACTAATGGGGATATGGCGCTCAAATTTCACACGAATATCAAGAAAGGTTGTACCAATATAGAAGAAAAAAACTTTTACTGATTCAGTTTACGTGCGGAGTTTAATGAACCAGCACAGGTCAAATTTGATCATATGGAGTATATGAATACGTAAGAAACGAAAGCTTGACATTCAAAATACTGGACGAAATAAAAGAGCACTGTGTAATTAGAGGGATTCCGTAAGATTCAATGTTGAGCTCCAACTTCTGGAACTTTCAATATGATAGTTGACTTGCCGCGTACACAGTCGATTATGTTAAATAATGAACTCTTTTAAAAATAGATGTACATACTGAAAAGATAGAATAAATAGTTATTACTCGATCGGACAGACGCTCTAAACAAATACAGTTTTCTTATTCTAATTTTCTAGAAAGAGGTAGCATACAGTCGGGAAAAATGTTAGAAATGTCAGAAAAAATGAAAAGCACAAATTGTACAAAAACAAAAAAAATCTAAGGAGGCAAAAAAAGGAATTTGAAAGATGAAGAAAATAATTTGAAATCGAATGAGAGGATTGACGAAGTGAACTACACCAGAGGGAGGAACAACGAACTCAACAAGCCAATTATCATCAAAAATTGATTTTACTAATACAAACAGCTGATTTGCAAGTGAAAATTGTAAATGCTATTTTAAATGGTTTCTCACGACTATAAGTTAATATAAAGCTTCCTACATTTAATGTTAGATGTACAAATAAGTTTCCGCCGTTTTGAAAATGTGGCGCCACCGATAAGATAACGTTGAAATTGTCAACTGTAAAAAATCGTATAGTATATGTTGAAATCTGGAAACAGTATAACCTTTTAATACCTGTGACTTTTTGCTAGGATTACTTAATTTTCATCGTGTTAAGATGTCAATTTTTAATTCAAGTAAGCGTCATTTGCGGGAATTGTTAATCTACTTCTTTCATTTAAAGCAATTTACAACCGAAGCACATCGGCTACTCATAGAAGTATATGGTGATGTTAATTTGAGTGAGAGAAGTTGTAAAAGAATTTAAGAATGAAATGCGATCGTAGGGAAGAAGGACAATGCGATGTAGTATCTGACGAATACGTTCGGATTGTGCATAATATAATAGGCAACAAACAAAGGAGGACGGTAGCCGAATAGCTCACACTGAAGGTTGGTCCCTTGATGGAGAGAAGATTCGGTGAGGTTGATTTCTATCTCTGGAGCATACATTTTTCATGACTACCTATTGGAATGGTTTACGATTGTGACTAAAGAAAATAATAGGAGCGATCACGCTACACAGCATTACTAGACCAATGACAATGAACTTGACAATTGCCGATTGATCGTAAATTACATAACAATTTTCTTCTGGAAAAAATAATGGATGGATTTCTGGAAAATTGAATGAATCTGAATTTGAATGTAGAATTGTTTATGAATGAAATACTGGTATGAAAACAACATATGTGTCTGACCACCCTAGGACTGCTCCCAGACCGAATAGTGCTTAAGGATAAAAGTTTGTTTCGGGTTACACATATACTTCTCGTCCGTTTATTAGATTATTCTTACAGAGTGGTCATTAGAAATGGGTAAAATATATTTACAGACTTCCAAAACAACTTAAAAAAATAATAGTAACAATAATAACAATAATAAATAAATATTGAAAAATATATATTTTAGTAGATAATAACTAACTTCAGTTTTAAAATCTAGTTTTAAAAGAAGAAATTAAAACAGAAATTTAAAAAATTACCTTGAACTGCAGACTGGATGTGTAACTTTCTCCAAATTCAGTAAAAACATTTAAGGTATATGAGTCCAATAAACAAACACAATCAATAGCTGATTTATTTTGCTCATCAAAATCATCTTTTCTGCATTTTAAAATTTTATTTTGATCTGGCACAAAAAATGTGCACCACATTGCGTGTAAAATATCAGTTTCACAGCAATAAGATATTTGTGCAATATTTGCAGGTTGGCTACCTCTACTGCAAATTGCAAGAGGGCCAGTACAGAACAGTTCTTCTTCTTCATGTATCTTACTATCACGGAGAACCCAATAATCATTCTGAAAAAAGAAAAAATGGATGATAATTAATTATATGTATAACAAATTTAGTAACATATTTAGTAACATATTATACAAAAAAAACTTATAGTATAATAGTAAATAATGGCACAAAGAAGCAAAATATCCTACATATTATTTTCTGGCATGAAAGACGGTTTATTTCATCCTCAAATGATGCAAAAGCGTTAAAATCATTGAATGAAATAGTAATATATTTGTTTGTAATTAATTATGCTTGTATAAAGCAAGAACATATTCCGTAAAGGTCTAAAGCGCAAGCTCACTGAAAGCAGCCATATAAACGATAAAATATTAGGGACTATCTGAATAAACGTAAAGATAATCTAGTCCTGGAATTAATAACAGATACAGTAATTTTACGGATTTATATGCACGTTAAGGGAAGATAACAACCTTTGCATATAACGCCGAAAGCGAAGAGAAATATCCAACCAGAATTTCTACAAGTGCGTCAATTCAACAGGATATCATCTAAAACTGCATTAAAAGCAGAGCTTCGCGACTGTAAGGGACTGCATGTTTTGAATTATCAAAAAGATACTATATTAACTAAATATACTTCAACTTGGAAACGATCACCAACCATAAATCGACTTTAACAAAAAGAAAAAGAAACGATTCCGATTAACCAATTATATAATCAATTTTAATTTATAGAAAATTCGAGACGAAGTCAGATCAAGCTAATTTTCTCGGACATAAATTAGGCGAAACCTCGGCGAGAAAGTCCTTTCTCATTGTGTCCAAACCACCCACTTCTGTAAAACTTTTCTTTTGAGATACAATTGATGCTACTATTGACCAAAAATCAAGTTATGACTCTCATCTGATCAGCATAGCACATTCTAAATTAGATAACCTATTTCCAGGATCGGCAGTGAAGGCCACCGTTTAGAAATGACAGTAGGAGTTAAATACTGTCGAACGAAAGCCTGATATATTCCTTCTGAAAATTACAATAAAAGAAAAATAGTGCATGCAATGAGCTACCTGTACGAGTATTGATTCCTGAACAACGTATTTAAATGAGCGTAAACTTAACTTACAGTTTTTGAGGTCGGATACATCCTTCAGAAAATAGCTAATAATTGAAAACAACAGCGTGTATCACGGCCTGAAGAATTCATTAGGGTAAAAAATAATTTCTTTAAACTGTTACTCACTTTTATTAAATTATTGTTATAAAGAAAATGGTTACAAGTATCAAAAGCAACTAGTCACGCTCCGAAAAAACGTGACCCGCAGTTTACTTGCCGCATGTTCGAGGGTCCGTATTTTTAATCCGGGCCCGGCAGCGACAAAATTTTCTCCACAGAAAATTTCGCGATGGTGGGGGAGATGGAAAGAGGCTCTTTCGATTGGCGAGTTATGCTACTCGTAAAAAATTTTGTCCCGTCTAATTGAGTAATATTAAAAGGGGTGAGATTAAAGTCAACTAACCACTTTTAATTTAACTTTTCTTTTATCTCAATTATTTATTTATAAATATAGAAGTACTGATACTGATACTGAAAAGTACCTACAAAACAGCTACACAAATGCAGGCGACAAAAAAATAAAGACAAAGAATAATGGTGCGAAAATTAGAGACTAAAAAAAATTATATTGATTTTCAAACTCTCAGTTTTCTAGGTTCAGTTGCCTAAAGGCTTCACTTAGAAACACTTAGCAATTCATGTTCATGTAAACATGGAATTTTCGAAGAAATGTAGATGTGCAAAATTTATAAATAAAGATTTATCTTTCAAATCTGATGATATAATTAATTAGATCCAATTAGTAGAAATTCTTTTCTAATGTTATTTATTATTTTTTATGTAACTTGTTAGTATTCATTATATCGAATATTAGATTTATATTTATTATAGGGTGAAAGTCATAAAATGGAAAAAGTGAAAGAAGGTATAAAATAACATATATATATATATTTGTAAAATGCATTTAATTTTTAACAATAGGTTTCTATTAATAACAAGTAAAAATTATGAATGTGTAAGAAAATTCATATACTATAACGATAATGATGATGATAATGATAAAATATTAGAATTAATAAATCTAATTGTAAGGCTTATACTTTGAATAATCATTTAAATCATTCCATAGTACTACAAACTATAAAAAACTTATTATCAATAAATGTATTACAAATCGCAATAAACTTTAGAAAATGCTAACTTCAAGGTTAGAATAATTTATAAATAATAATCGCAAAAAGTGAATTGCATATTTTTAATTTATGCACAATCTAAATCTTATGTAAATGATATTTTCATACAAATAATAAATTTGATGATATACCGGTTTTTTCTTTTCTTGTCATCTGCTACATCATTAAGCATCATTTTACCAGCTACCATATCATATCATACTAATTTATAAAGACAAAGCGTGTTTTTGTTTGTACGCGATAACCGAAAAAACTACTGAACCGACTGTTCTGAAATTTGACATATAGATTTTATATTATTTTGGGAAGGACATAGGCTATGTTTTTTCTTGAAAATCATTTTACTTTTAACAATAAATTAAGTTAACATTTTTAGTGATTAGTTTCACCAGCGGTCACTGGGTGGCGTCTTGAATCACGAACATCAACTCAATGTAGTCGATAAAATAAATGGTCTATCGCCTATTTAATAAATCGCCTATTAAAAATATATCGCCTATTTAAAAAATATGCGCATACCAACATTTTATTTATACATCCGAAAAAACGGAAATATAAAAAGTATATATATATATATATATATATATATATATATATATATATATATATTGTATGTATATTATATTGTATATGTTATATATACATATTTTAAATACGGTTACTACTGAGTAATATTGTATTGGCGTGTACGGGCGGTTGATTACGATATTCCGTTGCCTCAAAACGAATTCTATACGCAGTTGTGTGTTCGTATGATAGAATGCGATGTCCAGGTGTCTCTGGACGATTTCTACGGGGAATATTGTATTTGGTTGATGGAAAACGAGATCTAGGTATGAGGAAATCAACTTCTATGGGAAGATTCGTGTTGGGACGGTAAAATACAATATCTAGGTCTTTCCGAACGATTTCAACGGGGAGTATTTTGTTTAGTCGTTAGGAAGCGATACTAGCTTTCTCGGGCCGACTTCTACTGGGACTATCGTGTTTAGTCGGTAGGAAACGATGTTTAGGTATGTCGAGACAACTTTTAATGGGAGTTTCATGTTCGGATGATAGAATGCGATTTCCAGACAATTTGGAACTTCGACTTCTACGGGGAGTGTCATGTATAGTTTGTGGGAAACTATGTTCAGGTATGTCATTACGACTTCTATGAAGAGATCAGTATTTTATCATACGAACACGCACACTCCCAGTAAGAGTCGTCCTGGGATAACTGGAAATTGTATTCCACCTCCCCAACACAAAACTCTCTATAGCAGTCGCCCCGAAATATTTCCTATAGTCCGAACATGATGCTCTCTGTAAACGTCATCTCGAGGCACTTGCACTTTTTTTTTCTACCGCTCGAACTCGAAAGTACAATTTTCTCCATTGAAGCCGTATTTAATATGCATATATATATATATATATATATATATATATATATATATATATATATATTGTATAAAATGGTCGGTAAAATATCAACTTTTTGATGTGGAGGCTACATTGAAACAGCTTTTTATACAGATGCGATGATAGGTAAATTACGGTCAATTATTTATAGAAACATAGATTTTTATATATAGAGTACTTTTTACTTAAATATTATTGAATTATTTATGAAATCGGTTAAATTATTATCTCGGACGAAACCGAGACGGGGGATGCTAGTGTATTTATATATTCCAGTCTGTCAAGTAATCATGCGTGATCGTTTTAATTTATTAAAAAAGTTATTTGATGAAACTTTCATATTTTTATATATATATTGTACACATTACAAACGATGATGTAATTCGGATAATAATATCTCCAATCACCATCGGCGTCGATAACTGCTTGGCATCGCCGACATATGCTTTCTACTAATTTGATGGCGTATTCTAGTAGCAACAATATCTAGATCTAACGAATTTGGCCCACACATATGATTGAGTCTGGAGAACACAACGTGCCGATATAAAACATTCATCAGTGAAAACATTTTCAAAATCTCTATCAATATTCTCATGCGCTCAAGCAAGTCGCTTTGGCACATGTTTTTCAGTCAACAGAGGCATCTTCATTGTATTGCGCCGTTTCACGCCATAAGTATGAAAATGAATTTAGATAGTTTCGTAGGATATATCTAAACCTTTTGTCATTAATTTTGCTTTTCCTTCCCGCAGTGTTCAAGCAGGATTCCGCGCAAACAGATTCACTATTCTTTCTTCATCTTTTTTGTCCACTTTTCCTATCGAGCCACGTTCTGGTAAATCATTGATATTTTTAGCCACTTTATATCGCTGTATCCACTTCCGTATGAATGCCTTCGACTTTTTCATACATTTAGCAGCTGCTGATTGCGACATTTTGGGAACTCCGGGTGGATGCAATGGAACACAGCCTCGTAGCGCAACGCGTACTTAGAACTCATGGCGTTTAACGTGATTCTTTTTTAAAAGATCAACCATAACTGAATCTTTGTTGATAATGCGTAAAGAACAAAGCTTCTCTCTATCGGCTCGCGAAGGAACTAAAGCGAAATCTTTCATTACCTGTCAGTAAAGTCGACCACTCTCTTACTTGACTGATTGTAACTTTTCCTCCCCTACATAGAATGTAGAATAGCCATGATAACAACTGTAATAAAATATTAAGTTTTGATTTGTAATGAAGGATAAAAATATCATCAGATGCTTCTTTTTGTTTAATATTATCTCGTATTCTCCAAATTTTCAATCACCAGAAATTTAATAAAAGCTGTAATCCAGATATACCACTTATACGCTAATGTACTCGAATGGTATTGCCTTGACTGTGCATATTTATGTGCGCAAACATTCTTAAAAAGGATATGTTTTCATATAATCACATATATCCCTAAAATTATTTAATAAAAGCTCAAGTTTTTAACACTTTTATATTGCCTATAAATAACGTTCTTTTGAATATACTAACTTTTTGCATAATTCTTTTATAGTATTTATAAATTCTAAATCTTTGTGATCTATTGTATAGTTCATCGTTTTAATTAAAACATGTGGTAACTAAAATATACAAAAAAACAATATTAATAATCCATTATTTTTCAGTGATTTAACATATTTAACTTGCATGCTCACATATTTAACTTACACATTCATAAAATCTTCATAAAATGACAACAAGACTGCTAAACATCTTTATATTCCTCAACACTTTGTTACTCAACACTCTACACATTTATTTAAAAAAACTTCTTCTACATACTTCTAAATGCAGAGAAGTATTACGTATATCTCCAACATTACTTATTGAAAATGATGCATTCTTATGATTGCACCTGATGGTACTGTATGCTATCAGAGGTTATTATTATAGTAAAGCGTCTTACTATACATAAGACATCTAACTAGAAATTGGCTGAACTTTTGCTACAGTCTGAAGCGTCTCACTGCTGAACATTTTGCTATGTATTTAGTATTTATATATACATCTGACCATTTGCTATAGTCATACACGAAGTTTTATATTAAAAATTGCTTTTTAGCCAAAAATACCGGCGGGAAACGATTCTTTAGGTCATAAATAGTAGATATGCTTTGGAAAATTGTATAAAGAAGTGACAAATAATTATGTTCATTGGTTGAAAATTCGAAATCTCAATTTAGAAGTAAATATTGTAGCGGCTGCGCCATGCCGACGGTTCTCAAACTCTCCTTCGCAGTGCTACCGCGCCACTTAACATATTCTATATATTATATTATTTATATTTATATTAATTTGATTTTTGTTTGATTCTAGAATTTATTTAGAACTTAATATTAAGTTATGACAGATTTATACACAAACAACTTTCAAACAACAACAAACGCGTCACATTATGGGTCGAACCGCACGCATTACGGGCCTACACGCATTACACGCATTTATTGTGAGAAGCGAGCGTGCGGTGCACAGACAGTTGGTGAACAAGCGAGGCGTCAAAAGTTGACATATCTACAAGTGTATATAAACATCATTCTCCGTTACCCAGGGATTAGCTTGGAAATATTGGGAGAATATCGAAAGACTGTATGTAGACTTCAATGAATATATACAGTCTCGAATGCCAGGGTAGCGTTAACGCATTCTCGCCTCCCTTTTCTTTCTCTCCTTCTCTGTGTTTATTTTCCCTTTAGTAGTTTGAAAACTTTCGGGAACTACACGGGCAGGGCGCCGTGAAATTCTTGTCTGACTTTATGCGAAACAACCTACATTTACGGGACGCAGCAATACATTTATATATAAACTTATATAGAAGTGTATAGATAAATATCTGTTCCGCGTCAACAAACTTCGGCTCTTTCCCATACAAAATGCAGATGTGCTTTCTTTCTCTCATAGACAAATTAATAAATATTTCTATTGGTATTACAGTTCAATTAAATAGATTAAAATTTATATATAATAATATTTTTATTTCAGATTATTCTACGGGGGTGATTTTAAGCAAGGACAGTCTGACAGTCATTATAATTTTAAATGAATTATATATTGATATGTATTAGTATTGATATAAATATATATTGATATTATTATGAATTAATTTTAATTTACTTCATTGGACTGTAAGACCAATATAAATATTTATTAATTTATCTAAATACAGTCGAAATAAGCACAATTAAAGTATCTCTCATAGATAAACTTGAGAATTCTCTGTGTTGCCGGCTGCTTCTTGTAAACATATGGCACATATATCTGCACAGTGCGATGTTCACATTTGTCAAAATGCGACAGAAAAATCGCTATTTGAAAACATTGATATAAATTAATCTGATTGTTACTATACTTACAGAGGACACCCAAGTACGATTCTTGTTCTGTAACTTATATGCAGCTGATGAATCATAAGTATCGTTATATTCATAATCATTGTTTACATCTGATTCAGAACGATTACGTAACATTTGCTTTCCACGTGGAATATATTCCTAAAAAAATTATTAATTATATTTAAATAGTAATGTATTAATTTCTATAATTAATCTATATCTACATGTTACTCGCTTCGTTATTAAAATGTCTTACAACTCATTATCTTCTACTATACTACAAAAATATTTCACATTTATTATCACATTTGACTTCGATTTGATCGATATCATATTGTTTTAGAGTAAACTCAATTCATTGTATTGAAATTCAGCATTTCTAATAAGTCAAAGTTTAATTAATTTAATATTTAAGGATAAAATAATGCATTCTTACACTCTCTTATCATCCAACAAATTTCCAGATTTCAACAACAAGAAAAAAATAGTAAATAATTTTAAATGAAGTTATCTCAAACCATAAGATTGCTACCTATAATAATATCTTCTTCAAATCTTCTCAATAGTCCTTCGTAACAAATTGATTTTTCCCAAATGAGACGAATACAAATACGAGGTTAAACAATTAAGCAATGCGACCAATTTTATTTCTCGGCCTGTGGTAACACTGCGAACCTATAACTCTGCCACCGTAATAGTCGATCTCTACTCTCTCGATGGAGACCTTGACGACTCTTGTAAGATCATTTCTTCACCAACTGTTTAGTGTTTTGGAATAACGCGCAAGTAGTGCATTTCACGAAAATAGGAAGAGAAATTTAGAGCAACCGTACGCGATAAAATTTTATGCAAAACTCGGCGAAACCGCGACAGAAAATTAAGAACAAATACTTAAAGTGTATGGTAGTGATGCTCTGAATCGTAGTCAGGTACTTCGGTGGCATGCCGATTTTAAAAAAGGTCGTGAGAGCGTCGAAGACGAGACGACTAACCATTCAAATGTTAGCTGCCGAGTTGAATATTAACCAAAACACAGTTACAAAGATTTTGCCCTGAGAAAACTATGCGCGAAGATGGTACCGAACAACCTTGAATGTGCAAAAAGCCCACCGAATGAACATCGCTCAAGACTGTCTCAAGCAGGTTGAAAGTAATCCTACTCTTGTCGATCGAGTTATTACGGGTGATAAAAGTTGATTCATTCAATATGAGCCCGAAACTAAACAACAAAGCCAACAGTGGCTATCCCCTAAAGAGCCAAGGCCTAAGAAGGCGAGAATCAGCAATTCCAAAGTGAAAACCATTTTCATTTGCTTCTGCGACAGCCAAGGGGTGGTTGACAAAAAGTTTATACCATCTGGACAAACAATCAATCAAGTATTCTACCGCAATGTGGTCAAAAAATTACGAAAAAGGGTGCTTAGAGTGCGTCCAGAGAACGTGAAGACTTGGGTTCTACATCACGTCAATGCTTCATATCACCGTGCGTTCAGTGTCTCAATTTTTGGCGTCTAATGGTATCGCAACTTTACAAAAACCGCCCTATTCAGCGGACATGTCACTCTGCGATTCTTTCCTATTCCCTTATTTGAAAACATTCCTCAAAAGTCGACATTCTTACTCCGTTGAAGACATCGAAGTATCTGTGAAGAGGGTACTCAGAGAGGTCCTACAAGAAGTGTTCCAGAATTATTACGAGTGCTGGAAAGATTGCTGGAATAAGTGTATAGATGCGAAAGGGGAATACTTTGAATGGGATCGCAGTGATGCACCTTAATTTTTAAATATATTCGATTTTTGAATTTTGAGATATTACTTAATTGTCTGATCTCGTATGACATACAATTATTATTTTGTTGCATATATTATAATCTATTATGTTACTTTATTTGATAATTTCATTATATTCTTTTTCATAATCATTTCTATTAATTCATTTATGGTTTAATAAATAAAATATACATACATGTTTCGTTTATTATAGAATTATTTTCAGGCAGTAAAACTACAGCTGATAATTGTTTTAATATTTCAGTTATAAAATATACGAAATTCTATTGCTCATTAAATTAATAAATATTTTTATCGGTCTTACAGTCTTTATAATATCATATATTAGACAAAATAATGATAGTCAGACTGCCCTTGTTTATGATCACCCCCGTAAAATCTGAAATAAAACTTATTACTACAATAAATTATATCAGAAAATTCAAATTAAAAATAAAATAAGATTAACAATAAAATAAAAATAAAAATACAATAAGTAAAATAAAAATAAAAAATAGTAAAAGTACTTATTCTATGTAAGACCGATAAAAATATTTATTAATTTAATTCAAAATAGTCGACATAAGTACAATTTTTAATATAATCTATTGCTCATATATACATATACGATTTCTATTAAAAAAACTCTAATTTGTAAATTTTTCTCAATAATCTATAAATATTTAATAACCTAAAAGATTTCCGACTATTGAAACTGTATAATAAAACAAGTCTGTAATACTTATTATAAATAATAATAGTTTTTAGAGTATTAAATACGAAGTTGAAGATAAATGCAATAGATCATTTTATGATTTTCTATTCTTTTGTCAGATTCTTTAGCAGATATAAAATATTTATTTTTGTATTTAATTTTGTATTTATTAGTTATTTTATAATATACAACTTATGTATATACATTTACGAAATTAATATTTTAGTTTTATTCAATCTGGTATACCAATACATGTTTATGTATGTATATATATATATATATATATACATATACACACACACACACACACACACACACACACATATATATATATATATATATATATATATATATATAAAATATATTGTAACGGTAGCATACACCGCTATCAGTTACAGTGCTCGTAGTGTAGCGTTGCTACGAGTTGTTCTTCAATACCTAGGAGATAATGTAAGATACTCTATATATAATAACATAATAACAACGATCATAACAATAAAAGCAATAATAATAAAGCGATATATAATAATATATAATAACAAGAACGATGACAATAAATAGTTATTTATATCAAAAGGACAATAATTACAAAGTATTTAAACAATCCCATATTACGTCAATTACGCTTACATAAGCGGCTGCCGAATTCGCACAAGAAGTACGTATACAGAGCGGGTTCCGCAACGTTATATGAAACAAATCAATGCATCGAATGTACGCGGAATTGTACGGGACTATATATGCGTGTGGGAAGGACTCGGGTGCATGTATGGAGTCTACAAGCTCGTGGCAAACATGCCAACAACGACGGACATGAGAAAAACCTGGCTAAATATAATATTAAAATCTATTTGCCGTCGCTGTAGTATGTGATAAAAAATCCCAGGAAAGTATATGTTCAGATTTTCACGAGAAATATCATTCAAGCTCTCCTTTTGTCCAGATAGAAGACCTCGAATTGGATGCTCCTTATCAACTAGTTTGTCAGTGTATCTGCTAGGTGATAAAAACTTGTTTAAAAGCGATGATTAATGCATTCTTGAATATTATATTAGGTTATCAAATATCTCCCGTCTGCTTTTTTGTCTTATGAATTTCGCGGCTATGTACAAAGAGCTACAGAGCTCATATCTGACAATACTATACATCATTTGAAAGGTCTTGACATAATCTACAAAACAACGCTATGCATGATTAGTTTGCATACTGCATTCAAAAGTTATAGAAGTGTAAACATGGAGTTTACTAACGCCGAAATTCGCGCTATTTTAAAGCTTTCCTTCGTCAAAGACAAATCCATTAGAGAAACGTTCCGTGAGATTAATGCTGTTTTGGGGGATGGCACGCTATCACTTCGAACCGCAGAGGAATAGTTTCGACGATTTAGAGCCGGTGAAAACGACATCATAGATAAGCCAGCCGGCGGAAGACCTGTGACGACGAATACCGATCAAATCATGGAATTTATCGAGTTAGACTGCATGTGGCATCTCGTGACATCGGCCAGTAGATGAGAGTTATTCACCAGATTATTTTCAACCATCTGCAGAAGGCTGGATACAAAAAAGCTTGATGTTTGGATGTCGCATGATTTGACGCAAAAAAATCTTTTGGACCGAATCAACGCCTGCAATGTGCTGCTAAAACGGAACGAACTCGACCCATTTTTAAAGAGGATGATGTCTGACAATGAAAAATGGATCACATACGACAATAGCAAGTGAAAACGGTCGTGATCCAAGGGAGGTGGACCGTCTCAAACAGTGGTTAAGCCGGGATTGACGGCCAGGAAGGTTTTGCTGTATGTTTGGTGGGATTGGGAGGAAATCATCCACTATGAGCTGCTCCCATATGTCCAGACGCTTAATTCTACCATGTACTGTAAATAACTGGACCGCTTGAAGCAGGCTATCGACCAGAAGCGTTCGCAACTGACCCACAGAAAGGGTGTAGTGTTCTATCAGGACAATGCCAGACCACACACTTCGGTGATGACTCGTCCGAAGCTACGGGAGTTCGGATGGGAGGATTTATCGCATCCACCATATAGCCCGGACATAGCGCCAAGTGATTACCACCTGTTCCTGTCCATGTCAAACGCCCTTGGTGGTGAAATTTGGACTCAAAAGAGGCTTGTCAAAACTGGCTGTCCGAGTTCTTCACAAATAAGGAAAGGGGTTTCCACGAGAGGGATATTATGAAGATGCCGTCAAGTAGGTAACATATTATAATCAAAACGGCGCATATTCTAAGTAAATCCGACCACTGTAGAACTTTTTATAAAGCATTGAATGAAGAGCCAAAAAGCGGAAGGTAGATATTTGGCAACCTAATATTATATTATAAAGATTGTAAGACCGCATCAAACATATTGATTAATTTAATTCAAAACTGTCGAAACAAGCACAATTTGAATTTCAAATTACTTTTCCTTCATCTTTTGTCTTTATATTACTATGATAATGTAATTTAATATTAGTTCTGTTCTCTTGTGATTAACAATTTTGAATATTGATGTTTTATCCATATACACTCAGTGCTTAAAAATAATTTTTACAATAACTGTTTTGTATTTGTACATTCATCATGTATAGTATATATTCTACAATAAATGTAAAATGTAAGTTCATAACTAATATTTAATTACGGTAATATTATAATTTAAAGACATGAAATGAACTTAAAGTAATTTTAAATTTTAAAATAATCCAATATAAAGTTTAAATGAATTAATTTGATATTTTAGATTGGATACAATAGGCTTATCGTCTTACCACCAAGAATGCTAGGAAGATTATAAGAAATAAAGTTAAATTAAAAACAAAATAATCGAAATAGTTGCTGTTCTGGATAAGATATTCTATGTTTCAACTAAGATGGACAGTGACGTAGCTGGGTCCGTCTGTGACGTAATTCGCGAATGTACACATGCTCAGTAGGCGGCGCCGCGATGTCGGCTCACAGAGAAATAAGCCGCAACCAGCCGTAACTGATCGCACGTATAAAAATTTCTTTAAATGTTTCATTTGAACATAATTATTAATCACTTAGAATGCATTAATAAAGGTAAAGATAGATGAACCTATTTACTTGCGTTTTGCCAAATTTGAAGTTAAAATGTTAATTAAATGACAAGTAATAAATAAAATTTTAAACAAAAATCGAATTAATTCGATGAAATCAATCGAATCAATTTCGAAAAATCGAAATCAAAAGTCGTATAAAAATGTGCAAGGGCTCAAAATTTTTCTATTTCTAAACTTAATAAAATGTAATTTGTTTAATTACTTTAGCGCTAAAAACTTCCGAGATATCGTCCCTAGCAACGGCATTTTTCACTTTAAATAATATAAATATTAATTTAGCAACATAGTCTTTTCAGTTTTGATTACTATTAATATTCTCTAACGAATGCATTTTACTGCATTAAAAGAATCCCATCCATTAGCGAACTTCGCAATGGTTAATTTTCAATATAAATCATTTTCTACTGGTTCCTTTTAAAAATGTACTCGTAATAACTTGTTATAAAATTTTAACATTTTCAAAATCGAAAGAATGTAATAACCTAAGCTATGTTTTTAAATCTAGATCTACCATTCGTACTTCATAAAGTATACTTATGTTCATATATTTTTTATTTTGAGTATCTATTGGCCCTATATAATATTTGTAACAATTTTTAAAATTTTAAATACATTATGTAAATACGTAGGTAGTTAAAACGCAGAATATGTGAGCATTAGTATAGTTTACGAAGAGTGAATGGTAATAGAACGAATGCAAAAGATTAGGTAACATATCTTAATTTTGGTAAGTTCTTTCAATTTTGAATGTTCAATTTTGAATGTACTAATTCTCAATCAAAAATGGATATGTGATTTACATTATAATTTTACATCGACTGGTAACGGAGATAATTTCTTTATACATCTTCTGAATACGCCATACTGCGTTTTGTAGCTACTCTTACAATGTTGTCATCTCCGGCGTGTATGGCGATTATACAGCCAAGTGGCCTTGGGAATTGGCAGTAGATTGTCTTCCTTTATTGTTACTAATGTACCAATTTTTATTTCTTCATTGTTCTGATTTTTGTTCTATTTACTTCTAAGGTGGAGTTCATTAAAGTACTCCTTGTACCAACGCTCCCAAAAATGCTGCTTAATGTTTTTATTCGCTGCCAGGTAGAAAGCCTATTTTCTGGTGTTTTTTGCCATTCATACTCTGGCAAGGTAGTTATATAGTCTCCAATCAGAAAATGAAAAGAAGTGAATGCATTAAGGTCATTTAGATCTGAGGAAATAGAAGTCAACGGTCTTGAATTTAAAATTGCTTCAAGTTCTATTATGCAAGTATTAAAGTTTTCATATGTAAACATTGAGTTACCAAGCGTTCGATACAAGTGCTGCTTGAACGAATTAACCGCAGCCTCTCACAGGCCAGCAAAATGAGGTAACCGTGGGGAAAAAAATACCAGTTAACTTCTTGATTCTGAAAAGAATGAACTATTTTATTATCCTGCTCAGCTTGCAAAAGGAATGCTCTAATCTTCACTATTTCATTTTTTACGCCAATAGAATTTGTGCGTTATCGAAAAAATATCTGTTTGCTTCCCCCTTGGAGTGATAAAACGTTTGATTGGTTGTATCAAATCAAGTATCGGTTGTGAGATCAGTCACTAATTCTAAATGAATTAATTTTATAACAAAGTATACAAAAACAGCTACGTATGATTTTATTTTTTATGTGTTCCGAAACCTTTTTTCCTTTAAAAGAAATGGACCACAATAATCAAGTCCTACAGTTTGGAATAGACGCGACTCAGTAATACGTTGCTTAGACAAATTACCCATTAAGTAATTTATTGTTACAGGCTTTCATTTACGACATCGGACGCATTTATAAATTACGTGCCTCGTTATAGTTTGTCCGTCTATTGGGCAATAATTATGCCAGACCTCATTTAAGCTCGCTTGTAATCCAACATGCCATAGCTGTATATGAGCCCTTTCAATTATTAAACGCGTAATATGATTATTTCGAGGATATATAGGGTGCATAATACTACTAGGAAACTTTTGTTCGAACTTGATAGACACATTAATAAGTCTGCTCCTACCCTAATTATTCCTTGAGCGTGAAGAAAAGGATTTAAGTTTAAGGAAGTATTCTACTTTAAACTATCGAAAAAAACGCTATTTTTGTGAAATTTTTCTGAGAATGCTATTGAAGATATGGATGTAGGATTTGAAATGCTTAATAAATACACTTTTGAAGTACATAAAAAAATTGTTTTTTTATTTATTTTAGACATTTTTTATACATATAAAGTATGGTCAAAGCCAACACGTCAAAAAGTAGGTAACGTTTTCGTGGTCGTAAAATCTTGCCGATGGATGGTCTGAAACAAAAAAATCAAATATTTATATGTTCAGTCTGACTCCAGAAACCGAGCTCAATAGAATATTTTATGTAAGTGCAAAATAAAAAAAATGGCGGCTAAAATACGAAAGAAAAAAAATTGCTTTTTTCCGTCTTTTTTTGCAATAAAAATATAGCTATAATTAAAATTTTAAGTTGATTGTAGTTAGGACGGTTGATACAAACATATAGAATATGTGTTCAAAATTTCATAAGGATCGGTTCAAAAGTTTTTTAGTTTTCACGATCACGGTACTTGAAAATGCTGTTTTGAGAAAAACGCGTTTAAAGTTTTTGTAAGTGAAAAATCGTAGAAAAAAATATCTTACGCTCAATCAGCGATGCCTGGGCCATATAATATACCTTCAACTTGTTCCAGGCGAGTATTTTCATCTAATTTAGCCTACTTTTTTTAAGTTCTGCTCTCCTTAGAAGCCTCAGTCGAGCGGCTGTTCTCTCGAACGATGCGCTGTTGGTCGCGCATATTGGCGAACTGCATGGCGGTTTAGCCGATTTTCAGGCCCATAATTTCCATTATTTTTAAAAGTGGGCTGAATCTTTCATTAAAAATGCAGGCATCAGTGAGGCATGCAATTTTAACGATTCTTTTTTCCATTATAGACATGCTTCGGTGCCATGGCCCAAACTGTTGAGTTGAAACACTCATTGTTATTTTGAATGTTTCTGCCCAAACATCTCTCCAGCAATTCCATTTTTGTTAGATCTTCGTAGATTGGTTTCAGCACCTCTTGTACGGTACTAGCGCCCAGAGCTCGTTTCGCATGCCTTCTACTGAATTTGAATTCCTTTCAATTACAAGACTGTAGTTTTTAGATAACTTCTTCATTAATTTGATACTTAGATGAGCAGTCTTCACTTTTTTATTAACGACTTTTGGTTTCTTCACAACTTTCTTCGAAATACAGAAGCAAAATTATAAAGGGAAGGTAATATTGAGAAGCAAATGTATATATTTTGATGAGAATATATGTAGGTGTAATGATTTACAATAGAGGAACAGCTGCTGCAGCGGACAAGTCCAGGTAGGTGGCTTATCCGGCGCGCGCGCTGGGCGGGTCGAAAGGTGAAAAAGTATAGTTAGACTACCTGAATCTTTCTAAATTTTTGAGCTAAGATTCTTGAATATATCTAATTTCGAAAAATGTAAAAAAAAATACATTTTTTTTCAAAGTTGTAAAGTACAATACTGCCTGAATATCTCGCTTTTGGCATGCAATTTTTTCTGTTGCTGTAAATCTATTATTTCCCTGGCGAACTGTATTTTTTGTGTTACTTTTATTATTTGTTCATGTGTAGTTTTTAATTTTTGAATACTATAATTACCCTTTATTTTATTATTTTTATGAATTTTATTATATATTCCTCTTAAACATAAAGCTACAAATTTATTTAATGCACTTATTGAAGAGAAACGCTCAAATGTTTCATTTTTAAAATTTATATTATTCATTTTCGATTAATCATTATGTTCAATTATTTGCATCGTTATTTTGCTTCGTTGTTCTAGTACTGCAATAGTCTCTAAGTAGTTAGTCTTCCACATTTCTTCCTTTTCAATGAGCTAGCACGGCCTGTGAAGCCAGATTTTGTTTTTAATAAATAAAGATAGATATTGTCCGCGAGATATGTAATCCGCCGGATTATCCTCTGTTGATATGTGACACCAATCATTAAAATTTGTTTTTTCCTGTATTATAGCGACGCGATTGGTTACAAAAGTTTTTAATTGGTATGGAGGCGTTTTGATCTAATTTAACGCGATGGTAGAGTTCGACCATAGCACCCTTTTACTAATCTCTATATTCAAGGGCTTCTCAATATTTTTTACTAAATTTGCTAAGAGCAATGCGGAGCAGAGCTCTAACCTCGGGGCAGTGATGGTGCTTAGCGATGCAACTCTAGATTTTGCGGTTATTAAATTTACACTTATATTCCAAAATTTGTCTCTTACTCGTAAGTAAACTGATGTATCGTACGCCGGTTCACTTGCATCACAGAACCCATGCAACTGAAATTCCACAGATTCAACTAACGTTATTTGTAGTTTTATTAAGAATTTAATGATCAATCGTAACTCTTTTCTAAAATTTTTCCATTCTGTATTATTTACTTGAGGAACTGACTCATCCCAATTTCATTTAATTTTCCTTAATTCCTGCCTCAGACATTTGGCTATAATTATGACTGGCCCTAATATACCTAGCGGATCAAATAACTGAGCTGTTTGAGACAAAATCGTTCTTTTTGTAATTCTTGTATCGTCTAAAGAAGAATTTACTATATATTTTATATGATCATTTCTCGCATCCCAATGAATTCTCAATAATTTTTGCGAATTTTGCTATATCAAGCGAAACCACCGAATCCTCAGTATTATTTTGTAAATTATCAATTAACTTTCTTTTATTTGACATTCGCTTATGTAATTCAAAACCGCTGTAAAAGAGATTTTAATTAATATTTTAATTCTTTAGCATTTTGAATAGTACTTGTACCGGTAAGCAGGTCATCTACATAAAAATCTCGTTTTAACCGAATCACTGCTTGCGGTGCCTTATGTCCTCCATCATCAGCTAATTGATATAATGTACTAACAGCTAGGAATGGAACCGAAGTATTCCTTTGAGGTACAGTATTTAATTTATATGTAGGAACGGTATTATTTTCATTTTCCTTCCATAGTATTTTTTTGTATTTTCGCGTCATTATTATTAACTTTGATCTGACGTTACATCTTCTGCAAATCCAACGCAAGTAAAACATTATGTAGTGAAAATTACATGATTACGCATCTAGTGATTCGATTATTGTAATCAAGCTTCCTCTTAAAGCAGTTTTTAACAAATGTAATTTTTGCACCGCGGGAATGTTTTTCTCGTCAAAAACGAGTGACTTGAAACTGTCATGAAAACTGTGCCATTCTATAGCATTACCGTCGAAAGGACAAATTTCTATCTTTGGTAATAAAGTATCATTTGAGCGAATCGTTATATTTGATACCGTATTTACCGCTTCAGATGTATTTCTCTTATATTCTGTATCTCTCACACAGATTATTTTCAATTACGAATGGAGTCAGAGCATGAAGTCTTTGACTAATGTATTTAGCGCATTTAAAATATTGATCTTCGAATTGAGCTCGTTCAGCTTCTTGCGCGTTCCCTATTTCTAATCCGTCGGTAATAATGTCAATTTCTAATTGAGCCTTTAAATAATTTTGATAGGTTTCTTTCAGCCTTATTTTCCTAGTCTGTGCATCATAAATATCACAGTCATTATTTTCAGCAAAAAAATTTACCATACGCGTTAACTGACCCTTTACTGTTGTCTGACTTTTATTCAATATTTTATGTTTCTTCAATACTGACCATTTTGCGGATATTTATAATTTAACCCCTATAACCTTATACTTGTATATTGAAGAGATTTTTAAATTTTATTGGGACTAATCGGAAGAAGCAATAGGGATAATTTGACTAATTGAGACTTATCTACCTAGTTGAACTGAAGCAGTGACATATTTACCTATGAAACTCGCCTTTGAATGTCTAATACTGTGTTGCTGCCTTCTGCCGTAAACTTTGATATCCAAACGGGATACTGTGCTGATGTTGAAACTGCCGTTGAGTTTGTGGTACAGAGAATTATATTCAAGCGTCCAAATGGGACATACAAGTATATGTTGCTTATTATTCGATCTAATTTTTTAATGTGTCCAGCGGATCACATCTACGTGACTTCAATTTTATAAAATGACACTACTTCTTTCCGACAATCATAAACAGTTTATCTATGATAATCTCCAAACGAGAAACTAAAGTTTAATTACATTTTATTCAATCTTGTAGCTTTTATTTCACTAATTTTAGAATCATTGATAATCCGGCTCGAAGGACCATGTTTTGTAACGTGAACGAAAGTTTTTATTTTAAAATTTATGAAAATTGATAATCGAAAGATCACGCGAACGTTAATCGCGAGCGAATAATTAGACTTCCCTCTCTTTACGTAAAGGTAGTGGAAATAAATGGACTTCAGTTAACTCAAATAACTTTTAATAATAACACGACTGGAAATTTTACACGTTTATGTACAAAAAGAGAATATGTATGAATCGGCTGATGGCTAAGTAAAATCTGAATATTATATTATAATTTGCCTGCACATTGACTCGGTAAAGGCGTAACTTGAAGAACAAGGCGTTTTCTAAAATATTTTTCACCAATCAAATACAAGCCGAAACTTCTTAGATACTTTTACTCATATTATGACAACTACGTCAAAGATACGCGTCGTAGAGGACGGTAAACCTCATTTTTGCGGCAGGTATATAATGATGGTAATAGCTGACGCCCCCAGCTCCCTCAGGTAAGAGTGCTAATGCTCCCGTGACTATATATCAGGGAGCCCAAATCTCAATACATTTCCTTTATTATATGTCGGGGAAAGCAAAATCTAACTGCATTATTTAACAATGAGAACAAACATAACAGTCTTAATTGCTATTTTATAATACTATATGATTCGTCTGAACAGTATCAATATCAACAAATATATCATTCCAGGTTTTTGACCTATTTGCATGCTTCATCGATTTCAAAAACAGCTTAGTTCTATCTCGAATATCACCAAATATTAAGTACACAACTTTTCTTTTACCGTTTTTTAATAGATGTCTGAAGCGGTAAGTGCCGATTGAAATGCTCAGGTCAGAAATTTCAAACAATAAGGTCTGTCCACCGCCAACATAACGACAATACTACAATATTGAACTTGTGTTTGCATTAGAAATGTATTCTTGATCTAAGATCTTAGTTTTTTAGCCAAATTCTCAGCAATGGCAGGAATCGTTAATTTTCTGCTTTTGCTTGAATGCTCTCAAATAATTATGGCGAGACTGCTTTTAGTAATAGACATATTGAATAAAGATCGATAATATATTATGCAACTGCAATAAAAAAAATAGAGTGGCGCTAACGAGTCGATTTTTATCGCCTGTGCAAGGACGTAGACAAGACGCATTTCAGTCAAGTGCACTAAAAACTACAAGCAACCATCAGAAACCACTTCCAACCCTCTATCAATAGTTAAATTCTTATCCAAAGTGTAAGCGTTATTTATCTTACCATGTGGTACCATTCTTCTTCAGAATTATTTGCCAGACTAGATCCCTGGATATTTTCTATCTTTTCGTGAATTATCTGAAAGTCTTCTTTAAGATCTTCGTCAGCATCTAGCAGTAGTCTCGTGTTATTGTAGATTTTCTTTAATAATCCATAACGGATAGCCATTTCTCCCACAATGGCAAAGACTATAGCAGTTAACTAGGCCACGTGGATTTCACTTCTACTATCCGACACTGCTGTAAGCACAACAAGAATCACACACTCAGCTCATAAGAGATTTAAACTTGTCAAGCTGCTTTTCGAGCTTATCGAAGCGCGGAAGAAAACCTCCAGGGTCCTCCAGGAGCATCCGAAGAACTAATTCCTAATTGTGGTTGATCGCAGACGAAGTATCGAAAACGGTGGTCGAACAATAATATACGGGTTCTTGCATATTACCCGTTGATCTCGCTTTATTTCAATGCACATATTAACCTTGAGTTCTGTAAGCCTGTACATTAGGACGCAGTTAACTCAGTATCTCCATAGTTGATACATATGCTCATCTGAGGCATCATGGAGATTCTTTTATTTACCAATGCAACTAACAAAGATGGGGTGAAAACTTTCCTGTCTAATCTAGAGATGCGGCTGTCAAGACTAATTTCTTGTTTAAATCATACAGTAATACATCTCACTAACTTGTATAGATTAGGTGTAAAATTTTGCTTCCACTGTTTTTTTCCGAACTTCGAGGCGTTATTGTAAAAAACTGTTTTTACATTTATAATTCGAATTATTGTCCATCCCTTGTAACTACGTTCTCCCATCTTTCGGGTAGCATATGAATCCCGCGTTGAAAAAACTGGTCATCTATTGAAACGATCCACGAACCGATCCAATTTTTTACTTCTTCATAAGACCGAAAGTACTGGTCAGCCAGGCCGTGTGCCATTGTTCGAAACAAGTGATAGACTTAGAGAGAAACGTCTGGAGAATATGGCGGGCAGGGTAGAACTTCTCATTTCAACCATTCCAATTACGTCATGATCACTTTCGCAACATGGAGTCGAACATTGTTATGTTGTAAAATCACTTTTCCATGTCTACCGCTGTATTACCACCGTTTGTCTTTCAATGCTCGGCTTAAATGCTAATTATGTTCGATAACGATCGCCTGTCGGCTTTAACAACTCATAATACACTACGGACAGCTGGGCCTACCAAATACTGAGCACAAAATAAGTGTTTTATATTAGGAATGTTTTCCATTGATAAATAAATACTGAGCACGTCCTTGGAACCGTTAATATTCGGTTTGACCATCGACGTGGAAGCTTATCCGGGATAACCCCATGATTTTCTGCGCTTGGGATTATCGTAATGAACCAATTTTTTGTCCCTAGTCATAATGCGATACAAAAATCCGTTCCATCCTTACCTAGCAAGCAGCTGTTCCTAAGTGCCGTTCAACATCTCTCAGCTTCAACTCGCACGGCACCCAATTTCCTTGTTTCTGAATCATTCCCATTACTTTCAAGTATTTTGTCATGGCTTATTGCGAAACTCCCAATGACCTGCCAATTCTTGTTGCATCTGAGACGAGTCTTGATCAAGTAATGTCTCCCATTCTGTATCTTCGAAAAACTTCATCTTCCTCCGCAATGCTGGTCTTCGACGTGAGAATCACCGTTGTTGAAGCGTTAAAACCACTCTCTGCACGTTTTTTATTAATAGTGGCCTCACCATATGTATCTTAGCGCATTCGATAAGCCTCAGTTGTAGATTTCTTCATATTAAAGGAGAAAATTAAAACCTACCGCAAATAATGAGAATTTGGCTCGTAAGCTGACATGTTTAATCAAAAATAACATTATGATGCAGACACAAATCGAGTAATATGTCGATGACGTGATGTTTACAAATACCTAAGCTTATTGTATGACATCTATGATCTATTTATTTCGACTACCACTTAACGTTACAATCATCTATTACAAAACGGCCGAAGCGAAGTGGTACACCTAATAATTATGCAAAAAGATTGCTCATTTAGTATATATTCTGATAGCTTATTGAACGCGACACCTCTATTGCGTTCGTGAAAATGAAAAAATCAGAAAAGCATGCGATCTTCAAATACTTCTACTTAAAAAAACTAACACTACTTCAAATTACAGAAGAACTAGATTCTACATTAAATTACTCCGCTCCATTATATTCAACGGTGAAACAATGGATTTCTGAGTTTAAGAATGGTCACACAAGGCCTGCTAAGAAATCAGCATGCACTGTTAAGGTGGTACAGAATATACGGAGCAGATGTATGGTCCGATGCACTGAAAGCCTAGAAGTACATAAGGAAAAAAATAGTAGCAATACAGGGAAGAGGGGTATTACGCATGGCTAACTCCTATCCCACGGTCTCTGAGTCGGCGGAGCTGGTTATCGCATATGTTATTTCCATTGATCTCCAAGCACAGGATAGAAGGTTATCCACCTGGAGAAAAATAATCTCGGCAGAACGGAGTCCGTAGAGTAGGCCAAAAACTGCTACGATAACCGAATGGTATCATCCCTGGGAGAGAAATCCCTCAGGACCGATGAATAGCTCGTCGGGTCAGTCAGTTAGAACCATGGATCCAGAGGTCGAATGGAGAGCTTAATTACCACCTTACGCAGCCCTTATAGAAGCAAGGCCATTTCCGGTTGCACCTCCACAAATTAGAGAATGTACCGAACCCAGACTGCGCCTACTGTCGCAATCACGAAAATAACGAGCTACACGTGTTTTTTCGTGCGAGACAGCGTTTCGTTTTGAAATGGAGCAACTTCGGTGAGACATAGGGTCCTTTAGGCCGGATAGTGTTATCCAGTAGATATTGGATAGTCTAGAAAAGTGTTCTCTCATATCTTGCTTTTGTAAGACTACTCTAGACCAAAAAAAAGCTTGCGGAAGAAACGTAAACCTGCTTAGGTAAATAAGAGGCGCAGCCCAGAAGTAATATGTTTATAGACGGTTTTTGGGCTGCATTCACACCATTTAAAGGAGAGTGGAATCACTAGGTTCAAATCTAGCATATCCTGGGGTCGATTCCAGCGGTGGTAAGTAAAATAATTTGCAAAAACAATTCTTAAATTTTCACCGGACAAACATGAAACTTTAAATTTTAGTTCTGATATCAGTATCACTATTAATAATCCAAAGATTTTCTTCTTATATGTTCCTGAAGGTACTGCAAATTTTTCTAATTGATCAGCTGCTGGTTCTAGTCCATCTAACTGGAAATATTACAATTGATTGACTTCATTAAGTATTGCTATTGCACTTATCAATAGTGGAAGATAAGGTTAAGAACACACTCGACTTTGAGGTTAGTATTACAAGTTTCATATATACAACAATTAGCTTCTTCTATTTGTAAAATAAATCTTTGGATAGGTTTATACAAGAAACTAAACTTAGTAAATGCGGTGAATGTACGATAAGTCACCAAGATCATATTGAAGCTTTTACAGGTCCCCCAAGATATTCGATCTACCAATAAATAGGTGGGATAACTGTGTTTTTTACAGATTTTCTACAAATATCACCTGTCATTCTAATAGGAACTAGGGTAGGACTAAATGATTTAGGGCACAAAACTAGAGCGCAATAAGAGTTGACCTGAGGAGCGGTGAAAAAGAATCTTTGCTTAAGATTATTAACTGTCGGAAATGGAACTCAAATGGAATTCTCAATAATCACAGTTAAATTTCTGTAATAGATTTTAATATTTTTCGACATTGACAAAGACATTAAAAAATATCTGCTTTTGAAGTTAATAACATTATTCTAAACAAAATATATCAATACGATTATTAATAACTAAGGTTCTGTTCATTTTATTCAATTAAGAGGCAACTGCATGGTTATATAATGACATCAATGTACAACTAAAAATAAATAGTTTTACATTTTCCAAGCAGTTATTTTAATTGCTTCAGCTACCAGAGCAACTGTTGTGATACCCCGAACAGTATCAATTTCAAACACCATAGTTTCCAATAAAACTTTTTCTGCCATCATAATAAATAAAGCACAAAGGTAGACATTTAAATATTAGGTTGTCAAATATCTCCCTTCCGCTTTTTTTCGCTTCATTCAATGCTTTATAAAGTGTTACAGTGGTTGGATTTACTTTCAAAATGCGCCGTTTTGTTCGATAATCTGTTTCCATCTAGGCGGCGACTTCATAATACCCCTCTCGTAGAAACCCCTCTCCTTATTTGCGAAGAACTCCGACAGCCACTTTTCACAAGCCTCTTTTGAGTCCAACTCTACACCGCCAAGGGCCTTCGACAAAATGAATTTCGCGAGACACACCAAATAAAATAAAATCTGTCGGAAAAAAATAAAAAATTGTATTAAAAGTAGTTAAACAAGTACAACATTTTAAATTACATAAAGCCCTAAGTTGTTTAAAAATTGATAATTTTATATTATTAATTCGATAAAATTAAATACGACAAACTGCGAAAACCCGATAGCTCAGGCCGTATAAATAGACGAAAATGTAATCAAGTAAACAGAGGTAAGTAATAGGACTAAGGGATTAAGACGTGACGAAATACGTAGAAATTAATATAATATCGTTATATTTACGAAATAATAATTTATTTTTAAATTTATTTTGTTTGTTATAGGGAGTCTATAAGAAATCAAGATCCAGAAATGAGTATCATTAATTATTAGTTATTTTGTTACTACTTATTATTGCAACAATAATAATGGATAAATTATATTATTATTATTAGTATAAAAAAGAAATTAACAATAAAGAGTTATTCACCTATTCCACTTACGTGTCTCAGTACGATCCTCCACTTCACAGAACCATACATATAAGCTTTGTGGCCAATTCTGACATGAAGTCCTGCCGTGTAATTTGACACGATTATAGCGGAGTTACTCTATAGAGTGTAGTGATACCCAGTGAGGCTACTCATTCAATAGTGTACAATTTGAAGAAAGGCCAGTGCGGGTAGGCAGTGAGCGTAGGAGAGGGGAAAGTTAAAACTCTGCTCCCCCATTCTTGCTTTTTTTCTTCCCCTAATTTGTTTTGGCTTTTGCTGTCTCTCACTGTTACACGCAAAACTATCGAGATTCCCAAGAAAGTGACGTCTACCAGATAGATCTTAACTACCATTTCCAGCTAATTTTTGATAATTTCCTATGGAAAGCGAGTGGAGTTTCCACTCCTTTTCCTCTACCTTCCATATACGGCTCCTTTTCTCTACCTTCCATATTCTACTCCTTCTCACTACCCTGCATACACTATTCAGTAAAAAATGTCCCTTCCTTAATTTAATTTAGCCCTGTATATTTTAACATAGATATTTTATATTATTTTTATAAAACATGAAAAATGAACTCTAAAATGTCAAACTGTACATTACAAATCAGAGAGAACAATTTTTTAATGCAAGAGACAAGAAAATAGTCCTCATTACAGAATTATTCATATATGATATCTCAGTAATTAAGAAAATAATTATTAATTTTTTTGGAACAAGATAAAGGCAAATTTAAATATTCACATACATTGAAGAAGCAAATTAATATGGATTCAACCATAGTTTTTTATGTATAAGTATTAACCTTTGTAAGCTGGAGTGGACTATATTTATTCGAATTCTAATCAAATCCTGTCTCTACCACAATGAGGCCTACAATTGTTCCATCGCTAGAGTGAAGAGCTAGTAACATGGTAACCTAAGTTGTAATCCCGGTCTCAACAGAATGATAAATTTAATAACTTGTTTTTGTGGATTCCTTTGGTTAGTTTAAGAAACATATTGGTAACTCAATTCCAATTACATTGGATTCAGAAATCAACCAACAAGCATTCCACAAATTATTATGAGAATAAAAATACAATATATATGTTAAACAATAAATCTGGAATAGATACCATTAGTATCATAACATAATTGAGAATCATATCTTTTTCCCACAAATCTGTATATTAAAATATTACTTATACTTGATGTGCTCAAAAAAAGCAGACATTATTCCTATTAAAAAAAATTCATAGCAAAGGTACTCCAAATAATTATAGATAACCATTTTTAATATCTAAGATTGCTAAGATCTTGAAATGACTTATTCACAGATTATACAAGTTTATTTTTTTAATAGTACAGTATAACTATTCAAAGAACTAGTCAAGGTTCACAAACATGTAGTTAATTTTCAATGATTAATATTATTTTTGTAAATATTTATTTTCTATAACAATTGATTCATTTTTTGATTGAGATAAGATGTTTCATACTGATCATAAATATAGAATTGGATAAATAAATTTTAACAAATTAAAAGTAAATTATGCACTTCACCACAGTATAGTATACATTAATTACTTAACTATGCATAAGCGTCAGTGTATATATATATATATATATATATATATATATATATATATATATATATATATATATATATAATAACTGATAACATTATAATACTTTCATGAACTATATAGGCCCATTATTATTTTGTTTACATCCTATTATTACACATAAAGATACATTCACCAAACATCTGACCAAAGAATATTGGAAGCATGAAGTCACATAATGGGTGCACAAAAAATTAGCTTTAAGTATTAATAAAAAAGTTACTTTATTATTCATTATTTTATCAATAATATACTTACATAGATTTACAAGAAGTTCTGATACTGAGCTAAAAATTGTGAAATATTACACTTATTTAAGCCTACGAATACTAGGCCTACTAATAATAAATAAATTTCTTTGTCAATAATAATCAACGTATTAATAAAAATGTTTTTAGAATTTTATCTATTAAGTTTAAGAATACACATTGATCTTAAACAGAAGTAAAAAGTATTGTTCATATGCCAATTATAAAAGAAAAACTTAATATACAAAAAAAATAAATAAATTTATAGACATATTTCTATAAAATAAAATGTGTATATTTGCTAAAGCTCATTATACAGGCAAAAATATTACCTCTATATGAAATATTAATAGGGACAGTTTTCATTTTTAATGACGATTAGCATTAAATAATTTGATTTATATTAAATCTGTAAAAACAGAAAACTAGCTTAATTTAAAATGAACATTTTTCTGTATTATAATAAATTAAAACAATATTCCATATTAAAAATTAATAAATATTTTTTTATTGGTCTTACAGTCCAATCTAAAAATAAAATAAAAATAAAAATAAAAAATAAAAATAAATAAAAAAATAAAATAAAAATTAAAAATAAAAATTAAATTAAAAATTATAATGACAGTCAGACTGTCCTTGTTTACATTCACTCCCGTAGACTAATCTGAAAATAAAATATTAGCTGAAAAAATTCTTTGTTAGTAAAGTGCAGTCTGACTGTCCCCAACACTCTTACCTAATTGAAGACTTGTCCAACGTTTCAAGCTCGCTACGGCTCCTCATCAGGGACTAAACTGTTTAGTTTAGTCCCTGATAAAAGACTGCACTTTACTATCAAAGAATTTTTTCAGCTAATATTTTAGTTTCAGATTAGTCTACGGGAGTGAATGTAAACAAGGACAGTCTGACTGTCATTATAATTTTTAATTTAATTTTTAATTTAATTTTTATTTTTAATTTTTATTTTATTTTTAGATTGAATTGATTGGACTGTAAGACCAATAAAAAAATATTTATTAATTTGTATATGGGCAGTCGACAAAAGTACAATTCCATTGTTTTAATATTCCATATTTCAAATAAGTTACACATATTTTCAGAAATTCTATATAATTATAATAGCTTTGAAAACTAAACAGTTAACCTCTATTATTATATCAACAGAATTAAATATTATCCTAAAAACTTGATACTTATTAATAAAACATGTAACCATAGATATATATACATGTGTGTGTGTGTGTGTATGTGTGTATTATTTGTTAGCACTATTTATTTGATTATTAGCCATACAGTAAAAAAATAACATTTTGCAAGCTATTCTTCCATGGTTAGAAATGTTGATTAATGTGTATTCAATTTTAATTTTAATAATTATAAGTAATAGGCATACCAAAGGCTCTGAAGAATTGATCATTATGATTTTTAATTCATCCAGATTTATTTTTTATAATTTCATCCGTTACTTAATTATTAAATTTATTCCTTTTTTATAGGCAATGCCTAATGAAAATAAAAAAAAAAGAATTAACGTAGTAACAATCCTGTATTCAAATTTGGTGGAAATTTAACCGCAAAGTCTGCCAAAGTGTTGCCAACGAATATTCGCTTCGTGTAACCAGGTGTAACCAAAGAAAATAGACGCTTATAGAAGAACACAAGTAATAGGGCGAAGTTACCAAAAATTATTAGCTACTAGATGGCGCTACTGTGGTAGACGGTCGCGGCAGGCGAGCGGGTGAACGATGTGATGCAAGAGCGCGGGTGAAAAGACAGGCCGGGCCAGCTCTACCGAAGTGGTATCAGTATAAGCTGGTATAAGAAGCGCTGAATTAAAGAGGGGCAAAAAATTTATGATGTGCTGTAAGATAATCCAGGTTTTTCAGGCTCTGACCTGACCTGCATGGAGTAGAGTCTTGGAGATCAGAGAAAATTGACAAAAAGAAAGTTTTCGCTATTCCCGTATAATGCGTTTACAATTTTAAGTGCATATTGTTGCATACTGATGGGTTGAAAATTTACTATAAAAAAATCGTTAATAAAGTACAAATTTTTATAATATTTCTAATTGTAATTAAAATTCGTAAGAATTAACTACACCCTATAAAAAAGTATTGTTTGAAATAAGTTTCAAATTTATATTATTGTTGTGAAATATTTTACAAATATATAGGCTAATTATACCAATGACTACCAACATTTCAGTAAATGACCATAAATACGATTATAATTCTATATTATGTTTTTTTAATTGCAATTCATATTATTTTACGATGTACTGTAGTATTTAAGAGTCCTCCTCACGATTGCTGGAAGTCTGAATCGATGGTTGCACCTCATAGAGAAAAATTTTGCGTTAAGTTGAAAAACTAAAATCAATGTTCTGCACTACCAACGAAGATAGACGATTATAGAAGCACTAAGCCTATAGGCACGCGGGTAACTACTATCGGGGAACATTGATAATTAGTAATGTTCCCCGAAATCCAGGTGGCGCTCATACAAGTACCCCAGTTCCCCGGCCGTAACCGCCATTTATGAAATTTATACGCAGGATGTGCAATTTTAATAATGAATAAATTCTGCAAAAACAGCTCCTGTTTAGTCCAAGTAATATTGAATAAAAAAAAATTATTTAATTATTAAAACGTGAATGTATTATATTCACTGTTATTAATATCTACTTTGTAAATAGTAAAATACATGTCCATGATGAAAATGGGTTGTTAACATTAATTCAAATTCTTTGAAAATTTTTTTATTTCCCTTGATGCTTTTCATTCCGGAATTTTATATTAAATTTTATCCAAAAATAATTGAAATAATGAACTTCAATTTTTTAAATTAATTTTTGTTTTCATAAACTTGTAAGAAAATTTTTTCCTATAAGTTGTGCAGGTTATAATTCTGAACATAAGTAAGTACTTTAATTTAATTAATTAAATTAATTTATATAATGTTAATAAATTAATTTATTCAATTAATTAAATTATTTCATTTACTCTCTCTCTCTTTCTCTCTATGTTTATATATATATATATATATATATATATATATATTATGCGTAATCTCTCTATGTAATCTCGGGATTTACATTATCACATATATTATTATGAATTATTCCTGTTTATCATAAAATAATTTTATTTTGCTTAAAAAAACATTCAACCGATCGAAATTGAACCTACGACCTGCTACGACCTTCTACTTTACAAGCTAATGCATTATCCACTACACTACAGATTATACGTATACTAATTATGTAACTAATGTACTAGTATGGGGTTCGTAATAAAATATACGAATTGAGTATCGCGCTTCTTAAGTTTTTGTTTACTTAAATACTTTGCTACTTAAATATTTTGTTCACAATGCGATACTTTTTAAATGCTTTATAGTAGTCATAATAAATAAAAATCATTGATAAAATCAACAATCCATTAAGATATGTAGTAGAAACGATTTGACCGGTATGTTGACTCTACGCGCGCGCTCGTGTAAGTTGCATGTGTAAATAGAACATTACATATACAGTAATTGAACAATAATAAAATATTCCGTTGATATATATATAAACTACCTTTAAGAAAAAATAGCAAATTATTGTCATTTGTACATTATCAACATATAGGCCCAATCATTTCTACAACATTTTTATTGAATTGTTGGTTTTATTAATGATTTTTATTCATGATGACTACTATAAAGCATGTAAAGAAGTATCACATTGGGAAAAAAATATTTAAACGCGACTTAAGAAGCGCGATGCTCAATTCGTGTAAAATTTATTATAAACCGATGTCAGTATATCAGTTACCATCTTGTTTATGTAGAATCTGTATGTAGTAGAAAATACATCAACTTATGAAACACAGGATCGTATGTTCGACTCCTGTCGATCGAATGATTTTTTTTTCAAATGAAATAAAATTATTATTTGTAAACATACATTGTATACATGGATAAATAATAATAATATATGTGATAATTTAATCCCATAAATGTAATATATATACATATATATATACATATATATATATATATATATATATATATATATATATATAGAGGAATAAATAGTTATATTGTTTTTGTTCCAATCTCTGTTTTTTAATTTAAACTGTCTATTTTAGATAGTAATGCATTTTCACGTATATTTAGTTATGTAGTACACGAAATGTATAACTTCGTTAAAAAATAATGATAATTAACTGGAGATTTCATAGACCTCTTAATTTGTTAGGTATTTTGATGAATGAATAATAAATAGAAAATTTAAAAAATTTTCTATTTATGTATAAATATTCATTAATTCTATAAAAACCAATATTTCTTTATAAATGTATGGAAATTAAAATTATTCATAGGATTCCTTTGCTTGGTCGAATTTAGTGTATTTAAAATTTTAGACTATGGTAGAGCAAAGAGACTTACGAAGGCAGTTTCTACAGAATGGCAATAACGAACAAAGTATAGATGATTATATCGATTATATAAAACTGCTGAAAATTAAAAAGAAAATTTTATTAAATTCCTTTTACAAAAAGTATACATTTTTAATGTATACAAAAATATGTATAATAAACTTAAAAAGTTTTACAAATCAAATACTAAAATTCAATCCATTCATATCTCTGGCAATCATAAATATACAGAGAATACTACATTTCTTACCGAGTACGGAAAAGCTTTATTTACGAATCGAGAGATTTGTGGCCTGAGGCGAAGCCGAGTCTTTTCATACTAGCTAAGGACTATATTTTTCCTCATGAGAACCGAACTTTTCTATTTAGAATCATTTCTTATTGTAGATATTTTAAATGATTTAAAAATAATTAGTAACTATACCTTGGAGTTATATATAGTAACTATCTAGAAATGGATCTTAATTTTAAATTATCATTCATATATATATATATGTGTGTGTGTGTGTGTGTGTGTGTGTGTGTGTGTATGTGTTTTTTTATTAGGCGTAGGCAGAGCAAGCTCTGCACTAGTGGCCTCTCGAAACCAGCATCCCGCCGGAACTATCCGGGAATATTACTTCGGCGGGGCTGTTAATTAGCCTATACGACTCATCTTCTTATGACACTATCCTACGTCCCCCATCCACACAGGTGATCAGGGGTTCTGTGTTTGTCTTCTGTATCTTAAAATAGGATCAGTTGGCCTGGTTCATCCTGGGCCATTCGCCTAGTTCTATCGGCATATCTAAGTTTGGTCATCACCTCTTTTGCGAAACTGGCTACTGCCTTCCAGTTTTCAGAAGATTCCAGCATTATTGATAGGATGCTCTCTGGTCTTATTGGCTTATTGATGATGTTCATCAAGTGCTCACGTTGTGTTCTAAAACGAGGGCAGCTCACCAATATATGCTCAGCATCCTCGACCAAAGTCGGACAGATGGGGCAGAGATCATTATTATCCAGGTGAAAGCGGTGGAAATAGGACCTAAAACAACCATGTCCAGTCAACAACTGAGTTAGGTGGAAATCTAATTCCCCGTGTTTCCTGTTAATCCATCTGTGTATGTCTGGGAGGATACGATAAGTCCATCGGCCTTTGCTAGAATCGGTCCATCGTTTTTGCCATATTTCTATAGCACGATGACGTTCCACATTTTTAGCACCTTGTAGGGAATCCACTGCGGTCTTACATATGTTATGCAGCCTAGCCAGTTCATCTGCAGCTAGATCGAAAGGAAGAATTCCGGCAAGTACCTCAGCTGCGTCGGTGGATACCGTCCTGTAACCACTAATAATACGTATACAGGAGCGACGATGGGTCGCAATGGCCAACTCACAATACGATTTAATTCCGCATGCATGATGCCAGATTGGTGCTGCATACATGCTGACAGAATTAACAACATAAGCTAATAGTTTCGTCTGGGGTGGACGTGGGCCACCAATGTTAGGCATGAGCCGACACAAGGCAGCTGAAACTCGTTGCGCTTTTTCGCCAGATATCTTTAGATGTTCTTTGAAGTTTAACCTGGTATCAAGCTGGACACCCAAGTATCGTAAAGATGGCGCAGAACTAATGCGGCAGCTACCAACTTTAAGAGTAATACTATCTACCTTCTTACGACTGCTGACAAGAAATACTTCTGTCTTGTGCTCCGCTAATTGTAGACCAGCCGTCTTAATCCATCTACTGATGTTGCTGATTGCCTCATTGGCATTTTCAGTAAGTTCATCAAGGGTCTTAGCCGTCACTACTAGAGCGATATCGTCGGCGTACCCTACTGTTATTGAACCAGGCGGTTGTGGAATCCTCAACACGCCATCATACATAATATTCCACAATATAGGTCCCATAACTGAGCCCTGGGGGACTCCCGCAGTAACCTTATGCGATACAGTGCCTTCATCCGTTCGGTATAATATTATCCTATTCTCAAAGTAGCTGGCCACGACATTCTGTAAATAACCAGGTACTCCGAACTCTTTAAGAGAACTCATAATAGAAGACCAGCGCGCTGAATTAAAGGCATTCTTGACATCTAGAGCGACAATGGCACAATACTGTTTAGTGCCACCTTTCCATCTCTTACCACTGATTGCATTTCTTGCGGTACACACTACCAGTTTAATGGCATCGACTGTTGATTTTGATTTCCGAAATCCAAATTGGCGTGAGGATAAGCCGTGCAATCCTTCAGTGAATGCTTCCAGTCGGCTACATATTATTTTTTCAAATATTTTACCTACCGTGTCGAGCATACACAATGGCCTGTATGATGAAGGATCATCAAGTGGCTTATTGCCCTTAGGTAACAGGACTAACCTTTGAGTTTTCCAGCAATCAGGAAAAATACCCTCAAGAAGACAAGCATTATATACTTTTAGAAATATAGCTGGATTCTTCTGAATCGCCAACTTAACTGCCGCATTAGGGATACCATCAGGGCCAGGGGCAGCATTGTCTCTAGTCTTAGCGTAAGCATTATGTAGCTCCATTTCTGTTATAGGAGGTATATCGTCCGAATGTTGCGTGCGCAGTACAGTCCCATGAATGTCATTGGGAAAGAGAGCGGAAACAATCTTATCAATCAATACCGTGCTAGTGGGTTGTATTGGTGCCCTACTCAATCGTGCCATGACTGTTTTGTATGGTCGTCCCCATAAGTCATTGTTGGCCTCTGCACACAGTTCAAGCCAGCATCGACGCTTGCTTGCCTTAATGGCCTTGACAAGCACTCTCTGTGCTTCTTTAAATAAACTATTAAACGTATCACGATGGGTGCGGGCTCTCTGGGCAAGTCTACGTGCGCGATGACATTGTTTGCGCAATTCTGCAATTTCATTTGTCCACCAGTAGACAGATTGACGATGTTTAAATCCGCTCTTAGTCCTAGTCATCGATGCATCACATGCTTCAGAGATATGCTTCATGAGTGCATTTGCCAGATGGCCTGGTGCACCATATTCTAAACGCTCTTCTGATATTATAGTGGCAAACACTTCACAGTCTAGCGATCTGATGTTCCATTTCCGTGTGGGCATCCACTCATTGCACTTGTTCTTTACTTTCTTCTCTGCAATCTCATACAAGATCGCCCTGTGATCACTGTGGGTGTAAAGGTCGCTTACTCTCCAATTAAGGATCCGCTGAATCAAGTCATCACTGGCGAATGTTACATCAATGACTGATTGTTTATCACCCCTAATGAAAGTGGATTCAGATCCCTTATTAACCACGTGGAGTTGAAGAGAATTAAGGCCATCAAGCAGCATACTACCTCTGTTATTTGTTGAAGCGCTTCCCCAGGCTGTGGACCACGCGTTAAAATCGCCACCGATTAATAATGGTTTCTTGTCCATGGCTTCATCAACTAATTTAGCTACAAGGATTTCAAACTGCTTGTCCGTCAAGCTTGGAGGAGCATATACACTAAAGACGTATATTTCTTGTATTTTAGCCCAGGATATCAATTCGCTCCGATGATTCGACTGCTTTAGTACCTGCCTATTTTGACCAATCCAGAGGGCAGCTCTATTGCTTGTGTCACTTATCCAGCGCTGTGGTCTGACCCTGTCACAATATGGTTCGGAGATTACAGCAATGTCTATTCTTAGCTCCTTTATTGTCTGTTTCAGCAGGTCATGAGCTGCTACGCAATGGTTGGTATTCAGTTGGAGTATTTTCATGTTTTATGTCTGTTTAAAAACTCCACGGTAATCGGGCACTTATAGCTGTATGCTGGATGGTTAATCTCCTTTTTTCCTTCACATTTACAGAGTAAACAACAGGGCTCGTTTACACACAGCTTGGATAGATGGTCTTTTCCACCGCAGTGCCTGCAAAGTTTAGTTCTGTCAGGGCCCGAGCACACGGACGCTAAATGGCCAATCTGCCAACACCTGAAGCAGCGCTTTATTTCTGTTTTTTTTTCGAACTCTGCAGCTGACCCATCCGATTCGAACATGCCCTACACGTAGTAGCTCAGCTGCGTGGCTATATGGTACAGACACCACCGCCGTCTGAGTACCCCCATAAGCTTGCCGCAAGGAACGAGCAATTAGTAGGTTAGTCTCCTTTAGCTCGAAGTGTGTTCTCAGAGCCTCTAATACTTCATCCTTTGAAGTGACCTCATCTATATCTTTAATCTCCAATGTAATGAGATTACTCAGGACCGAAGTGGATGCGCTATGGCCAACCTTAGATTCAACAATGCGTGCCAACTCATGTGCATCTTTGGCTGTCCGTTCCAACTGAAGTACAAGGGCACCGCTTGCATTTCTACGTATCCTGTTAACCTCATTCTTGACATGAGATAACTCCGGGTCATTCTTTATTTGTCGCAGTACCTCCGCGTATGTAACTCCTTCATTGGCCTTAATCAAAATGGAGTTAGGCCTATTTCGTCCATTAAGCCTGCGTGTACTAGATAATTCTTTATCTTTGCCTTTGGGCTTCTTACGCTTGATGGTCTGCCATTGATTTTCTTTGGCTTCAGACTTGCCTGTAGGTACTCCGACCGACTCTAGTGGTCTCCTTGAGCCCAATGGTGGTTCTTTCGTCCTTTTGCCACCTATGGTTTTAGGAGTGGAAACCATCGCTTCTGCTGCGCTTCGTTTGGTGTCAGAGCGTAGACTCGGCGTAGTCTGAGTCACCACTTCATGTGTACCAGGACGTTGATACTGTAATAGATCATCCTCTGCCATACTAATGCATTTATATGAGGCATTAATGGAACGAGCAAGATCCTTAATGGTCTTGTGTACGTTATGCCTATCTTTGACAAAATCCAATAATTGGCTGATCTTCTCACCAAGTCGCTCTAGGTGATTGTTTCTGCGCGTGATGGAGATTTCTCGATCCGTTGTTTCTTGATCCATCATGACATCTCCTTTAGTACCCAGTGTACTATCTATGATTATGTTTGATTTGCCCTCCCCAGAATCCGAGGGGCTACCACCGACCATAGAGGCTTGCACTCTATCGGAATCGGTGAGGAGATTGACCGGTCTTGCCGGAGTTACTCCCTGGGGTATATCCTTGTTTATACCAAACATTAGTCATAATTGGCCTTACTTTCGGGAGGCCCTCCCTATTAGCTTTTTCTGTCCGCCCTGAGTATTTTATTTCCTCAGTGCCCTCTACAAATTGTAGCGAGCCATCCCCTATCCGCAACCTGGGGAGGCGCCAGATGGGAGAAAGCAACAAAACTCCACACTGGTGTGTGTGTGTGTGTGTGTGTGTGTGTGTGTGTGTGTGTGTGTGTGTGTGTGCGTGTGTGTGTGTGTGTGTGTGCGCGTGTGTGTATTGAAAAATAGCAAAATCTTATCATTCATATATTGTGAACATGTAAGCTATACCGTTTCTACAACATCTTTTATTGAATTTTTGGTTTCATTAATGATTTTTATTTATTATGACAACTATGAAGCATGTAAAAAAGCATCACATTGTGAAAAAAATATTTAAACACGAATTGCGTATAGTTCTTTCTAAATTTATTACGAACCGATGCTAGTACAATAGTTACCAATATTTTTATGTATAATCTGTAGCATAGTGGAAAATGTGTTAGCTTATGAAATACAAGGTTGGAGGTTCGATTCCGATCGGTTGAATGCTTTTTCTTTCAAGTGCAATAAAATTATTATTTATAATGTACATGGATAACTAATAATAATATATGTAATAATGTAATCCCGTATATGTAATATATATATAAATATAATATGCATAATGCAACATTACTTCTCCCCGATGAATCGAAAGCCATTTACAATCTTCAATAAATATTAAATTAATAGATGAGAATAAAAAGTGAAGAATTATTTAGACTATTGAAATTGAAAATTTTAATTTAATTATTACGTCGCTAAAAATTGTCATATTTATGGCTTCAGAATAGCTTTTTATGATGATTCCATAAAATGCTAAAAAGATGTTGGAAAAAGTGTTTCATCATATCTTTAAATGAATATACTTTATAAAATTGACTTATTTTACATGTAAGATGAATTACAATAAATCTAAATAAAATATTTGTATTTATTGTAATTAATATACATGAATATATATATATATATATATATATATATATATATATATATATATAAACTTTAGTTATAGATGCAGTATAAAAAACAGAAAAGTATTATCTGATATAATGATCAGTAACCATTCTTATCATTTTATTTAATATTCTATTGATAATGATTTATTCACATTGAAAAAGAACTTTCATTGTGAATATTAAAATAATTCAAATAAATTTAAATAGTTCTAGATGCAAGAGAAAAATAATAATGTATATAAATAAAATAATAAAAATACATAATTACATCGCACAACCTCAAAATCACAACTTTTGGATGAATTTTAGATGTGTGATGTAAAGTATCGTGTAAACTAGCGAAGAAATTAATTATTTCCCTCTTGAGACTTACCTCTTTCGCTTTGCAGGAGTGCGATATGTCTCACAAGGTAAATAATTAATTTCCAGACTAGGAATAAAATTTACTCCTTATTAAAATTTACTCCCAAATTAATTTAAGAACATTTTTATTTAAGACAACGCTGTATGTTTTATATACATATTAAAGGCAACACGTATACATTCATTCTAACGAGTGTGTAGGACACACTGCTCCATACATACACGTCACATGAATTCATACAAGTGCTGAAAAAAAACTAGTGATTGCCCTGTAACCTTTTCTGCTTTTAGGCAAGAACGACGGATCATATGCTGATGCAGGCTGATGTGCGCTGTATAATGATAATAATGATGTGTTGTAGACCATAGTGCTACCATCTGACGGACTTCTTGGTATTACGATTTTTGTTACCTATTAGCCTATAGGCTTTGCGCTTCTATAACCGTCTATCTTCGTTGGCACTACCGACACTTCAGGAAGGTATCCACGATGTAAATTGTACGGATCCCCCCCCCCCTTATACACACGCCCGCACACACACACACACACACACACACTAGCTACATCTATGTAGCGCTCAATGTTATACACGAAAGATCGTTCGTTATCAAAGATTTTTATTGCAGAATCGTATTTCATTGCCTTGCTCTGTCGGGAGCAGTTGTGAGTAAAATGTAGCATATGAAAGTTGGACAATAAATTACCAAGCCGTACATATGGTAATGTTGTAATGCATTTTTGTCATTTTTCATAACTTTTCTGATAACATATATTAATATTCAAGGCGATACATATTACTAATATAATAACAATAATTAAAAAATATTCTTTAATAAATATATATATATATATGTTATACACAAGCACATTAATTTCTAAAAAATTCTGCAAGAAATATAGAATATAGAATATCTATCCTGAGCTTATAAAATTTTAATATCAAACAGTAATCTTATCGGAGTAATAAAAATCATTTTTCTTATTTATCATAAATACAATTTCCATAAAAAAATGTGCAATAAATAAAGTATGTGTAATAGTAAAAATAAAAAAATTTTACAATTAACATTATTAAAATCTACAATATTTATTTGATATATTGTTGAAAAAAAAACTAATCATTCATTGTTTTCGTGATTAAATTCTTCGTACCACAAGTTTTTTGTATGGCATTTATAATGAACGACTGAGTATATATATGTATTATTGTAAAAATTTTATTCATATAATAATAATAATCAATAAAATTATTAAAAAATTCATTCGTTTATACATCCGTTAAAAAAATACAATAGTAATGCCCGGAATGAATTGATAGAGAAAGTTAAAAGACAGCATAACATGGAAGCTTATAGGATTAACAATTATTGTTACCAATGATTCTGAAGAAAGTTTAGCTATATCACAAACTATATACAGTATATATAGACTCTTTGAGAACCGATTAAGTAAAAATAGTTTCAGCGTATTTTTCAAAGAAATAAAAATCATGAAATTGTAAAATTATATCTCTATATAGTATTCAAAATTAATAGAGGTTCAAATAAATGAATTTGTAAATAATATCGTAATGTAAATTAATTGTGGTTTTTTTATAATCAAAATTCAACCAAAATAAATTTAAAACGAATGGAATAAGTGTTAAAAATGCTGATTAGAAATTCATATTTTGCATAAATAAATATATCAAAAGAGAATAAATTTATGTATTTAAATTAAATCTTATTAAATTGGTAAAGAAAACTAGAGAACGTCTAATTTCATTATATATTTTTAGGTAATTTTTAGATATTCGTGATTTAATATCTAATTGTGTTTTCATAAGATAAATATTTTTTAATAAATTCTATTGCACGCAGGTGAGGATCGCGGGAAGATTGATTAAAGTTTACTTTTTTATAACAAGTAAATTTTTTTAAAACAATTGAATTGTACTAATTTAATTTTTAATTTATTTTTTCAAAAATAAATTACTTAATTTAGAAATTAGAGATTTACATATTCAGATTCATTCCTTAAATAGATATTTATTAAAGATTAAACATTATTTATATCAAAATATAGAAAGAAATGAATTACATGAATTTTTTCTTGGTCAAAATAAACATTTTATTAAGACAAAATATATTAATAGACAAACATTAAAAAGGAAATTTGAATGTTTAAGAAATAAAAAACAATTTCAAAGCTATCAGATTAATAATGCAAACAATAAAAATTGGTTTAGGAATCTAACTGACAAGGAGGTACCAAATGAAGTAATAAACATCATGTCTAAAGGTGCCAAACATGGAATATTATATTGTAAAAATAATCTCCCGATCAAAGAAATCATCGCGGAGGTTGAAAGTAATCTTTTTGGTTGAAATGACGAAGTGAAAAAGGAATGTAGGGCATCTTTAGTTAATGTCATTAGTAATTTTAAAAGAGAAAATAAATTTGATAATTTTTTAAATAGTAATTTTATACATGATTTAATTACCGCGAAGAATTTTTTGAAAAATAACCCTAATATAATCTTCAAAAAGGCCGACAAAGGTAATGTAACTGTAGCTTCCAATAAAATTGATTACATAAATTGTATAAATAATATATTAAATGATGATAGTACTTATTTGAAGATTGGTAATCCACATATCATTAAGCTACAAAATAATTTGAAAGAGTTATTAAATAATTGGAAAAGAAATGAATATATAAATGATAATACATATAAGTATTTAAAATATGAAAATGGAACTGTAGCAAAATGTTATGGGCTTCCCAAGATTCATAAAGAAAATCTGACATTTAGAATAATAATATGTTCCATAGGTTTCCCAGCTTATAATATTGCTAGATTTTTGTCTAATCTATTGGTTAAGATAGTTGGAAGAACTAGTTCTTACATTAAGGATAGTTGGTGTTTTTACAATGAAATAAAAGATATTGTTATTCCGAAAAACTACAAGATGATTTCATTGGATGTAGTATCTTTGTTACAAATGTACCTTTAGAGTTGTTAAATGATATTATACAGGAAAAGTGGAATGAAATTAATTTGCATACAAAATTAACAATGAATGAATTTATTAAAACAATTAATTTGGTTTTTAATAACACAATTTTTTCATTTGATAATAAATTTTATGAACAAAAATACGGATGTCTAATGGAGTCGCCTTTGTCACCGGTTATAGCTAATTTAGTTATGGAAAAGTTGGAAAGTATAGCCTTGTCAAAATTGCTTTTTGAACCAATGATATTTAAGAGATATGTTGATGATATCTTTACAATTGTTCAGGAAGTTTTTGTGAATGAAATGGTGGATGTTTTCAATTCTGTACATGACAGAATTAAATTTACAAGGGAGGTTTAAGTTAATAGTCAGTTAAGTTTTCTGGACATTAATGTAATTAGATGTAGTAATAATAAGGTAAAACTTAATTGGTACAGAAAGCCTACTTGGTCAGGTAGGTTTTTAGATTTTAATTCACACCACCAATTCGGAAACAAAATTGGAGCATTAAAAGGTGTCATTGACAGAGCAATTAAATTGTCACATAAAGATTTTAGACAAAATAATTTACAGATAGTAAGAGAGACTTTAATGAATAATGTTTATCCAATTCAATTTATTAATAGATTAATTGCTGAGAGATTGTTTGATATTTATAATACCGAAAATAGACATAGTGCAGGAATTGATGTTAACGGAGGCAAAATTATTGTCTTGCCATATGTTCGAGGATTGTCTGAAAGAATAAAAAGACATTTTCGGAAATATAACATTCAAATTTTCTTTAAAAATAGCAATAATTTGAGTAGATTGTTTAATAATTGCAAAGATAAGGATGATTTATGCTTAAAATCAGGAGTTGTTTACAAGATTAATTGCATGGATTGTGATAAATACTATATTGGATAAACAGGTAGATATTTAAAAAAGAGAATTTATGAGCATAAATATAGTTTACGTAGCTCACATATTACTTCTGGTTTAAAAGAGCATTGTTTAAAGTTTTTACATTCTTTTGATTTTGTGAATGTGGATATTTCGGAACATGGTATTAATAATAAGTATAAACGGGTGAATCTTAAAAGTATTCACATTTCCAGGAATCGAACTAATGTGAATTTAATGTTAGAGTCTGGTAGATTGGACAGTGTTTATCATTCCTTATTAAATTGATTGGTTTTGGACAATTTGTGTAGAGGGGGAATTTATATTTAATTTACGAAATTTGGTGGTGGGGATGAGTATATATAAATTAGAATATAAGGTTTAGATTAATCCCTGATGAGGAGCCGTAGCGAGCTCGAAACGTTGGACAAGTCTTCAATTAGGTAAGGGTGTTGGGTACAGTCAGACTGCACTTTACTAACAAAGAATTTTTTCAGCTAATATTTTATTTTCAGATTAGTCTACGGGGGTGAATGTAAACAAGGACAGTCTGACTGTCATTATAATTTTAATTTAATTTTTAATTTAATTTTTATTTTTAATTTTTATTTTATTTTTTATTTATTTTTATTTTTTATTTTTATTTTTAATTTTATTTTATTTTTAGATTGAATTGATTGGACTGTAAGACCAATAAAAAATATTTATTAAGTAAATTTTTTTTATTTAAAATCTATATTATCTTAGAAAATAATCATCAGATTAAAAAATAAAAAGGGTAACTTTCTATTTATAATGTAATTTTTCATAAGAATTAAATATTTTCGAAACCAAAAAGTTGATATTTGCTTTTTGATTCTCACTAATTCCCTTTGGCTATCATTGAGCCCTCGCCGGTTCCTTTTGGCTCTCATAGAGCTTTTCCGGCTCTCTGCTATTTTCAAAGTGGTTCTCTTTTTGTCTTCAGAAATCAGTAGATCGATGTTTAGAGATAAAAACAAGCGAATAACAATCACTTTTTTGATTTTCTATTTTATTACCCATTTTCTAGTCATTTTTATGCTATTTAAACGGACAGTTCAATTACAATCTATGCTTAATTATAAAAATGTCACATTTCTGGCTTAAAAATAGATTTTTATGGTTACTTCTGTTAGAGATTGAATGCAGCGTGTTTTACTTACGAGAGTGTACACACAGGTTGCGACGCGATTCTAAGGTACCGTTAAGCAAGTCGAAAGACAGCGTTCGGAAAAACCTAGGGAAAACCCCTCATTAGGCAAGTCCGAGCAGACAAGCGCAACGGAGGCATTGAGTTGAGTGAATGATCGATATTAGACAGAGTGATCGTGAGAAGGATAGAGTGAGCATCGTGGCGTGTGTGCGCAGAAATTATAAATTCTTTGTTGTAGTTCTTGATTAAATACAGTAGATCTAAATATATATATATATATATATATATATATATATATATATAAGTGATTGAAGTTATTTATCCAGACGTCCATCCTAGAATCCATCCTAACACTTCATAAAATGCTAAAAAGTTGTTTGAAAAAGTTTTTCATCACAGACCAAGAAATAGACAATAGTCATTGATACTTTCTACCACTTGCACCATAATAACCGGTTCAAACAATACAATGTGATGCATTCCCACTAGGGATAATATTTATCTATTCATTTATATAATAATTTTGAAGACTATAACAATCTGGAAAATCTATGTTTTTACCTTTCCCGCGCACTTTAACTTACAATTTGTACATCACGTAGCTTACTTATAGTATGTAATTTCCACATGGTCATAGTCCTGAAAATTATTTAACATGAAAATATATATATTATTGAACTATTAAACCAGATTTTCTATATCATTTTTCTAATTTTAATATTTTTATAACAACAATTTATCTAAGATTTACAGAAATAAAGTAAGTCTATCGATTCAGATTTATGATAATTTCATATGACATATTTTCTTTTCCGTTATTTTTTGTACTGTTTTTATTTTATTAGTAATGAAAAATTTATAACAATTACGGCAAGGTAATAGAAATAAGCTTTTGAACTTCAGGACATGAATATCATAGATTATTGTTTGAATTCGTGATATAATATTGAATATCATATTTATTTTATAATATAATATAATGTTAATTATAATATCAGATTGTAATAGTGGAAATAGTTTAAAATCTACTTTCATTGCTTATAACATAATTATTACGATATTATTTATAAATTCATTTTTTTGAACCTCTATGAATTTTGAATACTATATAAAGATATAATTTTACATATTCATGATTTTGATTTCTCTGAAAAATAGGCTGAAAACTATTTTTTATCTAATCGGTTCTTGAAGAGTTGTCCAAAGGTTATCCTCTGATTCGCAGTCTAAATCCTTAGCCACTAGTTCGTGATATAGCTAAATTTTTTTCAGAATCATTGGTAACAATAATTGTTAATCCTATAAGCTTCAATGTTATGCTGTGTTTTGTCTTTCTCTATCAATTCATTCCAGGCATTAAAAATTGTATTTTTTTAACGAATTTATAAAGAAATGAATTTTGTAATAATTTTATTGATTATTATTATATGAATAAAATTTTTAAAATAATACATATATATACTAAGTCGTTCATTATAAATACCACACATAAAATTTGCGGATCAAAGAATTTAATCACGAAAACCATGAAGGATTCGTACCTTTTGATTTCAACAGAATATATCAAATAATTATTGTTGATTTTTCTAATGTTAATTGTAAAATTTTTCTACTTTAACTATTACACATACTATATTTTATGCTAAATGATAAATAAGAAAAATGATTTTTTTACTGCGATAAGATTACTAGTTTATATTAAAATCTTATAAGCTCAGGATCGATATTCTACATTCTATATATTCTTGCAGAATTTTTTAGATTTATCCATTTTAGTAGCTCATTTTCTACGGTTGGAACCATTTTTCATTGATAGTAGTTTTACCAGGGGTACTACCATGTCAAAAGATTTTGATACAAAATTGAATGACAATTACATTGTAATGGCTGCTAACAAAGCGCGCACATTCGGAAAACTGTAACAACATGGATATGTCGCATAGTGCAATCTCATCGGGTCAGGATCTGTATTTTTCATTCGAATAATTTGTTAGAAAATGTTTTATAAATCTATTATTTGACAGAGTCCGATGCGAACTTATTTAATTTTCAAAGCACAAATGCTTCGCCGTCAAAGGCACTGCAACATAATAAGAATATCTAAGTATCTTTATAATCATAATAAGAATATCTAAGTAATAATGCCTTGGTCAATACTGAGGGTTCATTTTTTGGTCAATTTTTCTCCAGAGCTTTAAAGTGAATTTCTCAAAAACTTTATCTTGCATCTTCATTCATAATTCTTCTACGTTTCCTCAGCACTTGTGACAGTCGCATTGGTATACGTATCCATGGACCTTTCTCGTATAGATTAGAATTAGTTTGAGCAGTGCTGGAAAACGTTTCTGTAATAATTTTTTTTGTCTTTCTTTCCTCTATTTCATATGAAGGTATAGAGAAAGAAGTTTTCTCTACACAAGGCAGACACCTGAGATGAAACTGTATTTTTGAAATCAATACAATATCAATAAAGGGTTTTTTCGTTTTCTTTTTCTAGTTTAGAAATGCCTCAAGATTAATTTTACTTATATTAATTATACACCTAAAATAAACCTGTTTCATTAATTTCTTGTGATGGCGATTGACGATGATTTTCGAGAATCCAAGATTTCAGTAGATATGCATTTTGTACGGCATATACTGCTTTAAAGCATAATGTATGATGAGTGCAGTACTTATATTCATAAGCTTGTAATTTTCATCATGGAGGACACTTTAAATCTTCGATATTTTTAACATTGTCCGAAAATTTTTGCAGGTATCTTTTTTTGAAGACGTTTTACATAGATGGTACGAGCATTTTTTAAATAATTATTAATTGTTTTTTTCTATGTAAAAAAGATACATAGAGTATTGAAATTTAATCAGAAACCATGGCTTAAAGACTATATTGATTTAAATAACGAAAAATGAAAACAAGCAAAAAATGAATTCGAAAAGTTATTTTTCAAATTTTTAAATAGTGCTATTTATGGGAAGATAATGGAAAATGAAAGGAAAACAGTAGAAGTAAAGCTAGTGAATAAATGGCATGGACGTAATCGTGCAGAAGCACTAACAGCAAGTCCAAATTTTCATAATTGTTCAATTTTTAATGAAAATTTCGTCGCTGTACAGTTACAAAGAACTGAAATTCAGATCAGAAGGCCTACCTCGTATTTATAACTGTCTGTATGAGATTTGTGGAAAACAAAAGTTTATAGATTTTACTATGAATACATGCAAAATAGAGTGGGTAGTAACTGTAAATTATTATATACAGATACTGATAGTTTAGTATATGAAGTAAAAAACATTAATATGTACGATTTGATGCGGGAGGACATTCATGAATTTGATAAATCAGATTATCCGCAGAATAATCCTTATAAAATACCGCAAAAAAAAAGAAAATTTTTGGACTCATGAAAGATGAGTGTAACGGTAAAATTTTAACAGAATTTATTGGATTGTAGAGAAAATGTATAGTATGAAGATTCAAGGACAAGAACAGACTAAGAAAGCCAAGGGTGTTAAAAATGCTATAGTGAAAACTATAATTAATTTTGAAGTTTATGTTCATTGCTTGGATGAAAAAGCCATTATCCATAGAGATCAATATAATATTTGAACAAGACTTCATATTGTATGCATACAGAAAAATAAAACAAAATAGCCTTAAATTTGATGATAAGCGTTTTATAGAAACAGGATCAACAGATACTCTTCCATGGCGTCATTACAGCATACGTAAACATGAACGTGCATTAAATAAAGGAGTCGCTAGAGGGATGAGAGATGACAATGCAAACGAATAGATATTACAACAACCATGAACTGAACAAGTTGCAATGAGAATACAAGGAGACAAGGGAAGTAGTCAGTTTGTAGAACAGTCGATTAAACAAGTCATAATATGCATTGGAGACAAGGCAAGCTGCTTGAGTTTACAAGGGTCATCAGAACTAATCGGAAGAGAAACGTAGAGCGAAGAGCGAGAGAGCTTACATAAACGACGGTCGAGCTCAATCGTTATGGAGGAGGAATATGGAGGGGATAAAGACCTTATAGAGGGAGAAGTACGACCAAAAACGAAACTGTAGAGAGATATCAGTTATTCAGTGTTTAGTTTTTGATTATAATTGTTAGCAAGCAGTATTTCGTTCAAAGATAATCATATATAATGCAACATAGTCCTGAAATGATATTCCCTGGTGTTGAGTGGTCTACTCAATTGATAGCGCAGCTAACGGCGGCCAATTTCATTTCGAATTTTAATGAAGACTACATTCAGCCAGAAAATTCATCAATTCAGGTGTGTATAGCTTATTACTATTAAAAAGCTAATAATAATAATAGTTCCAATAATCCATTAGTGATGAGGTATTGTGTATTATTGACTATGACATTGCTGTTGGTGAAATTTATCGGTAAATTTCCAATCATAAAATCATTATTTTCTTTATGTACTCCATACACAAAATCTAGAATTGTATAACGAGTAAGATCCACCATAGCTAAATATTTCTCAAGATTTTTATCATCCTGCTCGATATCGCTCTCAGCTGATGCGAAAGAAGTATTAATGTCATCAGTGATTTGATCATTCTGTTGAGTTTAATCATCACTAATATCAGTATTAGTATTATAATTACCACCGTCATCATCGGACAATGACTCTTTAATTTGTTTTTTCTCTTTAAAGGTAGATAAATTGTTCTTCTCTTTTTTTTAATATTTGATACATCAGATGCTTTTGCAACCGTAATGAGTTTATTCAGAGGAGTAACAATTGGTTGAAGGTTTCGTCTAATGTATGTTCTACATTCGCTCGATCATATTTTAATAATTTATATTGCTTTGCGTGACTTTTCCAGTTGATGCAATATCGTTTTTTCTCGATGATAATCGGCCATGTTGAGTGTTCAACTTTTAAAACCATAATGTCCGGTATATTTATGTTCTGCAAAAGAGTCAAACCCTTTTCTATATCTACCATAAGTTATGTTTTGATCTTCATCAATGATTATAAAACTATGCTTACCATCATTCCAACAAGTAGAGCGTATTTGTTTAAATTTATTAAAAGACATATCTGAATTTACATGATCGAGATATGTGTTTTAAATTAACCTTATCTTGTCGAAACAATATAAATAAATTAACATTATCCCTTACAAGATTTTTTTTGGAACGTGTGCATATGATTGACAAAGATAAAAAAAATCAACATTTTTATGTTTTCCCATGCAAAAATAAGCTTTAACATTGTCCTGTTTCTCGCAAGCGATATCATCGAAAATCATAATAGAGATAGGAAACACGCTGTCAGGTGATACTGCTACTTCATATTCGCTGAATGGGAAACATTGTACGCCCTCTATTGGCTCCAACAGCTTTTCTAAATACTTGTATTTTGGTTGATTTAATGATTTTGAATATATATATATATATATATATATATATATATATATATATACATATATATATATATATATATATATATATATGAAACTATGAGTATAATTAGCATGTTTATATATAAAATTAATTAGTATCATTTTAGCTTTCGAAACAGAATGATCGTCCATAAGTGAGAAGGTGGTGGAGTATTTAATAAGATACTTAGTCAACTACCTATTGAACTACATTTATCAGGTTATCAATACTGCTGTTCTGGGACAAAATTAAAAAAATCAAGGGATAAATGCCCTTGATTCTGCTTGCAAAGAACAAGATATAGCATATTCCAACATTGTTAACAATATGCAAGCTACGCATGCTGCAGATCGAATTCTCGCAGACAAAGCTCGCTTGCGTCTTAAATCGAAGAACGAAAGTTTGGCCGAAAAGGCTGCTTTACTGGCCGTTTGTAATGCAATGAAACTTAAAGAAAAGTTAGGAATGGGATTAAAGCAGAGAAATAAGCAACTGCCTGGTAAAAACAATAAATCAATCTTGAAAAAAATAATTAAATTGAAGATATTGAAAATTACCCGAAGGAGAAATTAACTTCTAAAAGTATAATATTAAGTCTTAAGCCTAATAACAGCACACTTCGTAGTGTTATTAAGTGTATTCATCAAATCAATTTTAAACCTAGAGATTCACTTAGTAAACTCTTAGTCTTTCGACAGCAAATTTTGAAGGCAGGTATTCGACACAATTCTGATTTACCAGTAACTATTCTAAAGATAAATTCTTTGAGAATAGAGTGCAGTATTACAGCTGGTGCTTATATAAATAATCGTCGTGTGCACACAATTCAAATTAAAATTTTCAAATGGTCTACTACAACAAGGAGTCTCAGCCTATTCTAAAGAAAACAGATTTCCGAGATCATATACTACTTATAGTTATATTGATTGTTCAAAGCAAAACGAGTCGCCGAAAAGCGCACCCATTGCTGTACGCCTAGAATTTGAATCAAAAAATAATTCTCCACCCAATATGTCAGCTTACTGCTTAATTTTGCATGATCATATCGTGCAATACCATCCTATGAGTGGCGACGTTAAGAAGTTATAAACTGGTAATGAGAATATGATAATATATAAGTAAAATTTTTTATCAAAAGCTCTCAGTCAAGATGGAGTATGTCGTTGATATGTAAGGCTTCAAGCAGGATGACAATGAATTTCTACTGAAAGAGCTTGCCATTTTATCACTCAAAGACGATTCAGAACCTATAGTATTTTTATTTAAAAAGCCATTGTTTCGTGAACGACTCTCAGATCATATTAAAGAGTAAAATAAATGGCTTGAAATGAATTATCATGGTATTTCATGGAATTCAGGACAGTTTTGTTATAATTAAATTGTCAATATACTTTATGAAAATTTACCAAATGTTACTAAAATATTCACCAATGGAGCAATAAAAAGATAATGGTTAGCTGGATTTAAAAGATACAATTTTAACATTTACGATATTAATACTGTGAATTTACCATTCTCCGAGTGGAAGAAACAGAAGCGCAAGAATATTCTAACAATATGCACCAATCATAATGTAGCATACAATGTTACGTGTGCTCTGCACAATGTAAAACTATTAAAAAAAATACTATTTCGATATATTCTCAAAGTAGAGCTCCTTCCAAAGTCGACCAAAAGTATTATAGTATACGAGCAATTATATATGTCCCCAATTATTAATCTGGACTATGGGATAAAGTGTTGACTACTAGGCTAAACAAAGACATGGTCAAGTGCACTGGTAGAAAAAGAGAGAGAGAGAGAGAGAGAGAGAGAGAGAGAGAGAGAGAGAGAGAAAGAGAGAGAAGAATATAGCGCTAAGGGAGACAGGCGCAGCGCGACATCATGGCGCGTGATGTCAGCGTTGTGAGCTAAGAGCATTCAGAATCACCGGAAGTAATGACGTAGGGGGCGCATCATATTACCAGTAGTAAGAAAAAGAGAGCTATATAGCTCCCGCTCCTTCTACTCTGTTCCATATTAGGGTGATAGGTGGGGTAGTGCAACTGCACCCTTCAATGACATAAAAGAAATATGCGCGCTGCGAGAGAGAGAGAGAGAGAGAACTATATAATTTTCTTTCTCTCTAGCACAAGAGTGTGTGAGAGAGAGAGAGAAAATATATAGCGCTAGGAGATGTAGGCGCAGCGTGACGTTGACGCTGTGAGCTAAGAGAGTTCAGGATCACCGGAAGTGATGATGTATGAGCTCGTGATATAGCAGCTGCTGACATTAGCTCACAATTAGTTCCGGTAATCCAGAACTCTCTGAGCTATACTACTTTTTGATCGTGGATTACGAATACCACAAATGTTGTAGACGGAAATTAAATATTTATTTACAAATCCATGAAAACTCTAGAAAAATCGTGGTTTTCGAATGTATTTTAGCAAATAAAAAAAATTCTAAAAAAATTAAAAACAAAATCATAGAGCATATCAAAATACATATTTTTTTGTTTTAGGAATTTTTCCGGTACAAACAATAGGTTTGCAGAAAACGTTAAAAGTTCCGTCTCGTGATCCTCTGAACAATTCTACGTTTATACGAAGTACAATTTACCTTCGAATACATTATTCTCGAGAAATGTTAATTGTAGAACATAAACGTATGATATACTATTGTCTGAAACATTTTTTGTATTTTAAAGTACACTGAAACAAAATTTGATAATTGTAGATAAATACATTTCTTCAAATCCAAAGAACGAAATATTTCTTTAATATGAACAACTGTTTTTCATTATAAAAATATAAATTTCAATGCATTAACTGATTTAGTTTATACGAAATTTTTTTAATTGAAAAAAAAAACTTATTAATTGTCCAATAAAAAATTATTTAAACTTACTAAATGAAATGAATAAACCATTTATTTAATTAAAAAAGCATGTATGTAAATGAACAAAATTTTAAATTAAAACAAATATCCATACAAACTAAATATAACACAGCCGATTAATGTATTTATTAATTGAAAATTATAAAAATAAATAAACATTTTTGGATCTGATATTAATACTACGATGTTAAGAATATGTCCTAAAAAATTGTGTTATTTTCACTAATGTGCACCTTCTCGAAAACAAAATTAATTGAAAGTGCTATTTGTCTCACGTTAACAATTACTTAACTTCTATCTTTCAAATATTTGAAAATATATATATATATATATATATATATATATATATTTGATAGTTTAATTACAATAACTATATGCTTATATATTTTGAATGAATAATTTATTTTTGTCTTTTTAATTCTTATGTAAAATATTTATTAGAGTATTATGTGTAATTTCTAATGATTCTTATTTTAACAAAAACAATTAAATCTGGATACGCTTAAAAAATTTACCTTGAGATTATCATAATCACTATTGCCAGCAATTGATCTATGTTTACCATTTAAATAGATCTACAAAAATCAGGTAATTATAAACAAAAAATTATTTCCAAAACTTATTTGATTGATTTTCCTATTTTTGGAATATATATGTATATATATATATATATATATATATATATATATATATATATATAATAATTGTTAATTATTGTTATAATGTAAAAAAATTCCACTATTGTTTTAATATTTTTTGAATTTATACATTATTATTTTTATGCTTCATGGTTTTGTATAACAACAGTTAGCAATATTCAATATTTCAATCATATATATATTGTAACAGAGTGGGTTCGATTCTGCGAACTCCAGTTCGAATATCGCGCGCGACCGCTCCCGTACGGTCCGCGCGCAACCCACGTCGATCCCGCTTCTCGCCGTCCGGGGAATAAGCACCCGTCGGCGGCGGAGTCTCGGCGCGCCGGCCCGTTACAAACAAAAATAATCGGCTCGCGAAGGCGCGAGCCTACTCACCTGTTCCGTACCCGGTGCTCCGGCAACGAGCACCACGTCCGCAGCTAACTCAGATCGCACGGCGGAATCTCTTCGCCGTGCCCGCGGAGGCGGGTGGATCCTGTGCGCAATATCAGCGTGATGCGGGAAATTGTACAGGGGAGGTAGTGACTGACGACAGAAAAAGAACCGAGACAAACGCGAACGTGTCGTTCGAATATAGACTTTATTTCTACACGATGTTCTTCCGTTTTACAATATCAAAGGCCGCGAGCCTCGCGCACCTGCAATAATAATAAGCGAAAAGTGCAAATCGCAATACCCGCGCGCACTCTCTCTCTCTCTCTCTCTCTCACGCATCCTCGTCCGCCCGCTGGCGGGGCGCCTCGCAAGGGCGCACTCGCATGAAATAACCTGGGCGTATTCCAGATGGGGCGTCCCCCAGGAATACCGGCGTCGACGCCGAGCGACACGCACGAACACTCGCGGGCGACAACGGCAGCGTTCCGCCTACACCGTCTACGCGGATTCGGAACGAAACCGGGCACTAACGCGACAGACACTGGGCCTCCGTGCGAGTAGCAGGGCCTCCTGCACGGGCCCATTGGTGGTTTCGCGTGCTCCTCTTCCTCGATGACTCGAGACACGTCGCTACTCGCGGTGCGGAATCTGTCGCGAGGTCGTTCTCTCCTAGCGCGTCTCGAGCGCGTGCACCAAAAGCTCGCCTTTTTGTACTTCACGCGGCACGGGCGCACGTGACTGTCGTCTAACTATCTCAAAACGAGACTAAAAAAATTGCTCTCTTTTCCTCTCTGCGACGACCATTCGCTTCTCCCTCTCCCCGCTCTGCTCTCCACCGCCGGCCGGCCACTCGGCGTACGCCGCGGCTGACGAGTCGCATTTCGATTGCGGCTTCGTTACAATATATATATATATATATATATATATATATATATATATATATATATATATATATATATACCGAGCAAGGTAATGAAATATGATCCTGTAATAGAAGCCACGATAACGAACGGTTTTTCATCTACAATATCGAGCGCTAAATAGATGTAGTATGCATATATGATCTTCTGAAAAAGTATAATAATATAGCTTTTTTATAAAACGTATACTAAAACATATAAAGTAAATGAGTATACATACATATATTTATTCATAATAGTTTTTAATTAAAAAAGTTATACATTTTCTAAATCATAAATAATATGATATACAAAGTTTGTAAATAAATAAGATATAGCATTTGAATTGTTGTACTTTTTCTGACGCGAGCTTAAATATATTTTCCAAAAATACGAGTATAACGTAGATTTTAATGCTAACGTAGTTGATCAACGCATGTCTCTGAGACTACATATTAAATATAATTTAGAAATCACATACATTATTCCTAGTTTCCTTCACATTTAAATAGCATACTTCTTATTTACATTTATTTTAATTTACTCTGTATTGTTACATATTGATATTTTAAATAATTCCTGAAATTCCGATTTAACACTAAGATTGATCTAAGGCACAGATTCATTTTCTGTATAAACCAATAATGAAATTATTCTGTTTATTTCTTTAGAATATTACAGCGATTGTCGACATAACCTCATTTATGATAAAATTATTTATTGGAGAAATTGTTAAAAATAAATTATCTGAATTACTGATGTATATTATAGAGTAATTGTAATAATTCATTTTAGTCTGAAAATTATAGTATAAACTTTTAAAGAATTTATAATATATGATTTATAATTTTAAATATATATTATTTAAGATATATAATTAAATACAGAGCTGTTTAGAAAAACTTCTCAGATTTACATAAAAAATTGATAAAATTCTAGACAGATAGATTACGTATATATTTTGATTCGCTTGATTACAAATATTATAGAATTTGATAAAAAAAAGGTTTTTGATAAAATTGAATACAAAACTATAAATCATATCAAAATATAATACTACTTATTTTCCACGTAATTTTTCATTAAAAAAAAAAAAATAAAACAGAATACAAAATTATCGATTGAAAAAGAAATTGAAAAAAAAAATTGGTGAAAAAAATTTGTGAGATAAAAAATAAATTTATAAAAATTAAACCAGTTAAAAAAACATAAGAAAAAAAATCCAGAGAAAAAGTTGTTCAAAAAAATCAAAAAAAAATTTTTTAAATAAAACCAAATTCAAAAAATAGACTGAAATCAATTTAGTTCTAAAAAGGTAAAAAAGTAAAAAATATCGATAGACTACTACAGTAGATTAAGCTGCTTATGATCTGTTGGTAAACTATACATGCTGTTATTTTTGGAGATAGAACTAAAATAGAACTTTTTACTACAAATAAATTATATTAAATATTATAAATGAATAAAATATAAAATTAATAATAAAAAAAAAAATAAAAATAATAAAAAATATATATTCCATATTAATAATCGACAACTTGACTGCCCCACTACCTTAAATTGAAATTGCGTCCGACGTTTCGAAACGCTACGGTTTCTCCTCAGAAACTAAACAATTTAGTTTAGTGTGTTTTTTTATTTTATTTTTTATTTTATTTATCTTGTTTCACTCATTATGTTTGTTCACTATGCCAATATTATAAAATAAATTCTTTTAGTAGCTTCTAATTCAAGGATATAATGAAAACTTGCATTAGTATTAATATTTCTCTAAAAAATGAAGTTCTTTACGACAATCTCCTCTTGTAAAACACTTTTAGTGATTTGGAGAAAACTCCAGGGTACTTTTTACAGTCTTAAATCAACTAAAATACTTCTTGTATTTCGCTGTCATGTATTTCAGTCATTTTCACATTTTTATAAAGAAATTTAGAAATAACTTCGAGATTTATTTAATCTAAGCAATGCTTGCGGGTATTTCTGTAACTGCCATGGTTGCCATTTTAGTACCAATATTATATGTAAGTTGCTAAAAGAATCCACACTGGGAGCATGACCTCGTTATGAGTAGTGGTGTCATTCGCGAAGTAGAGAGAGACAGACGAGAGGTTATTGTCATTCTCTTACTTAGGCGAATATCGGGGAGTGGGGGTATTCGAAAAATTAGTTAAGTTTGATTGTTCGAAAAGAGATTTATTCAGTTTCCGCAATTATTTCGTTCTCTTGTATGGAAATTTTATATAAAATTTTTATAGAGTGTTTTTTATATAGTAATATTCATTCTGTTTTCGGTGATCTTTTGAACTAGCCACGAATATTACACCGTGTTCTGTGTTAAAAAATAATATTTTTAAATATATGGCTTCTCGTGGACAGGATTCTAGATCATGACAGCTTAAAGACATCGGGCCCACATCTATAACCAAAATCTCACCGAGACGTAAGTTCATTTAAAAATAATATTATCAGTGATCGACCGCATTATAAATATCAAAAGATACAGGTTAGTTACTAAACGAGTAACTAGCTACGAGAAATATAATAATATAATTGATATTATTTCGTTCGCGAATTAAATAAATTATAACGGTCGCGTGTAATTATATTACTTGTGTACGTGAACGTTGGTTCGAGCGGGAAACAGTGTTCAATGAACTTATTCAACTATACTAATTAACTTGTGCGCATCATGTGCGTTCATGTCCACCAGCGGTCTGAAGCGGATTCTCGCGAGACAATTATTACACCGTTTATAACGGTCACATACCGGATGACCAAATAAACCTGATTATTATTTCACGGTAAATTGATATATTTTCATTGATATTGACACTTCGCTTCAGACAATTAAATAGTAGATAGCGCATGCTCACTGTAGGTAGACAAAATAATAATATTTTTTATATTTATATATTTAATTATTTTATTTGAATAAATAATTAAATCTTGCTTTTATGTTGAGAAACTTTCTTTTTGGAATTTTATTAAATACTAAAAATCCTTCATAAAATTCTCCTTTATTTATTTATTTTTGAAATAAATAATATAATATTATAAATATTTTGAAGTGATTATTTTGGACTCTGTCGCCTGTGCGGTACTTTTGGTCGGGATTAAAAATCTATTTATTTAATCGCATTAATTTAATAATCAATTGAAATAAATAATTTGGTTCCAAATACATACCAAGCGTAAACTGAGGGCCCAGCAGTAAGAAGAGGGTCTTACTTAATTAAGAGAAATTCAAGAATATAGATGTGAATATATAATAATATTTGTAAATTTATTTATTTTTCCAATTTGATTAGTTTCTTACGGCCAAGGTAAATTGCACCTTAGCAACGGTAAGTAATTAAGATAATTTCATTCACATCAATGTAATAGGACAAGCTAAATTATAAGAAGAATATCAGAGCCATAAATATTGTCTTAATCTCCTGGCACCCTGTTACAATATATAAAAGTGGAGGCCTACGATGGCTCGATCGCTAGAGTGAATAACTATTAACTTGGTGATCCGAGTTCAAATCCCGGTCTCGACCGATTGATACAGGCACCGCTGTAATAATTTACATGCGCTTTGTTTACAAACACATCGTAGACCTCCGTCGCTGATGAGCACCGATATTTGGAAGCATAAATAGAGCGACGTTAAATAACATAAAAAAAATATATATATAAAAGTGTATTCCGAAAGGCTTTCAGTAAATTATCAGTAAGTAGATATGGCAATCCCTTGATAGTGCAAATAATATACCTAAAGAATAATTGTAATTGGAAGAAAGAAAACTTGTAATCGTAAATTGTATGTTTACATTGCAACTTATGAATCATAATTTAATTCATACATAGTTTTGAAGTTTTACAATCCTTATAAAACTAATATATAATTAAAGATTATTTATTAGGATTACTTTAATTAAAACAATAGTTTGCTCATGTTTAAAATATCTAGAAAAATGTATTTGAAGAATGTGAAACAAAAATATATTTGAAATTCATTTATCTAAATAGCTTGTATAATAAAAATTTAAATAAATGTTAAATAAATTTAAATAAATAATTTTAATAAATTTATAAATAATTTTAATAATTTTAATAAATAAATTTTAATAAATTTAAATAAATAATTTATATAAATGTTTGATTCAAATAAATATAGTTTCATGAAATTGAAATATTTGAATTTATTTAAATTTAAGAAAATATGTATATATAATACGTATTTATATACAGATTTACAAAAGAGTGCCCGGTTTTGGTTCGAGCCCCGCACATCTGGCAAGAGAGAGAGAGGTCATCCGTTAGAGGCGAAATACCTCATGCACAAGGAGCGAAAGCAAGAAAGGTGAAAGGACGCAAGGAATTAAAAAAACACAGTTAATGTATTTTAATAAAATTCACAAAGTATACATATACACGAAGGCAATGAGCGATACGAGCGAAGATCGCAGACCGAAGTCCGTCGCGGTGAAAATCGGACTGCCACTTACACAAACTGCAATGCAGATGAATCGCCTGCACGTCGATCACGATTTAAATCGAGGTTGAAAGAGCTCCTCTGTCTAAAAACGGCATATTCATTCTGACACTTTGTACGGACTCCTATTGTAGATCTATACTGCTGATTCTACTACTAAATTCCAATTACAGAACGGTTAGCCCGAATCGTACATGATCGCTTGCATTTTCATTTCCGATTTTCTATTGAACAGTTCTGCTACACTATTGCTTTCCGGTGTGTCTGCACACGCCAGCTGTAATTCACGCCTAACTCCACGAGTTCTGCAATGGTTTCCTTTTCTGTTCCCTTATCCGTGCGTATGTAACAATATTTTTGTTCAATACCTATGGCGTTTCTGAGGTTTCTAACACACGCCTCAATACAGTTACCTGTATCGGTTTTCCTCTTAACCGGATATACGCATACTATTGTCGAGTAATCATTGATTAAAACAATCACGAATTTATGTCCTCCTGGAAAAGACTGGTTTAATCAGTCTCGTATTATCACGGTCTATAATTTGCAGAGGTCTGTCTATTCTTGACTTTGTTTTACGAAAGAACATCTTCATTTTGATGAGCAAGCATACCTCACAGTTTTCTAATTCAGCTATGTCGGCCAATTCCTTGCTGTCACTCAGCTAATCATTCAATCTCGCGGACTGTTTCAAATAATTCACCCACGCATGTCCTAATCTCATGTAGCACAGCATGGCTTTAGTGAGCGCTTTGGTTTTAGTTTTGTTGCGACTTTTATATTCGATATCTTTATTCTCTACGTATTCTAAGTTCTCTGTTTTCAATATTACATTGCAGATGTTAATTTTTCAAGTATCTGATTAACTTTACGACATTCTAATGTACGGCACTATTATTTAAAGTATCTCTCAGTTTGACAATTATTTTAATTAGTTGTGTGAATTTCTATTGTGCCTTCAGTATTTATACTCAAGAATTTATTTTTATTCATACATCTCATTCGGCATTAATAGGCCTAGTTGGCCGTTTCGCAATATGAATTTAGTCCCAGCAATTTGCTTGGTAGCACCAGAATCACCAATGAATTCACATTTAATAAGTAATTATTGTTACTGCTATTAAATATTCGGTGTACAAATAAGTTTCCGCCGTTTTTTATTAAGAAATAAGAATTTATTGTAAAAAAAGGTACAAATAATGTCATTCCAAATATTTCCCATCACTTTCTACCACTTTTGACCATCTTTCGGGCAGCAAGTGGATATCCCGTCTAAAAAATTTCTCGTCTTTTGAGGCGATCTACGAATCGACCCATTTTTTCAATTCCTCGTAAGAAGTGAAGTACTGCTCAGCCAGACCATGAGTCATTGTCTGGAATAGGTGGTAGTTTGAAGGAACAATGTCTGGTGAATACGGCGGATTAGGTAGGACGTCCCAATTCAGTGCTTCTAACGTTTTCTTTACGATTTTTGCAACATATGGCCGAGCGTTGTCATGCTAAAAAATGACTTTATCGTGCCTTCTGGCATATTGTGAACGTTTAATCTTCAATTCTCGGCTCAATTGCATCAGCTGTTGTTGGTAACGTTCCTCGGTCACGGTTTGATTGTGTTGGAGTAGTTCGTAATAGCTGATCCAAGCTGATCCCACTAAATGCACAGGATTAGCTTCTTGCCATGAATGGTTGGCTTAGTCATTGAAGTAAAGGCATGCCTGAGCTTACCCATGACTTCCTACGCTTTAGGTTGAATTAGTAATTTACTTTTCGTCTCTTGTCACAATTCGATGTAGAAATCCTTTGCGATTTTACCTTTTGAGCAATTGATCGCAAAGCGAATAAGCGACGCTTGACGTCTCTTAGCTTCAGTTCGTAAGAAACCTAATTTCCTTGCTTTTGGACCATACGTAGAGTTTTAAAACGTTGCGAAATAGCTTGTTGAGTCACTCTTAACTCTTGTGTAGGTTCTTGCGTTTGATAAGGATCTTCCTGTAGTTAAGATTCCAATTCTGTGTCACCATACACTTTGAGCCTTTCACTGCCTATTTTGTCCTCCACGTCAAAATCACCACTTTTAGATTTTTGGAACCACTCTCAACAAATTTTCTCACTCTAATATCATAACATCATCATATACTTCTATGAGTAATCGATGTACTTCAGCTGCAGATTGCTTTAAATGAAAGAAGTAAATTAACAATTCCTGCAAATGACGCTTACTTGGCTCAAAACTTAACATCTTAACACGCCGAAAACTAAGTGATGCAAAAAATCATAGTTATTAAAAGATTATATTGTTTCCAAATGTCAACATATACTACACGACTCTTTACAGCTGACAATTTCAATGTTATCTTAACGGTGGCACTATCTCTTCAAACTTGTTTATACACCTAATAACTTATCACTGTTATCGTGACAGTCTTTTTTACCTTTCTCACCATTAAGTACATATATAGTTCGCCTTTATTTAGCAGTTTTTGCGTGGATAGAGTTTTCTTTTCCCTCATTCGAACTGTGCCTGTTGACCGGGCATTTACGAGGCCGACTCGTCCTTGTAGGGGAGAGATGGGCCAGGTGGTATTTGAGCTAATTGTGCTCATACACTCTATGATTGTGGGATTCAGGCAGTCTCGTTGCATGTGGCATTTCACAGTTGCGCAATGATTGAGCTGTCACCGGAGCTTCTTCTGAAATGGCTGTCTTTTGTCTAGAAGTAGACAGACTGTATCCAGAGTATCCTGTCAAAGCTCTGGTCAGCAATCAGCTGATCTCCTCTTCTCACTGTTAAAGGTTTAGTGCTCTTAGTTTGTAAAACGATGTTTAAAAAACGTTTGAGCGCCTCATATGTAATTTCTTTGTCTGTTGACTCGACACACAGAACCTCAGCCAATTTCACTTCAGGCACAGCGTCTGTTATAGCTTGCACAAGCATGTCCCTTTTCTCTGTTGCAGACAGTTTCGAAACACTCTCATAAATTCGTATTTTATCTTCCAATGTATCCCGAAACTCTATAGCACGTTCTTTTCCAGGATTGTACTACACGCTTTACGCGCTGACATAATAATTGTTTTAGTCTCTAGACACTTATGCTCTCGCAGACTCTCTAGTACCTCATTAATAGGCAACGTTAGTATACTCGACCATACATACATACTATCTTCCATAAGAAATACCCGTTGAAGACTTTCGCTTATGGAAACGCATTTTTACTCTTCGTAAATTGCACAGCGGTAATGACAAACATCACCAGCCCAGAAGGAGGCCTTCCTATACGATTTGACGCTCGAACGTCATGCGGAGTAGATTGCACGCCCGAGAGAGAGTCTGCTGCATTACCGCCATTTTAAGCATCTTTGACTCGCAAATTTTTTTCCTACAAATTTTTCTCCCATTAACATCATGCAACCATGGAAGTTACAGAAATATGCGCAAGTATCGCCTAGATTAAATAAATCTCGGTGATCTTTATAAATTTCTTTAGAAAAGTCTGAAAATTACCAAAATACATGACAGCGAAATACAAGAAGTATTTTAGCTGATTTAAGACTGTAAAAAAGCACCCTGGAGTTTTCTCCATATCACCAACAGGGTTTTACAAGGGGAAATTATCGTAAAGAACTTCACTTTTAATAGAAATACTAATACTAATATAAGTTTTCATTGTATCCTTGAATTAGAAGCTACTAAAAGAATTTATTTTATAATATTGACATAGTGAACAAACATAATGAGTGAAACAAAATAATAAAAATTAAATTGGATACCAAAACAGTCATTTACGGTTTCAATGGAAGTTTCTAAACATTGTACAGTATACAAAACAATAAATCTATTTTAAAATTGCAATGGAAATTGCAGTCGATCATCACCTGTAAATCAAAATTAATTATAAGTACGAGGTCCATAACTAAATGAGCGAGGGTGGTCGAGCTAACTGCTTAACCGAGCAGGCTCTGCCCTCCTTTATCAGTAAAGAAGAAGGGGAGCTCGAGCATGCTGAAAAACACAAGTATACTTAGTAAAAGCCGGAGATATACGGCGTGCGCCATCCGCAAAGCAGACAGCCGCACTGAGAGTGGCAGCCAGCAGGAGAGCGGATGCCGCCGCGGTGAAGAAGCGGCCGAGAGTGCCGATGCTCGTAGTGGCGCCGCGCCGAACTACTCGACGGTGCTATATATAGATATACTCCTCGGGCAAATTTAAACTTGGCGCGTCGCACAAGTATTGAAACAACGTGTTGCCGATGGACAATGTCGGTCATAACCGTATCAGGGATACCGAAAAGCCCAGGATTGGCGGACATTGGGAAAGAAGTACGGTGATTGGCGCATATCGGAGAAGACGAACGGTGATTAGCGCGTAGCTAAGAGAAGAGCGGTGATTGGAGGATCATAGATGAAGGCGAAGGAGACTTCAGAAGATTTGAAGCTAGCGAATCGACCATGTGTCTCGGCCATTCGTGCGAATAAAATTTCTGTTCTTTTGAATGGTAAGTGTAAGAAGGAAGTAGCGCGGAAGTCCGAAGTGTGCGGCGGGTACGGGGAAAAGTGATCATAAAAAAAAATAAGGACTCAGACTGCCCGGCGCATTCAGGACATTGTCGTTTTCTCGTTCGGGCTCTTTATCTCTCTCTTTCTTTCTCTCTCTCTCTCTCTCTCTCACGAGATCGAGGAATCGCCGCGGAAGAGGACGAGGAGCAGCAGCAGTGAGCGCACGAGGGGACGTCCTCATATTTAGCGGTAGCGGGTGAGTGGGCCTGTGCACCCTTATTTATTATATGGCATTCATGTATTCCGTGCGAGTGGGGAAGGCAGACGCGTGCGTTAGGAAGTAAGTAAGTCCCCCCACAATGGGGGAGGGGGAGGTGTCAGGACAAACACCATCGGTGCGCGCGGGACGTCCAGGAAAATGGCGGACGCCGCCATGGGGACGGTATAATTCGAATGTAAGTATAAGGTCGTGTTGTACAATTCGGCGAGAAGTATAAGAGGCGCTTCGGGATAGCAGAGCGTATCTTGACTTGTACTTTTGTTAGTTGATCGGCGCGCTGAAATAAAGGGAAGTTCGATCTTAATCTGCCTGAATTTATACTCATATTCCCGTCTCATCACCTTATCCGATAGAACACATATGTTGCAACTATATAATGCAATTCATGTTAACTTGATATATGATACACCATATAGACATATATATATATGTATATATATATATATATATATATATATATATATATATATTCTTATTTGAACGAGGATAAAATAATCCATCTGAGTTCTTGCCCTAGAAGGAAGTGAAGGTAAGGAACCGAAGAAAAGAAAATAATAAACAATATAGTAATAAGAAATAATAAAGAATAAATTACGTGACGGGCGAAGGTAAGCCGCACGTCATCAAATTTATTTTTAATTAATCTTTTTTTGTTACATTATGTGTTTAATTAAAACGTCAATAAAACAATTATATTACATTTATTTTATATTTCAATAAGATATAAAGATAATATAATATAGGAGAACATATAAATAATTATAAATACTTGTTTTTAATTAAAACAACTAGTGTACTCCACATATATTCTGTAATCTGTAACACTCACGACTGCAATTTTTGCTCTTATTCAGTAGTGTCCTTGCGGTGGACGCTTTCTTTACCAATATACAGTAAAGAAAGAAAGAGAGAGAGAGAGAGAGAGAGAGAGAGAGTACTGACTTCAGCAAATTCAAGCGCAGCGGAGAGATTTATGGATATGTATATGTATGTGTCGTAGTCAAAGATATGCCGAGTCGAGAGGGTGAATACAACACCATAGTCCACGCCAAAATTCATTTTAAAAACAAGTAATAATGTTCAGAGGCCTACGATGGCTCGATCGCTAGAGCGAAGGACTAGTAACTTGGTGATCCGAGTTCAAATCCCGGTCTCGGCCGATTGATACAGGCACCGCTGTAATTATTTACATGTGCTTTGTTTACAAACACATCGTAGACCTCCGTCGCTGATTAGCACCGATAATTGGAAGCATAAATAAAGCGACGTTAAAGAACATAAAAAAAAAAAAAAAAAAAAAATGTTCACTATTTGGCATGATTGTATATTACCCTGAAATGCTCAATAAAAATTGTAGATTATATTTAATACATACGTTATAGTATTATATCTTATACATGAACATTTAATTCCATACATATTTTATCTAGTGGCGCTGCAGCGCTACGAAGGTGAGTTTGAGAACTGCCGGCATGGTGCGGCCGCTAGACTATTTACTTCTAAATTGCGATTTTGAATTTTCAATCAATGAAAAAAATTATTTATCACTTTTTATCGATAATTTTCCAAAGTATATCTACTATTTATGACCTAAGATATCGTTTCCCGCCGGTGTTTTTAGCTAAAAAGGAATTTTCAATATGTAACTCTGTGTATGACTATAGAAAATAGTCAGAAACATGTTTTTCTATATATATATATATATATATATATATATATATATTGTAACCGCCCGTTTGGCGGTCTCGTATGTGTTTAAAAACCGCACGCGCGTTTACGCGAATAATGCGCACAAGAGCTCATAGGGCGCGTGCGTATCGCCGCGCGACGCGACGCTCACTCGGAGAGAGGAAGGAGCGCTTCTTCTCTGTCGAGTCTTCGCCCGATATAGTTCGTTAGTTCGAGTACTGTGAAGATTCATATATACTCTTCGAGACAATTTTTGTCGAGGACAATCACGACATCCGTCACGAGTGTCGAGGCCTACACCTAGTGTGTGTGCACGGTGATTAAAGTGCAAAACAGCGACAGAGGAGAGCTCCGAGCTCACCAGCTCTAAGCGTCGGCACCGCCGACCGAAGCTACTATCGCCGCTTGCTACGAGAGAAAGAGAGAGAGAGAGGGCGAGCGCTTCCAGCTGCACCTCCATCACCAACGACGGGCTTCCCCGGAGCCCGCAGCCAAGGACCGCCCGACAGGAGTCGTGCGAGACGCCCATGTGTCCGATCTCTGCCGACGGCTTCCGTGTCCGTCGGCCGCCATCCAGCCGTCACCGCAATCAGCGGCCTTCGTCTCTCGAGGTTACGCCCGAGAGAGAGAGAGAGAGAGAGAGAGAGAGGAAGAGACGCCGGCAGCGTCTCCACCATCCACTAGGACGAGCAGCGGCAGGGTGCTCAGCGGTCTACGTTCCCTACAGGCAAGTGGAAATTATGTGCGTCTCGACCGCTCGCGGTAGATAGATTAGCCACGCCAGCCGACGGCGTGTTCGTGTGTAGTATGCGCGTGTATCGTGCAACCCCTTTCCCTTCGTCCCCTATCGCCCGTGTATTATAATTGTTAGTTCCCGTGTTATACCGCGCTTTGTATTATAAATATAACTCCGTGCTTAAGTATAAATTATAAATCCGTGCCGTGAACCCGCGATTAACGTGAGTGCATGTGTGAATGGCCGGGACTCAAGTGTACCGCGTGTGTGTGAAGAATGTGTGAGAGTGAGAGAGAGCGAACACGCGTATATTAAATAAAGGAGCCATGTGCTCGAGTTGAATTCTAATAGCGTTTATTGTTCATTTCGCCCGTTCTCCTGTATCATTCCCCGTTCTCCCTTAGGAAAACCAGGCCAGCCGATACGCAGTTTTGGCAGGTAAGCATAACCGCAAAAATGCGGTTATAATATATATATTGTAACGGGGAGGGTTCGATTGTACGAACTCTCGTTCGAATACCGACGCGCGGCCGTTCACGTACGGCCCACGCGCAACCCACGTAGCTCTTGCTTTTCGCCGTGCGGGGAATCTACACCCGTCGGCAGCGGAGTCTCGGCGCGCCGCGACGCGCCGACCCGTTACAAAGAAAGAAGTTGGCCCGTGAATACGCGGGCTTACTCACCTGATTCATGCGCGGTGCTGGCAGCGAGCACCACGTCCGCAGCAAGCTCATTACGCACGGCGCGGGCTTTTGCGCGAGTACCGACTTTCTCCCGTGTCGTTTCGAGCACGTGCGCGAAGCCCCGAAATCAAAATCTTCTTTTCCTACGCGGCTCGGACGCACGTGGATTCTTTCTTCTCGCTCGTGACACGACTCCCAAAAACGAAAAATACTCTCCTCTCAGCGACGACTCCACTCCCCTCTCTCCCCACTCTGCTCTCCTTCGCCAGCCGGTCGACCGGTCGCATCGAGGTCGTGCAATGTTTACGTTTAGCGTACGCCGCGGCAGACGAGTCGCATTTCGGCTGCGGCCTCGTCACAATATATTTATATATGTGTATATATATATATATATATATATATATATATATATATATATATATAATAATAGTAAATAGACGTCAAAAATTTCAGCACTAAGCATATGTATAATATAGTAAGATAATATATAGTTTAGTAAGACGCTGTAATATACTAATAACTATAGAGTACACATATAAATACATAGCAGATAAAATGATACCTGCCCCAGATAACAGAGCGTGCTAAGCGAACGCAGGTCTGTGCGGTTTGCCGCCCAGTTGCGTCAAATTTGCGCAAGTGCATGACGAGACAACAAAATCAATTTATTGTAGGCAATACCTAAGCACAAGTTGCTTGACGAACTATAAAAAAACTTCGGCTTATTGCCAAATATATGCAAGAGAAATAAGTCAAAATTTTTATGCAATCGAGGTTATGCACGTGCCTTCGATGTATTTTGATGGACTATCCTTCTTCCATCAAACAATTATATTCATCGTACCAGTTGTGGTATGTTTTACACACACACACACACACACACACACACACACACACACACACACACACACACACACACACACACACATATATATATATATATATATATCATACTAATTTATAAAGACAAAGCGTGTTTTTGTTTGTACGCGATAACCGAAAAAACTACTGAACCGATTGTTCTGAAATTTGACCTATAGATTCTATATTACCTTGGGAAGGACATAGGCTATATTTCTTCTTGAAAATAATTTTACTTTTAACAATAAATTAAGTTAACAGTTTTAGTGGTTAGTTTGACCAGCGGCCACTACGTGGCGTCTTGAAGCACGAACATCAACTCAATGTAGTCGGCTTAAAGTATTAATACCAGGCCAACTCAAACGAATGTTCGTATCCAACTTTGGGATTCGTATCCTAAAGAAGGTATAACGTTTAGTCGGTATTACCTTTTTTGTTGTTCAGGTTAATCTGACATTACTCCTACACCTTATAGATGTCTTTTGATTTTTGTAAATTTTATTTTCTCTTACGGGGGAAATTCTCTCTCTCTCTCTCTCTCTCTCTCTCTCTCTCTCGCTCTCTCTCTTTATAAAATGGTTCTGTATGCCAAATGATACTGAACATAGTTTGTGACGACAAATTATATTTTTATTTTTTACATTCTATTAACTTCAAAATTGTAACAAGAGCCTATGCTTTTTTTAGTTTGAACAAAAGAAATAGTGGCAAAATAGGTTTCTTTACCAACAACCGCGAAACTATGTAAGATTCATATATATATATATATATATATATATGAAGATTAGTCCCTGATGAGGAGCCGTAGCGAGCTCGAAACGTTGGACAAGTCTTCAATTAGGTAAGGGTGTTGGGGACAGTCAGACTGCACTTTACTAACAAAGAATTTTTTCAGCTAATATTTTATTTTCAGATTAGTCTACGGGGGTGAATGTAAACAAGGACAGTCTGACTGTCATTATCATTTTAATTGAATTTTTAATTTAATTTTTATTTTTAATTTTTATTTTTTATTTTTATTATTTTTTATTTTTATTTTATTTTATTTTATTTTTGGTTGAAATTGATTGGACTGTAAGACCAATAAAAAAATATTTATTAATTTGTATATGGGCAGTCGACAGAAGTACAATTCAATTATTATATATATATATATATATATATACATATATATATATATATATATATGTGTGTGTGTGTGTGTGTGTGTGTGTGTGTGTGTGTGTGTGTTATATATATATATATATATATATATATGTGTGTGTATATATATTATATATATATGCGTGTGTGTATATATTATATATATATAAAATATATCGTCACTTCTGCATAAATGCATAAAAAGGCAATATCCATCGTCTGCTTAAAAAATACGTTATTCGCATACCAACATTTTGCTTGAATTTCAGTTGGCATCGCTACGAAAATATTCACGGTATCTAATTAAAAACCGAAAATATAGGAAATATGTATATATATATATATATATATATATATGTATAATGCATATATATATATATATATATATATATATATAGTATGTATATTACATTGTATATAAGATATATACACATTTTAAATACGGTCTCTACTGAGAAATATTGTACTGTTGTGTACGGGCAGTTGATTACGATATTCCGTTGCCTGAATACGATTTCTATAGGCAGTTGTGTGTTCGGATGATAGAATGCAATGTCCACGTGTCTCTAGGCGATTTCTATGGGGAATATTGTATTTAGTTGGTAGAAAACGACGTCCAAGTATGAGCAAATCAACTTCTATGGTAAGATTCGGGTATGGACGGTAAAATACGATATCTAGGTCTTCTACGGGCTTCTACGAACGACTTCTACGGGCAGTATTCTGTTTAGTCGTTAGGAAGCGATGCTAGCTTTCTCGGGCCGACTTCTACTGGGACTTTCGTGTTTAGTTGGTAGAAAACGATGTTCAGGTATGTCGGGACGACTTCCACGAGGAATTTCGTGTTTGCACGGTAGAAGACAATGTCCAGGTATGACGGGACGACTTCTATGGGGAGTTTCGTGTTTGGATAGTGGGATCAGATGTTGGAATGTTTTGGAACGACTACGACGGGGAGTGTTTCAGATACTTCTATAATGAGATTCATTTTCTATCGTTCGAACACGCAATATCCCAGTAAAAGTCATCCCGGAATACCTAGACGTCGTAAACTACCTTCCTAACAAAAAATTCTATAGCAGTCGTCCCGAGACATGTTCAATATTACGAACATGATACACTATAAACGTCGTCTCGAGACACTTGGACATCTTTTCTTACCGCTCGAACTCAAAAGTACAATTTTCCTCATAGAAGCCGTATGTAATATGGATACGTGTGTGTATTAAATACGGTTGTACATTCTGTATATACATACTGTATATACAGAAGCGATGAAAGGTAAATTACGGTCAATTATTTATAGTAATATAGATTTTTATATATAGAGTACTTTTTACTTAGATATTATTGAATTGCTTATGAGATCGGTTAAATTCTTATCTCGGGCAAAGCCGAGACGGGGGATGCTAGTATATATATATATATATATATATATATATATATATATATATATATATATATAGATATATTTATATTAATTAAAAATTTAAATACAGAATTTTAAAAAACACTGTTGATATTTATACTGTTAAATAATTGTTTTTCCAACGTCGATTTTATATACAAAAGTAATATATATTTATATTTTAAAGCCATAATATACATTATCAGTATATCATTTGTAGGTATTCTCATATAAATATTATACTCTGAAAAAATATTACATCTTTAATTTATATGCAATAACTTAAATCATTGATTAATTTAATTAATAATTATTATCTACCGAGTTAAAGAAGAATATTTGCATCTATGAGGGGGGTTTTTTATATTCTGTATTTTTATTTTTAATATACAATGATTTATATATTTTAACCGTCGTTTCCGATGGTTGAGTATCGTGAGTCGTTCGATACATCGATATCGAAACGGACGATTTTAGCAACCGCTCGCGCTATTCACCATCTTCGACATACACGGGTGAAGAAGTGGAAGAACTGAGGGCCAGAGCCTCCAGCCAGTGTGCATTCCAGATACACACCCAGAAAGCCGCGGACAAAGGTGATCATTCGCAGGTCACGGCAACAACGTCAGGCAGCGCGAGAACGTACCGCGTACAACCAAGCCGTTGTGCGTCCGGAGAACGGGCAAGCCCGCCACCATCTTGATGGTGCTGATGGCTGCATGTGCCACGCAGCCGGCCTTCACTGCCGCCGCACGGTCCATCTCGTGCCACCTGGACGATAGCCGCCCGGGGCCGAGAGCCCCGGCGATCAACAGCGCCGGCAAGTATCGTCTCACAGCGTCTACAGCCACACATGTCCCCATGCCCCCCCCCTACCGCACCACCGAGTCCCTTGTACTTAATTAACAGTAAATCCCGCGATAGAACCCGCTCGGGATTGAGTCTCGTTCACTTGTGGTAAATATATATATATATATATATATATATATATATATATATATATATATATATATATATATATATCTGTTACATATTTGCTCATCCTTATTTTCCCCCCATCTGAGAACCGTTTTCTCAGCTGGCGCCCAACAGAACCCTCGCCGGTCCACATTTATAATAATTTTATAAGTATGTAATAAGCTTTGTATTATTAGTAGAGGAAAGAAACACCTAGTTTCCTGTACTCTCCCTTCCATAATTTCAGGAGGGTGAGCTCCACCTAAATCAAGGTAAGACCTGTATTTAACATGACCGACGCAAATAGCGCGTTATAAAATGGCGCCCAGAACGTGGGGCTCAACGCGGCAGTAAAAGGAATCGCGAAAATCAGAGCAAGTGTGGCCGAGCAACCGCACATAGTAAGAGCGTAGATACGTACGATTAGGCGTGTGAGCGAATACAGGATGCGCACGGAGATGCGCACAACTAGCATTCGAGCTGCATGCGCACATATACATTAGTAGTAGCCGAGCAGTAGCATAGGTAGCTATAGAAAAAGTTAGAAATATTTTGAAAGTGATAAAATAATAATAAGGTAGATTAGAGTAGATAATAATTAGGATTAGTAAGAATAAGTTTATAGTTAGTAGTATAGTTAATAATAAGTTTATAGGTAGTAGTATAGTTAAGAATAAGTATATAGTTAGTCGTATAGTTAATAATAACTTTATAGGTAATAGTATAGTTAAGAAAAAGTATATAGTTAGTAGTTTAGTTAACGAGAAGTTTATAGTTAGTAATTTAGTTAATAATAAATATATAGTAATAATTAGGATTAGCTAGAGTAAGCACATAGTTAATAATAGTTAGTATTAGTAGTAGGTTCGTGTAATTAGAGTAGAATAAAGAAAGTGAGCGCGAGAGTGAGGCTAGGGGAAGAAACCACGTGGCAGTGGTGAGTGTAGAATAAAGAAAGAGTGAGAAAGAGAAAAGGAGAGAGACCGGCTGTGGACGACAGACACAGCCGTCCAACAACAAAGCAAAATAAAGATAATAAAAACTTAAAAAGAGAAATCATCGTCCACCTTACCCTAGGGACAACATAACTTAATGATATGTAAAACATGGTAAAAACTATATAAATATAGTGATACTATACCTACTGTTTAAATAAAATGTGGAATACTTTCTAATGTGATATTAATCAATACAGCAGAGCATTATAGTTAGTTTAAATAAACTAAAGTATTTTTCAAATTCAGTATTGTGTAATAAAATTTCACATTTGTAATGCTACTGTCAAATGCAAAATGATAAAAAAAATTACTATTCGGTAGAAGATCAAAAGATAAGAGGATATTATTATTTTCAAGTTCTAATTCTTCTCAATTATCTCATAATTAGTATCGATAGTTTATAGTCTTCTGTATTTGTAATAAATATTTACATTAATCATAATAGTCTGCGAAAGTTATTTGTTGAAAAACTAGTCATTACTTGTAAAATATTTTAGTAATGACTATAGGTCTGGCTTTACAACTGGTTTTTCACGTATAAATATTCAGATCTTGCAGATTAAAAAATTAAGCAATGATTTATTAGCGATACTTAAGATCATATGTAGTACTTAAAATATTTTTAAAACATATATCTCACTAAAGATATATAAAATTATAGTTACTAGTTTATGTTATATTCTTTGTTTGAAAAAAAGAAATTAAAAGGGATTTTTCTTTACAATAATAATATTAATTAAAACTATTTCAGTTCTTTAACACTTATTTCATTTCAAATTTTGCGAACCAAATGTAGGTATCATAACTAGTGTTTGAATAAATTACGCAAAAACAAATTAGTTTCATTACCTTTAAACAATATAAATGAAGAATAAACGATCTGAGACAATCTAATAAAATAATGAAATATATTTAAATGCATCAAAAGCTATAAATACATACATATATTTTATCTGTATTTTTGACAACACTTGCAACAATAAAATCATAAATATTTAAAAGTAATTTGTATAAGAGTGATAGAAAACCTCTTAGTTACAACTTCGTTATGGTTGCATAATTGTATTAAAAGCACAAGCTTCCATATGAATGGTACTCATTAAATCTTAAATACATCTCTCTTAAATAAATTTCATCTCTTAAATACGTTAAACAATAACTGTTGGCAAATATTCAATATTTGTGTACACTGAATGCAATATTCAAAGAATCTTCTAAATATATGTTACTTTTGATGTTCAGCAGCCACTTTTATTGGAATATTTTATATATATTGACATATATTTTATTTGATTCTTTCATATTGCCACAATACTGCAATATATTTGATTCTTTCACATTGCCACAACAATGCAAAATTTACATTGATGATATTGTAAAGCAATTGATTAAGTTCTAAAAATGAAAAATAATAAGCATTAATTTTTTTTTTATGCAATATAATTCTGCATATTGTAAACACTGCAATACAAATTTCACACGCCAAATCAGTTGAATTTTAATAGCGTGTGATACACACACATTTAGACTTTAATCAATTTAGCACTATTTGATATGTTGACAAAATTTTCTATGGTTTATTAATTGTTTAAAAATGAATTGATTAAAACGTATAAACATCCCTTTCATAGTATTTGTTACAGTTGTTCGCTCTTTAAATAGAATTAATAAGAATGCATATATTTATGTGTTAATATCGTTAATATATTTCATTCTTAACTCTCTTGTCTTATATATGAGTTTATTATTAATAATAACATATCCTTGGCCTAAGGAATATTGATAAGAACTTACAGCTGTCACAAGCAAAAATATAATTTGAGTAGATTATTCCTGAATACATAGATTACATAAGTAATACAAAACAATTGTGCCATACCGAATAAGCATTTACTTATTTACTTTATTATTACTATTAAATGCTCTATTATTTATAATGATGAAATTAAATATTATTTGTAATATAGCACTTACATGTTTTATACTATAAGTTGAAAGATTGTCTTTCTTTACCCTTATATAAGTAATTTAGTTCTATCGCTTTCCACACATCAGGTGGAACATTATATTAGAAGTGTCACTAGCCTTACAAAAAGAGAGGTATTTATGCAGTCTCCTTATTAGAGACAATTATAACGTGGATGGTTGCATGCCATATAAGAAGGGAATTGCTTGTCCAGCAGGAAGCCAGATGACAGTTGCCTGGGCAACATAACCACAAAACCTCACTGGTACAGAGAGGTACCTACACAGTAGCAGAGAGGCGTGTAGCGCCTGCTATTCAAGGGATAAGTACAAAGTTAGTCATGTGGTGAGATATGTAATATTAATGAAACCATTGCAGTTAAGGAGTTAATTATAAACATTAGAATTAACACAATTAAATAAATATATAAACTAATTAATAATTATAAGCATTTAAAGTGTTATTTAAAATAATGTTTAACTTAAATAATTAAATAAATTTCTAAACTGATTAATAATTATAAGCCTTTAAATTTATATACAATATAATTTCTAACTAAAATAATTAAGTAAATACCTAAACTAATTAATAAATTATAAGCATTAAAAGCTCATTTTTGGTTATTATTAATAATTTATGATTATAATACTAGATATCTAGGCTAAGTAATTAAATTTAATTAAATTTAAGTTAGGATAATTAGAATAGTGTCATTAGTATATAGTCCCGTTAGAGTAAGTTAAAAACAACAGCGTTAGGTTAAAATAATTAGAATAGTGTCGTTAGTAGGGAGTCCCGTTAGAGTAAGTTAAGAGCATAATCGCTCTAGGTTAGAATAGTCTCGGAGAGCTACTCGTGATGATAAAGTTGGAAAAGATACAGGAAGATAGGAACCAATACCCAGCGCTAGTAAGTTGCGTTAGAGAACGAGTATAATGACGGGGACGTAGCAGACAAACCACGGTGCCGCGTTCGGTTCTCGCGACGGTCTACGTCGGAACCTAGAGTCCGTGATTGCGACAATGGCACTAGAAATTACTCGAGAATGGAGCAGGGGATTAGGGAGACCTTTGCGCTCTCGCTACTCTCCCAGCTACCTATGCATCCCCACCTGAGCTCTATTCCGTCAGCACTTAGTCATGTCAGCTGCTTTCAGAAGCCCCGATACACAAACCTGCAGAGGCGGGCAAGATCAATGGATCCTAAGAGAAAGAAGACATCAATAACTCTCATCTGAGTAGGGTGAGATTCAAATCCAAAAGAAAACCACCATGAGGCAGTGTAATCAGTTATTCAGCCCTAATCAGCGTTATCCTGAAGCAAAATAAAAAACGAGGTAGTCTCAAATTAGGCCAAGCTGAAGAAGAAGATGACGTCGAGAAGCGCCGAATGATCATCATGAAATCATAAGTGAAAAAGACTTTTAGTAATAGTATATTAGAAATAAGAAACTTTTATATATATATTTCTTTTTCATATACATTATAATTATTATTAATATTTTAGCTATAAGTTACAAACGTTATACATTTTTAAGTAAACATGATAATGATATATTTAAGTGTACCATAGAAATATCAGTATTATTATGCGTAAATATCATAGTAGGCGTAATATAAAGTGTGACAAGGCATGTCCCGCTTCAGGCAGCAAAACAGCTGCATAAACATTCATTTATAAGTTCCATTATGTTTTTTGTATCACAGGAGACCGAAAGCGGCATGATAGAACGGAGAAGGGTGGGGGAGCCATACTCTTCTCCACTACACCATTTCGGGAGGGCCGCGGACGGTGTCGGGTCTAGAGGAATTTTCCTCTCTCTTCCTCTTCGGAGCTTGAGCGAGCCGCCCTGAGATCGGGAATAGAGCAATACTGTGCACATGAGAGCGACTGGAAGCGTTCGCGACGCATGCCGCTATTTAATTTACACCGCCTGGAATCCGCCGCCCTGAAGAGCCGGCCGAGGCGATCTACCTGGCGTGGAGCTCGCGATCAGGCAGTGCTGTGCGACCGACGGGAATAAAAAGCGAGCTGCGTACAGCTCGCGCTGAGAACCGTTTTCTCAGCTGGCGCCCAACAGAACCCTCGGCGGTCCACATGTATAATAATTTTATAAGTATGTACTAAACTTTGTATTATTAATAGAGGCAAGAAACGCCTAGTTTCCTGTACCCTCCCTTCCATAATTTCAGGAGAGCTCCGCCTAAATGAAGGTAAGACCTGTAATAACCGACGCAAATAGTGCGTTATAATATATATATATATATATATATATATATATATATATATATATTGTGATGCGGCGATTTCGACACACAAAAAAAAATATTAAAATTTATATTTGTACTTCAAAATCCACCTGGTGCACGTCGTAACTAAGAGGAGGAGGCGGAGTGAGATAGGCGTAGAACAAGAACACCAGCAAAAGGGAATTTGCTCTTCACATTGGGGTCTTCATTTCCTGTCGCCTATATATATAAATAATGTAAATTTATCTACTAACAATAAATTATTTTAGCAAAAACGATAAATCAAAATATATATTAGGTTGTCAAATATCTCCCTTCCGTACAATGTACAAATCGCTACAGAGCTCGTATCTGGCAATAATATGCATCATTTGAAAGGTCTTGACATAACGTACAAAACGACGCTATGCATGATTAGTTTGGATATTACGTTCAAAAGTTATAGACGTCTAAACATGGAGTTATCTAAACACTAGCACCGAAATTCGCGCTATTTTAAAGTTTCCCTTCGTCAAAGGCAAATCCGCTAGAGAAACGTTCTGTGAGATTAATGATGTTTTGGGGAATAACACGCTATCACTTCGAACCGCAGAGGAAAGGTTTCGACCATTCAGAGCCGGTGAAAACGGCACCATGGATAAACCAGCCGGTGAAAGAACTGTGACAACGAATACCGATCAAATCATTGAATTTATCGAGTTAGACCGGCATGGAGCATCTCGTGACATTGCCCAGGAGATGAGAGTTAATCACCAAACCATTTTAAACTTTTTTTTTTTTATGTATTTTAACGTCGCCCTATTTATGCTTCCAATTATCGGTGCTAATCAGCAACGGAGGTCTACGATGTGTTTGTAAACAAAGCACATGTTAATAATTACAGCGGTGCCTGTATCAATCGGCGGAGACCGGGATTTGACCGCGGCTATTTACAAAGCGCTACAGATCTCATATCTCGCAACACTATACATCATTTGAAAGGTCTTAACATCACATACAAAACGACGCTATGCATGATTAGTTTGCATATTGCGTTCAAAAGTTATAGACGTGAAACATGGAGATCATTATCGCCGAAATTCGCGCTATTTTAAAGTTTTCCTTCGTCAAGGACAAATCCGCTAGAGAAACATTCCTTGAGATTAATGGTATTTTGGTGGACCGCCCCAAACAGTGGCCAAGCCGGGATTGACGGCCAGGAAGATTTTGCTGTGTGTTTGGTGGCATTAGAAGGGGATCATGCACTCTCAGCTGCTCCCATATGGCCAGACGCTTAATTCTACTATCTACTGTAAATAACTAGACTGTTTGAAGTAGACTATCGACGAGAAGCGTCCACAACTGGCGAACAGGAAGCGTGTAGTGTTCCACCAGGATAACGCCAGACCACACAGTTCGTTGATGCCTCGTCAGAAGCTACGGGAGTTCGGATGGGAAGTTTTATCGCATCCACCATATAGCCCGGACATAGCGCTAAGTGATTACCACCTGTTACTGTCTATGTCGAACTGCCCCGAAACGCCCTCTGCCGCCTCGCCCTCTCTGGAATGGCGTCGTTACCTCGCTTTCGTATTCGTGTCCCACTCTAGACACCCGATTTCTCGCCCTTCCGCACCACTACTCCCTTACAACTTCTTTCTATCACCACCCTTTCTCTTTCCCTTTTCTAGCTCTCCTTTCCTTTCACTCGATCCCGTTTTCTATTTCTCCTCTTCTCTTTCTCTTCGCCTTCTCTCACTAGTTCTCCTCTTTTATCACTCAATCCTTTTCTCTATTTCTCCTCTTCTCTTTCTCTTCGCCTTCTTTCCACAGCTCTCCCTTTTTTTCACTCGATCTTTTTTCTATTTCTCCTCTTCTTTTTCTCTTCACCTTCTCTCACTAGCTATTACCTCATACTCTTTTTGCATCCCAAGCGAGAATGTCGCTGCTCATCGCGCGTTTCTCTCAAATTTTCGGTGTAAAAAAAGGGGGGTATGTACGACGATGGACGACAGTGATAGGTTTTCATCTGGTGCGACGCTCGCAGCACCTTTTTTATAATTTTTTTTCATGTACATAACTAACAACTAATAAATGAACTCATAAATGTTTTAATTATTGTAAATATGATCATTACCTATCAATTACAAAATCCTTAATTTTTTGTAAATAGTAAACAAGTAGTACATGCCGCAATATAGGAATACAAAAGCAGCTATTTCGGCAGCATTAAATCATTACAACAATCTCTCACATTTTCTAACGTCCCGAGGCTGTGAGAGATGTATTAAAATATAAATGTAAACAAACATGAATTATACAGAGCTAAAGTACAAAGTGTCAAGATATGTGTGGATATGTAAATATAGTATAACTCTACAATCACAGATTTCGAAAAACATCTTTTGCTCATTAATTGAAAATATAAATTTCATGAAATAATTTTTTTTTATTATTAATGTACACGATAGTACAATAAGCCAAGTTATGTACGGAATTGAATATTATAGCAAATGTAGAATAATCTGAAGTAGAAATGAGCAATTCGTTATTACATTAATCCATTAATGAACAAAATTAATAAATTTTGACCCAAATAGATTCATATTTTTAGAGAAATGTAAAATTTGTAGTACATTGTTATAATAGGTTTTTTGTATTTCGGTGCAAACAATTTTAGTTATTATTAGAGTATGCGATAGCCATGAGAGATTATTATATGTGACAATCCGAAGGTTATATCCACGTTTGGAATCCTTACGACATTATTAATGTGACTTGGAAAATAAATGTAAATATAAATACTTGTTGCGTTTGCTGGAATTGCATTTTACGTATCGAGAATCGTAGAAAAACAAATGGAAATTTTATAACACTTTTATCATTTTCTTAAGAACTATAACTAAATCAGTATAAGACAAATTCGATATTTATTAGGCTACGCCGGTATTAAATTTATAGAATTACTAAGATTCCAATAATGTGAATACTATTATATCATTCCATTAATTTCTGTTTACTTAAATAAATGATTTGCATATCTCACTAGTCTAAATGCAATCTATATAAGATAATATTGAAAAAACAATGGCTAAAACTCTGATTACTAAGGTAATTCTCACATCTTTGATTTAAATTACACTTATTAACTAAATAATTTAATTGAGTTTATTTTACTTATTCCTCTTCTTATATCTGAATTATTATACCTATGATATCTATCAGAATTTTTCGTAATTTCAAATGCAATTCATTCGAAAAGTACCTATTTTATTTAGCTTCAATTTTGTCGTATAACATTCCCTACTCTACATATATAAATTTATTAAATTTATAACATTGTTGATAACAACACATTAAGTGGGTAATTAATTTAATTTCTTTCGGCAGAATATAATAATTTCTTAGTTCCACGAGAAAGTTCGAATCTATAAGTTTGATTGAAAGTTGACTATTCTAGGTTTTTTTTGAATATTGTATATGCATAAAATTTGTTATCAGTACGTACGCAAAAAGATAAAACAAAGATTTTAATCTATAAAAATATAATCTCCTGTAACTGATTTATATATACTTATAACTCTCTTACTCTTCATAACTGTTTGTAACAATTTAAACTCGCGTTCACTCATTCTTCACTCTTTCCATTTTGCATCATCTCCATCATCTTTATTCTCATTAGCAACTGTTTCACTTCTCCTCCTTTTTTTCTCATCATTTTCTTCTGCATCTCTATCACCATCAAATCATTTATATATTCTATCTCACTCTTAGTATCTGCCCCTGTAGTGTTCATACAATTTGTTTTTTTTTCTTTGCCAGGATTCTTCTTTGTTTCCTTTCAATTCATTTCTTCTTATACTTTTTTTGTCAACCTCATCAGTAATAACGTCATAGGATCTGCGTCTCTTCTAAAAGGTTAACTTTTATTGGTTCTTCCCTCTGGGTTTGTAATACTCACGGGAGTTCGGACTTCTTTCCCGATAACTAGTCCGCACCCTTGTTCGTCAAGACCGTGACTGACCAGTGGAATATTAACCGGGAAACAGTTAGAACGATCAGAGTGCGTCCAAAGATCACGAAGACTTGGGTTCTGCATCACGACAATGCTCCCTGTCTCAGACGTTCAGTATTTCTCAGTTTCTGACATTTAAAGGCATCGTAACGTTACCACAACTGCCATATTCGCCGAACATGTTGCCCTGCGACTTTTTCCTATTCTCCCATTTGAAAAAATTTGTCAAAGATCGACATTTTGACTACATTGAAGACATCCGAGAATCTGTGACGAAGATACTCGGAGAGGTCCCACAAGATGTGTTACAGAATTGTTACGCAAACTGGAAGACTCGCTGGAAGAAGTGTATAGATGTAGAAAGGGACTATTTTGAAGTGGATCCTAGCGATGTACCTTAATTTTTAAATATACTCGATTGCTCAATTATGTCGTATTACTTAATTGTCTGATCACATAAAAATTAAATTTCTATCAAACGCCACTACATTACTTTTAATCAAAATTCGAAAAAAGTAATCGATAAATCGATTATACTCGTTTTCCGGATGTTCATCCACGATCACTGTTATTGTCAAAAAGTCATAAAAGTCGTAAATGTCAAAAAGTCATAAAATTTTTAACATGAATTTTAGGGAATCTTCAGAAAAAATTTTTCTTTAGCAAATGTTAATCAACTTCTATTTGTTTAAATAATTGTGATTTAAATAATTTACTACTCCGATTTTCAAAAAAGACTTCAGGATTCATATATTACGGGCGAAAATACATAACAAGCGTAATTTTTATTTGGGAACATCTCATTTCATATGTGAAGTATAGCTACCGCGAGGACTAAGCGAACAGCTAGATCTCTAAAACAAAAACAAACAAACACATATCCATATATATTCAAATACTAACGCGCTATAGGCAAGTGAGCAATACATATATCACACGGTAATATTATAAACATATATATATATATATATATATATTTATATTTATATAAATATATTTATATATATATATATATACATACTAGCATTTTCGTCTCGGTTTCGCCCCCGAGATATTAACGTAATCGACATGTCAAATAGTTAAATACTTTCTATGTAAACAATACTTTATGTATAAAAATATATTACCTATAGATAATTTTACTTACAATATAATTTCTAAGAAAAAAGTCAAGAAGCCTGCTTCAGGGCCCTCTGAAACATGATCGATGGCGTGGTTGTATTTAGCTAGTTTTGAGATTATCCCTCTGCCCTATTTATCTCAATATTTATGATTTTTACGGAGCTAATTACGATTATCGTAACAGCTTTAGGTGGAAACTCACTATTAATTCCTAAATCCACAATAGTTTCATAAAGATCATAGTTTGCTGAATTTCGCTTACAAAATAAAAAAAGTTGCAACATATTTAAAACCAAAATCATAGAGCTGATTAAAATACATTTTTTTTCTATACAGTCCAGTGCAAACAATATGTCTGGATAAAAGTTCAAGAATTCCGTCTCCAGGTCCCTTAATCGGTTTCCCGCATACACTTAATACAGGTACATTCAGATACATTGTTGTCGAGAAATGCTGCTAATAGAGACGAATTCAATAGAATAAAAAATATATATTTTAATCAGATGTACAATTTTTTGAAATATTTTTTGTATATTTGACTACTTCCTGAGATTTGTTCTGGAAGACTATGTAATTATAGTTTTTGATATAAAAATTAAATTTCTATCAAACGCCACTACGATACTTTTAATCAGCATCAGTCGAAAAGAAATCGACAAATCGATTATGCTCATTTTTCGGAAGTTTAACCATATCTCTGTTATGGTACTTACAGAGCAATTTTAATTGTAGAGTACTTGCCGCGAGCAGACATTTAGATTTTTATCATGATCGCAGCAGCCTTGATGCAAGACTACATGCTCATAGCGACATTTACCTTGCACACACACACACACACACACACACTCTCTCTCTCTCTCTCTCTCTCTCTCTCTCTCTCTCTCTTTCTCAGCTTCATTCGAGGCAGTAATATACGACTTAAACAGTTAAAGAATATCTACTATATGTAAACAATTCTCTATCTATAAATCTATATTCCTAAAAATAAATTGATCCTCTGAAAATATTTCATCTTGGCCTCTCCCTGAAGTATCGGCAGTGGTGCTACTCTATTGAGTTTGTGTTCTTACCCTATTTTTCTGAAACATTTTATACTTATGGTTTTTTGGAGAGCGGATTACAAATATCATAATATCTTTAGACTGAAATTAAATATTTATTCCCAAATTCATGTAAAGTCCATGAACATCATTGTTTGTTTAATGTAGCTTAGAAAATAAAAAAGTTGAAAAACTCTTAGAGCCGATTACAATACATATTTTTTATTCTATACAATTTTTCGGTACAAACTATATATGTTTGAAAAAAAGTTCAACAGTTCTGTCTCGGAATCCCCTGAACAATTCTACGCTTATATGAAATGCCAATATATCGAATGTATGTTTCTCAATAAATTCTTATTGTAGAAATTCAACGCATAGCATAAAAAACGTATTTTTATAAGATCTATAACTATTGTTTGAAATATGTTTTATATTTTTAAGTACACTAAAACAATTTAATCAATTTTCGAAAATTTAATCAATTGTCTAAATCAAATTCATTTATATAATATATATAATAATATCTATATAAGCGAATGCAGTAAATTTAATTTCATAAGCATATTATTGTCATGTCACCCTAAAAATAGGAAAAAATATATATATATATATACAGGGTGCACCATTTTAATCTATACACCCGAATTTCTTCGTTCCTAAGAGGTGAAACGAAATAATGGTTTAGACAACAGTTGATCATGACAAAAGCGGTCAAATAATGATGACCTTGAATTTGACCCTGAAATCCATTTTCAAGGTTATTTGAAGGTCAAAGTGTTTTTTTTTAATGGGAACCCCTATTTTTGATACTGGATTCAGAAAGAGCGGAAAATTTCACTTCACAAACAGTAAATAAAAATTTTGACCCTTAAAAGGTCATTTCAAGGTCAAATGTTAAAAAATCCTGTGGTTGCTATTTAATTGCATTTTCTGATAGAATAATTGCCGTTAATGTACTTTTAAGAGCAATGTTCAATCCCAATGTGACAAATACCTTGAAAATATTGATCTTGAACAGGTTGTCCTTACTTTTAGCGTTACCCAGAAACAACGACGTGGACGTAGTAAGTTCCATTTACAAATTCACACAATTTACAATACAGTTTCAGTAACAGTCAGAAGCTCTTATCTCGTTTACCTCCCCCATACATCTATTCTCTATCAATTGCAAATGCACGTACCTAACGCACCGAGATTTAGAAAAGTATTATTGGAATAATTTCAAGGATGATATCTAGAGGAGAATCCAACATTGCCTGGACTGTCAATTAAAAAAATTAATTCATTTAAAGACAATGCAGCCCATGCTAATTACCAATATAAGCGACGTGCCATTACTTCGTTACCAAACATGGTAACAAATACATCCTTACAATTCAAGACCAATTTTTGAAATTTTGTATGGTAATACCATTACAAGATACCTTATCGTCCACTATCGTAGACACTTTTATAAAAAGATTCATCTGCATACCCAAGGTAATCGTTACCGAGCAAGGAACGAATTTCTTGAGCTGTCTGCTGAATACAGCAGCAAAACGTTCCAAAATCAAAAGTCTTCGCACAACAGCATTCCATTTGCAATCGAACGGCTTTTTAGAAAGATCGCATCTGTGCCTTAGGAGAATACCTGAAACAATATACGACAAAGGACGAATGATGGAATAAGTCGCTCGACTTAGCTATGCTCAACTACATCACTTGTATGCAAGAAAGCACCAAACACACTCTCTATGAACTTTTGTTTGGAAGAACCGCACGACTACTATCAACAGACCCGCTAAGGGAAGCAGACCTAGTACCTACATACAAAGATTATCTAATTAATCTCATGACCCGCTTAAACGGGTCCAAATTTAAATAAATAATATTATTATCGGAAGTTAAACCCTCAAAACTTTAAGCAAGGCGATTATGTATTTTTGTTATCCGGTACAAAACTAGGGATGTTCGGAAACCATTATTCCGGACCTCATAAAATACATGAAATATTGAACAAAAATACTATCCGAATGCAAATTAACAAAGGTAACAAAACAGTACACGCCAATACACTCAGAATATCGCATATCAACCACAAATATGCAAGCAGACCAAAAAAAAAAATTGAGGAGGAGGAGAAGGAAAACAAACAATAAGGAACAAAACTAATTAACTCTTCACGACTAAACGATATGCATAATCAAAATTCTCTTTTATTTTTTTTTCCTTTTTTTTCTATATTCTCAAAAGAATTTATAGTTACAATGTAGAGTTATAAAAAACTAATAAACTAAGTATTTATTGTAAATATAAGCAGCACAAAACAAACACAATCGAAAGGGACAGCAACCTAATCTTTTTATGTTACAGGAAAATGATAATACCAGTATTGTATTTTTTTTCCTCTATTCACCTATCAAGAGGAATAATATGATACGACTGTGGGTCTCCATACAGTATCATCACCATAATAGCACTGGCCGATGTGGGAGAGTGCACCACATCACGTGACATAGTAACAATAGAACGTCAATATGTAGAACTCCTTCTGTTGAGAATAGAGTTTGAATTCGTCATTATGTTGTAATAAGTATAATTATTATAAGTGATTTATTCTTAGTTCATTATTTAATTACACGTGAAATGTATTTCGTTTTAATTACATATGTATTATATGTAAGTATTTGTTACAGTATATATACATATGTGAAATTTTTTATATGTTTATGAAGAAATTAAATAAATAAAAGTTAAAAACAAATTTGGAATAACTAAAATAGCTGCTTTAGAACTATTTATCTGTTTAAATGTTGAAAAGAATAAAATGTATTTGGTTTTTCTATTAAATCGAAAATTATTTGTAAAACAAAATATTCATATATAAAAAACAATATATGAGCTTGATGTAAGCGTTCAAAGGGGAATTTAAAGTGATAAAAGGGGTAACGTTAGTTGATCCGCACGTTGCTTTACCCCGGGCTAGGGTTGAGTTGAATCAACCTGAGGTCCTCTTAGGCACCGCGTCTAGGGTTGACGTTACCGTCGACCTGAGGTTGCACTTAGATTCTACCTGCGAGACTCTATCTCCGCTGAGTATACGGGTCCCGCTTGCACAGGAATAACGAAATGGTTACCTGGGGCCGCACTTATGCCAATCCTGGAAAGCAACGGGCGTGTACGTAGCAGCCAAACATAAAAGAAAGAAGCAGAAAAACAAAGAAACGTGCTTAGTAAAGTCGCGCGCCAGATTTTAATCCGCAAAGGCAGAATAGCGCGCTTTGTTGTTGCAGCCAGTACGAAAAAGCGCGTTATTGAACCGCCAATGAGGAAAAGAGCGCCCTTTTACGCTGCAAAACGTAAAAGAGCGCGCATTATTTTAGATCCACTGAGAAATATGCAATTTTAGCGCGATAATATTAGACTCATGTCATTGGTTTTATCGTTGTCTTTGTTTTTCCCGAATTCTATTAGCTTTTCTCCTATGATATAGGGACGGACTTTTATTCGATGTTTAAACCTTGCTAAAGTGGGGAAAGGCGGAGCCTAAGTGACTATAAAGAAAGCGTACAAGCGATAGTCAGTCAGTACCTTTTGAATCACCTTACAGAGAGCTCGAAGTATAGACCATTGTTCCGTAAATAAATTATAATTTCTTAATATATCTGCAATTATTTACCCTGTAGTTAACACCTTCAGATCGACAAATTCGAGATTGGACAGACTAGTTGCGAAAACACGCACAGCACTGGTACATTAAAATTAAGCAATCACATATTAGAATACCTTAAAATAAATCAAACAATAGTACACGGTATAACATTAGCCGGTAACGTCAACATTGACGACAAATGTAGCGATGCCGGTTACACCGACTCCTAAGGTATCACTCAAGCTCCCGACGAGTTCGCATACAACCTTATGAAAGGACCGGGATAGCTGGTAGTACTGGCACGAGAAGTCATACACTTAGTAAAATACCTGTAGAAGTCAAGATGAGCCACAGCACTAAATTTTACGCAGAATTACCAGTTATACAGGACAATAGAATTCAGTAGATTACATCCAGAACTCACATCCTGAAAAACAAGGGCGCTACGATAACGTGTAACTCTACATTACTTGCAGCTTACCAAGTCGGCTATAAATGGTATAAAATCATGCCAAAGCCAACCAAAACCCTAAACCCAGTCACACTCAAACTACTGACCAAACCCAGTTGGAGGTACATTAACCCACAAGATTTTGCCACGGACGGCATCTATACTCAAGAAGATTAAGACAAATTAAGGGACGCTATCATGTTTCCAGTCGAAAAGAGCGCATTATTGAACGACGTGACAAGAGAACTTCATGGTCACCTATTAGGATAAGAAGAAGAAAGACCCATGGAGAAACTATTGAATAAAAACGCAGTAGAGAAACTCGTGGAATCAACATGGCGAAGAGTCTGGCAGAAACTTGTATCCTTCGAGACAACAGCGCAGGCATCATTGGAATTTTATCATTCAGACTATAAAAATGATAATCAGCCTCATCATTAACGGATACGGACTTCATCAAGTATATGGATTTTGACTCCATCTGCTCGGAGCTATATAGACGGGGCTGACTCGAATACTATTATCACGAAACGATCGAACCCCCGGGAACAAACCAACAACGCTGCCAAGCACCGTCGCCTGAAGCTGCCACTGTGGCAGTCTTGCCGGCAAGTACCATATTATATATATCGAATTATTTGTATTCGGCGTCCGCCCGGTCCCATAGTGTCCGTACCACGTCTCCATTGTCCCGTCTCTTCCCCCTCGTCTACTGCACCAAGATGGCCGAGCTTGTACCCCGTGTGGTATGTATAACTTCCCCCCTCGCGTAGAAGAACCTGCTCGGGATAAGTCCGTGAATAATATTGCGAGTACAAGTTAGCCAATCATTTGTAATATAAATTTATGGAAAGCGCGTACAGATATATAGATTCTAGTGTATTTATGGGAACAAAAATTTCTAAATAAATAAAAGTAAATAAATTAACAGAATAAAGTGTTCTCCTTAATGGCACACTTCCCTCCCCTCTTCCTCTTTGCATCATCGGCTCCAGCCGCAGATGTCCAATAACGCACTGAGTCGGTGCCGTCATGAGGAAAGTGTAACCTCCAAAAAGAGATCATAAGTGGCGCCAAACAACCTGGAGCCCGACAAGAAGCATTTGGAAATACATAAAAAGTACATGCTGCTTGACAGCTGAAGAGAGAGAGAGAGATAGGAGATCAGTTCAAAGCACATCATGTTTCCACATTTAAAAAAAATTTTTTTCCTCTCCGTTACTCGCTACTGCGTACAGTTATTTTCATAAATAATTAATATACAGTAACATTAAAAATACAGTAGAAAGAGAGTATAGGCAATTCTTTTTTCCTCTCTCCCTCCTGGTAAACATACCAGTATTTGTAATGCCGTCAGCACTTATAAATAATTCTAATTTCCTCCCATTATTATTGGTCAATAGTTACAAATAAATAATTAAAGTTTCTCAGAATTACACGTAAAATCTCGATTTCTTTTTCTCAATGCCGTGTCCCCAAATATTTACATATCTATATGACAAGAGCAAGGTAAATTAAGCACCACTCAAATGAGACAGGAATCTCCATAAATAAACACAGATCCCGGCATTATTTAAATTGCTAACACTACGCTTACGCGAAAATACAATTATCAGTCAGAATCTTAGCAAAAAAATCATGGCGAACCCTCGCGCATCAGACTCAACCGTCGAAATCGAAGAGAAAAGACTCCGTAGTCTTTTTACAGAGATGGATCAAGAAACACTGCTTTAGGAAGCAGCATAGTTGAACTTACGCACTGAGGGCAGAGCTGACGCGTTACGGAACCATCTGATGAGGTTAGAACTATGACGTATCATTGCTGCAGACGCTGCCAAATGGGATGAAGAAGTCGATGAAGTCGTCCTGAAACAACACCCCGATATTAGTGAAATATGGGAAGTACTCAGTTTGACAGGCCTAGAATCGAAAACGCATAAGAATATCGACATAAAAGCTGATGAACACCCAACTAGACAGAATTCATCTGGTAATACGGCCCCGGCTATCCCCTTTTGGCCCGCGTTCCCCGGTACTATGCCATGGCCTGGTTACCCAGTGGGGCAATGTCCCTCCTCTGCCGCGCATAGCATGGATATGGGTGGCAATGTCCATTTACATACCATAAAATATTTTCCAGCAGCAATGAGACAACATTATGCGGCCATGGTGAACGCTAGCACGCAATAGACGTCGCTAACGGTAACACATCTCACCGTACAACAACCAACCATTGCACGCACACCAATCGATGCGCGCTACAGATCTCTAGATAATACATACTTGAAAGAGACTAGAGAAGGACAGCTGCTACAAAAATGGAAAGTTCATGTAGTTCTCAGGAACTCCACAAGAGGATGTGCAAGAGTTTGTCGAGAGGTTAGAGGAGACAATGGATAGCCTCGACATACCTGCATCAGACATATTAAAACTAATTCCTGGAATACACAGCGGACCAGCGAGAATATGAGCGAGACTCATATATAAAACATGACTCACCATAAATGACCAGAAAGAAGCTTTAAGGCGCTAATTCAGGCCTGTAGATTACGCAATACGATTAGAGAAGGAGTTAGGAGAACGGACACCAGGATCCAATGAACCCATTGTATCATACCTTAGACATGCCGGTCTTAATGGACAAGATGTCTCCGCCACTCCCCTTAGAAAGTCAACTGGACCGGATATACCGGAACCTATATCCGGAAATCATTGACAAAATTGACTGAAGCGATTTCAATACTATAGACGAACTCCAGTCGATCGGGCAGCAGATCGAAATGAAAAAGGAGTTGAAACGCCTTTATAAAGAGCCATCAACAGCTGAAATCTGTATGGTAAGCACGTTAGCATGCCCTCCTCTGCACGAGTAAAAAGTAAAAACTGAACCAAAACAAGTGACTGTGATAGAACCAGTAGCGATAATGACAGTAAGAATAACATAAAGACAATAAAGACAATAACATTTTCAAAAAACAACAAATTCTTATGATAGAGAAATAGCAGGAATTGAGAGCAAAGCCCTTAAAGACGAAGCACGTCTCCACGGATACCCGAATCACCTAGAAAATTACCCATTTCCCGCAACCGCGACCATTCCCACAGATACGATATCATAACCAGAGAAAGCATGCGATCCTATCGCAGCGCTACCGGGCGAGAAGACCCGCATTATAGAGAAAGGGGCCGTTCGGCAAGCACTGACAGATCCTATCGTAACGCAAGCGAGCGTGAAGTTCCCCGTCATCAATCAAGAGAACGTTCGATAAATAACGACACATCCCATTAAAGCCATTCACACTCGCAGAGTGAAAAACCATGGCATAACACATATCGATCCAACTCCAGAGGAGGACCAATAAACGCGACGACAACCTCGATACCAGGAATGGCTGGACCTGTAAAAGTTCAGGACACTGGGCAGACAGGTGCTCCGATTGAAAACAGAGGTGCTGTTGTAATTGTGGAGAACGCACCATACCAATGTTAAACGGTCCACGTTATGTACAAACCTATAACCGATCGGGAAACGAGTGACGAAATAGGAAAACGGAGTCTAACCTTCAGCCCTTTAGGAATGAACCCCACAATGTAATAGAAACTACCGCAGGCATACGAACAACAAAAACCCTATCGACTTTCCGACAGGGCTCCCATAAGAATAATTACGCCCAGCAACAATAATTACGGATGCGCACCCTACAGCAACGGTGCAAGATAAGAAAAACAGGTTTTTCCTGAACATAGAGTTTTCGGATAAAATCTTCCCAGCACTAATTAATCCTGGAGCCAGGAAGTCCTATATTGGACCACAGCCAGGAAAATTGGTAAAATCATCTATTTTATCAAGCATCTCATATATATAGATGCTAGATGGTTAATTATCTCCAAATGACGGAGAAATCGATTTATGATTAAACATTAATGGACAGCTAATAATAGCCCGTTTCAAGGTATCAAACACCCTGACATATGACGTCATCCTAGGGATGGACATCTTGGCGAAACTTGAAATCACCATCAACTTTAAGAAAGCAGCATGGCATATGCCAAGAAACATCATCAGAACTTTTGCGAATAAAGGAACAAAACATCCGCAACATCTTACATCCTTAGCAGCCATACATGGTGTAGCCACACTCAATAAGTATCAAAAATAAACCTAAGTCAGGCACACCATCAGATACCTTGCAGTACCTGAAGCGAGGTTATTCCAATACACGAGAATACCCTATGGGCTGACAAATTCCCTGGCAAGTTTCCAGCGAGGCATAGATCTTGTTTTCGGGCCACAGTGGCACCCGTCCATATTTGTTTCGACGAGCACCTATACAAACAGGAGGCAGTGCTAGGCCGTCTTAGCGAGGTCGACCTACAAATTAATATAGAGAAATCAGAATTCTGTTGCCCCGAAGTGAAGTACTTTGGCTACATAGTGGACAAAGTCGGACTGCAAACAGACCCCGAGAAGATCAAACCCGTAAGTGAATATCCAGTCCCTAAGAACTTAAAACAACTGAGCGCGTTTTTCCGAATGGTGGTATCCAAGGTTAATACAATCACAGGCCAATATTAAACTACCGCTGACTCAGCTACTAAAACAGGACGTAAAATGGAAATGGGGACCAGAACGATAAGAGGCGTTTGAGAAACTTACACTCGTACTAACACTGGACCCAGTGTTAGTATGACCATCACCCAATATGTCGTACATATTACCAACCAACGCGAACGATTACGCGCTTGGTCCAGTCTTAAGGCAGTATTCTACTTTAGACTCTCGAAAAAAAACTCTATTTTTGTGAAATTTTTCTGAGAATTCTATTGAAGATATGGATGTTGGATTTTAAATGCTTAATAAATACACTCTCGAAATTCATAAAAAATTTTTTTTATTTATTTTATACATTTTTTGTACATAGGTGAAACTACGACAACAATAGAAGAGGCTCGTGCGGAAAGATGTAAAACTAGCATCACATCAGCGCTCGAAACAGACTTTGACCCATGGAAGATGGAAATCTCATCCAAAGGCCGAGAAAGAGTTCACTTTGAATGTCAAAATACAGCTACAGCAGGCCACTTTGGACAAGACCTTGAACAAAATAAACCAAAGTTATTACTGGCCTGGCATGTGAAAAGATGTGTACAACTACGTCAATCATTGCCCGAAGTACCAACTTCACAAAGTATCACAGCGACCACCAATTGGACTAATGTCACAATGAAATATGGAAGGTCCTTGGACAAGTGTGGCAGCCAACATTATGGAACGCTTTCCCCCGAGCAAAGGGCAGCATAAATATTTGCTGATCTTGGAAGATCTTTTAACCAAATATATAGAGGTGAAACCATTGCGTAAGACCACAGGACAAAACATTATCAATGCTCTAGAGGAGCTCATAATATTCAAATGGGGCTGCCCGAAAATTTTAATAACGGTCAATGGTCCAGACTTTGCGAACACGTTTATCAAAGATAAACTTGAAAAACTGGATGTTATTCAGCAATTCATCGCTCCGTATCACGCGCGAACCCAGTGAAGAGTGTCAAGAGAACCATCAAATCAATGATCTCGATCTTTATCGGAGAAGATCACCGAGACTGGGACCTCTACCTTAAAGAATTTGCGTTTACAGCAAACACATCCGTACATGTAAGTACGCAGGTATCGCCTTCTTTCCTTATCTTTGGACGTAATCCTAGAGAAGGATCCACGTATCGTAGTATACACGAGAAAAATGTAAATATAAGATCCCTGGCGCAAGAAGACTGGTTGAACCGCATGAAATAGTTTCCAGCCCTTTATTCCCTAGTCAAGAAAAATCTGACTCAAACCAGCAATAAGCAGGCTCTCTACTATACTAAAAACAGAAGACAGGAAATTTTCAGCACCGACGACTTGGTATGTAGACTTAATCACGTATTATCGTGCAGTTCCGACAACTTTTCAGTCAAAGTGGCGCTGAAATATATAGCCCTATTTCGCGTCGTAAAGAAAATTTCATCTATTATTTATGAAGTGGAAGATGTAGTGGGTAAGAGGCGAACGAAAGTACACGTTTCTAATATGAAGCACTATCACTCTCCTAACGATCCTCCACCTATTCCTATAGGTACAATCCAAGATGTTCAAAGCAATAGGACGCGGCCGAGACAATCGCTCAATAGACAGCGCCGCATTGCGCAAACCCGGTGACGTGCATACTTCTCATCATATGATCTCCGTTCAGCAGACACAGAAGAAACTCACAACAGGATATCTTGCCGGGAATAGACCGGCAGAAGAGCAGATGTCAATGGTCAATCCAACTCCCCACTTGCTCGGACGAATACCACCTAGAGTACAGCCGCGACGTGAATCCCATCACCATACCGGCAGAAGTAGTGCATGTCGCGAGCACGAGGATTTCGGTTCTGCTTGAAACAAAGGAGATATCTGGACTTCCCTCCAAAAACAGCCCCGCCATCCCTGCCTTATTGGATTTGGCCGTGTTGCCTTCACTAGACTGGTTACCTCCCAAACAACCTTACCCTTTAGCTCCAGCATCCCCTTCTCCCTTCATCAACCCGCAAGTCCCGTTCGCGCAAACAATATTGGAACTGTCAAGACAAGAGACACCGGTATTCCGACTGCCCACACTCACGCAGATACAAGTTCTTCTATAGGTGTGGCAGTTCCACCAAGGACGTGTATACCTGCGTCTCTTGTCCGGGTCGGTTCTCCCTACCGACGTCGTCTTGAAAAGGGAAGAGCGATCATGAATCGCAGTCATTGAGAAAGAATGTAAAAGCGACTCGACGATCGAAGGAAGAAACATCACGTCAAGCAGAGGAAGAAGATTGCAGAAATGAGACGAGGCTTACACTGGTACAAGGGTGGATTGATAATTTTCCGACCTGACCTAGAAACACAACGTTTATAAGAATTTTTTTTATTTCTCAGCATAATCTCCTCCTAGGCTGATACATTTCTCATAGCGGTGTTCCAGTCTAGTAATGCCATCTCTATAGACTAATTCGTCGAGCTCCTCAAAACACCCATTTACAGCTTCGATTACTTCTTCATTCTCTGCAACTCTCTTACCGTCAAGCCATTTTTTGAGGTTAGGAAACGGATAATAGTCACTCGGGGCTAGGTCTGGAGAGTAGGGAGGGTGCGGCATCAATTTAAACTTCAGATCGTTGATTTTAGCCATCGTAATGATTGACGTGTGCGCTGGTGCGTCATCGTCATTGAACAATATTTTTTTCTTCGCCAGATGAGGTCCTTTAAGTTTCATTTCCTGGCTCAAACGTTGCAATAAGTCTGCATAGTATTGACCAATGATAGTTTTACCCTTTTCAAGGTAACCAATGTATATAATATCTCTTGCATCCCAGAAAAGAGTAGCCTTAACCTTATTCACCGAAAAAATTGATTTGCGTTCTTTGGAGTTGGTTCTCCTGGTCCAATGCACTATTTAGACTGTTATTTGGTTTCAGGAGTGTAGTGGTGGACCCAAGTTTCGTCAACGGTTACGAATCGACAGCACGATTTTCCAGCTTTTCCATTTTTACGAAAAACACAGAGGCGTCTTGTTCAGCGTGCTCTCGAACCTAAACTAACATGGCGATTGGACTGAAACTATAGCTACAGGCTATCTAAGGATGGTACTATAGAACGCCACCTCAAGGTAGGCCTAGTGGCACCATCTCCTGGTCAGGCCGGGAACTTATCAAGCCACCCTCGTATACACTACAGCGAGTCAGGTCACGTTAGCGCAGATAATCGAAGAAGTCAAGAACGCAATCGGCCATGCGACGCAATAACTGATGATTGTTCTGCCAGGTATGTCAGTCTATATGGTCAAGTAGAGCACCAGTCGAACGCACATTCCATCATTGTCAAAAAATACGCCCTTACCGTCTCAGCCAGCTGATACATAACATAAACCAGACAATTAAAAAAAAATATATATATATATATATATATATATATATATATATATATATATATCATTGTCCCCTACCGTCTCAGTCACCACTCTCAACAGACAGTCTGAAGGAGTTCAAATATAGTCATCAAGAATGTATCCCTTATCACTACTTGTGATAGTACAACTGCGAATCGGCAACATTCCGTATGAGTGAAGAGCGAACAATGGCTCACTAAAGTTCACGGTACTTGCCCGCAACCCGATCGACACCGCTTTAGATCCAAGGGACGAAAGATATACATTCACACGTTCCCTGTTTCCAGCGGAGCCGGTAAAAAGAATCATCTGACGTAGATGCCGACCGTAACAAAGAGCCGAAGGCAACACGAGGTAAACCAAAAGAGGACCATAGAAGTACCGTAACATCCCAGTCGAAGAGCGAAGAAGACGAACAGAAGATGGTAGAAGAATATATTTAAGTACTTAGTAAATAAGTATACAAAAATTGAAATTAGAAATAGGCAATAGGATGTAATATGCGATTAAAAAGTATAGTTTTTTTTCATCAAAAATAGCATTTCTTATGTTAGGTTGAAATCATTTTTAAGTATCATTTTTCTCTTGTTTAACGAAAATTACATTTGTACTTAGGTTAGTATCAGGACGTTAAAATATATAAACTATAAGAAATCTTTTATTATCATAGGTTAACAGCATTAGCGATAAACGTCGAATAGGGATTGGATAAGACTGGTAAAATTCAAATGTGCCTATTTATTTCTCTTTCTCGTTAGTAATAAAAAAGTAATTATCGTAGATAACAAGTCGGTCAGTATTATGTTAATAACGAATTCCGAGAGTAAGTCTATAAAGGGCATCCGTACGTGTAAAAGGGACGCTACATATTTCTTCCTTCTCGTTCATTTTATGTTCTTGTAACGGAATAGATGTAAGACTAGATCCGGAATGGGCGATACGCGAACCAAAACATTTCCCATGCTCGTCCCCTCTCGTATCCCACGTACCGTTTAGTATGTTATTTAAGGTTCAATGATTTACTACCCACTTTGGGTTTGGGAGGGGGGAGTTTGTGACCGTCGTTTTCGACGGTCACAATTAAGAATTTCGATTATCGAGATATCGCGCCTTTTTTATTTCTCCACTTTCCCATTATCCATTCCGGGTCCATCAGCGGTTCTCTCGAAGATTAGAAGACTTAAGGAACCCAATTTCCATCCTTATATATTATTTTTGATATAGAAGTAGAAAAGGCAACCTGGTTATCCAGACTTACGTGATTCAAGCTATTTTCCAAACTTTGAATCAAGTAGCTATCTTGGCCTGTAACCAGAGAAAAAAGAGTAAATTTGTGTAGTAAATTCTCGCAAGTTTTCTCGAGCAATTGAGGTTCCTTCCCTAGGTTGAAAAAGACTCAGGAATACACGTGCGGATGTACTTAAAAAGGTGCATTCGCAGGTGAATAAGGTTTAGGTAGCCATCGAAGTCGTATATTCCAATGTCACATTATTGATTTTAATATTTGGTTTGTTAACAATAAAAATCTTTCACAAATTTCTCGCTAAGTGGATCTAAGATTTATATCGGAACTCCCATATAACGTATAAATCTGCCGGTTACTACTCTTATAAAGATATTTTCAACATTCATGAATATAATGTAACTTGTAAACGGCATAGATTTTGCATTAGAAATTAAGTTGCCTTGCGCTTCGTACAATATAAATATTATATTATATATATATATATATATATATATATATATATATATATATATATACTGTTACGTCGCCATCCATTTTCCTTATTACAGTTAACTAATAACTGTAAGAGATGGAAATAATTTATAAATACAAGATAATATTAAGGAACGTGCATAATCGGTATAACCATGTTTTTATAATTAACCTGTTGGAATGTAAGAAATCAAGAGTGCTACTATTTTGTCTATTATCGATCATTTTCCTATATAAGTCAAATAAAACTATAGCTATTTTTTATATATCTAATATATGTATGTAGATATAGATATAAGATATAGATATAGATATAGATATAAGGCGGCCGCGGAAGAAGAGGCCGTTTATGCCGTTACGGCTAAGGGGGACAATGTTCGGCGGGCTCTCACCGATGCCGAGGGACCCAAAGGTCGACCCACACCCGTTCACTTGCTTTCATTATTGGCAAGGGGGCACTTCAGCGGCCGTTGCCCAAGACCGAACTTTTTGCGCGAACTGAGGACGGAGACGAATGCTCGCGATGCGCGGAGGTCTACAGCGTGCGAACGGAGGCGGACGAGACGCGACCCATACGGGCGATCAGGCAGCCCGCCAGATGATCCGAGAGGACCGAGGTAGATCGAGAGCAGACGGCCAACACCCAAGGATCGCGAGAGGAACCCGCGACACGACCGTCGGCCGAAGAACAACGGACACTGCTTTGCAGCACCCGACACCTCCCAGCGTTACTACGTAGTGGCCTGATGGCGGTTTGAACCGGGGTCGACCGGACAATAACAATGGCCCAGTGACGTCGGCTGATCGAAGCGTGACAAGAATTGGACGACCTGCCGACGGAGTTGCAGAACGTAATGATGGAGGCCAGCCTGACGGAGCTTTTGGCGCGGCGCCATTAGACCGCCACCATTTAGGCCGATTAGCAGAGAGCGCAGCCCAGGAGAGAAAAGAGAGAAGAAGACGAAATAGCCCGAGAGTAGAGACAAAACAGAGCGAAGAGGTCGCTTTGCCCGAGAGAGAAAGAAGGTAAGGACCAAATGAAGTAGGGGTTGTACTTTGGGACGCGTACGATTGGGTACGACATGTAGATACTTAATAATAAAATATTCACTTAGGGTAGAAAAAAAAATATAATGATATGCGTAGAACAGCCGTAGAATTACTGATACAAATAGTCCGCGAACGGCAGAGCTTCTGACCGCGTAGTCCGGGGCGGGACGACGAACTAATCACGAGTATTAGAATAATTAGACGGTAGGTTAAGTGTTGCATTATAACTAGTATTATTAGCATTAGTATTATTATTATTAATTTATCATTGTAACTCAGTTCCGAAAGACCAGGAGCCTCGGCCGGTTCACTGTATATGTTGTGAGCCGTCGGTTTCTCCTACGGAGGACCTCTGGCTTAGGAGGGGGGTATTTCTGACGAAGGTCACAAGGAGCGGCGGCCTCTTCCCCGGGTGCCTCGGAAGAAGGTGTGCGAATTAATTATTAATCGCCATTTTATGCTCTTTCGAGGTACTGCCGAGTGAAGCCACATCAAGAAGAGAGGAGCCACGAATGCAAGCCCGAACCGATGCGCGCGCACACGTCGTAACTAGAGCGAAAAGTGTATGCCACCGCGCGTAAGAGTGAGAGGAAGGAGAGGGCCCGGCGAAGAGAGGGAGAAAGGGAAGACGCACCGAGGAGAGAGACATTATTGCATGTTCGACCATCGAGCGATGTAGAGAATTTTACGAGGTTTTTCCTATTTTTGTTGAGCTCGTAAAGATTATCTTGGTCGCTCTCGTGTGAGTTTTTCGGTGTTTTATCCGCTTCTCCGATAGCCCCGCGAGTTTCGGAGGACAATATAGACTAGGGACGAGCTCGTGGAGTGCGAGTGCAGTGTTTGCAAGGACGAAGCGTGCCGTGTCATATCGCGACGCCGGCTATTTAGTTGGCGGACCGCCAAGCCCGAGTATCACAAGCCCGGACGAGTGAGGTGACAGCTAGAGCTCATCTGAACTGATTGTAACCAGGCCGAGGAGAGGAAGCTCACTCGCCAGCGCCTTCCATTAACGCATAGTATATCGCTCAATGGCAGGAGCATATAATAATATGTACAGATATATGCTATACGCATTCGTCTTGGCTTTCCGGATTTTTGTTATCAACGCATAGTATATCGTTCAATTGCAGGAACATATACTAATACGTATAGATTTAGGCTATACGTGCTTGACTGGGCTTTACTTTTTACTTGTGCTTAAATCGACACACACAGTATATCGCTCATTTGCCGGTGCATATACTAATATGTATAGCTACAGTAGGTATAACTATAGTTTACTGTAACTATACGCGTTCGACTAAGCTTTCCGTCTTTTGCTGTGTTGAATGCAACACGCGCAGTATACTGCTTAATTAAAGGAAGCATATACTAATTATGTACCATACATATATTTATATACTAATTATATACTATATATATAATTATATACTAATTATATACTATAGATACTATATACATTATGGCTAAAAAGGGTACCGAAGATTTGTTAATGAAACAAAAACGGTGCTTAGATTTATTGATGAATTTCAAAACCAATACATCTAAACAGAAGCCTGCCGTAACTATCACCGTTGAGGATTATCGATCGCGAATCGCTATGATAGATAATTATTAATAATGGCTTTTGTGAGCGAGACCTCTAACTCAGTTGCTCCTCGTAGATACTTAAGGAACGTAGTTATTTCAAAATAGATTTATATAATAACGGACTATCTGAATACTTGTCAACCAAGGCATGGCTAAATGATCGCATTACAAGCCTCGGAAATATTCAGCCTCCTAGTCAGAACGTATTCTCAACTACGGCGGCAATAACTACTTCATCGCGGGTGTTTCTTGAAAACGGAAAATTGCCTAAGTTTAATGGCACTTAGCGTAATTGGCAACGTTTTAAAAGAATATTTCAGTCACTTGTGTTAAATGATACGGCGATTCGTACTATTAGTATATTTCAGCACCTGCTCAATGCATTAGAAGATGAAGCAGCTTCAAAACTGCAGAGTTTTGATTTGGTGGATGAGAACTTTTCCTCGGCTTGGGAGGCATTATGTAGCCGCTACGATAATCCTCTATTCAAATTCTCTGCCCATCTTAATACTCTTTTGCGCCTTCCGGCATCTTCTAAGGAAGCTAGTGAGCATTACTTATAACTCATTACATTACAACTATTGCATACTGCCTTGGAGGGTAAAAATGTGTTCATTTCTCTAAAACTGTCAGTTGATCAATGGGGCATGATATTTATGGAATTAATTGAAAATAAATTACCATCGTTGGCACGACTAGGATTCAAAGTCTAAATGTCGTCGAAGATTCTGATGAATTAGTCAGAAATGAACATGGCTACAGTAAGAAACTTCGCATTAAAAATAATACCAGAGCTGATAAAAGATTTGGTTCATTTAAGAGAAATACGTTAACACACGTTACCACCTTAAATTAAAAAAAAAAAAAAAAATTATATGCCTTGTACCAACCAAGAGGAAATAACATTTGATATAAATAATATTCAATCTTTAATAAATATCTATTTAAGGAATGAATCTGAATATGTAAATCTCTAATTTCCAAATTAAATAATTTATTTTTGAAAAAGAAAACATTTTTCTTTAGATCATAACAAACACTATTATTATAAACCTGCAAAAAATATTTATCATGAAATCTATTATTAATGTGTTTTTAAGTAATTCTATTATTAAGTAAGTTTTTCTTTTAGAATTACAACTTTTAAATTCATTTTTATCCTTTTTGACCAATAATCTTTAATAATACTACCATATTTACAATAAATTTCTCTAAAATAAATCATGACAGACCCCCTTAATTTAAGTTAAAATATACCTTTAATTTAAAATAATTTAATTGTACTTTTTTCGACTGCTTATATACAAATTAAAAAATATTTTTTCATTGGTCTTACAGTCCAATCAAATCAATTGAAAAGAATACGCAACATATCAATATATATCTATATTAACATTAATACATCAGTACACAAAAATAATAAAAATAAAAATTAAATTAAAAATTATAATGACAGTCAGACTGTCCTTGTTTGATTACATAAATAATATAAATAATATATTAAATGATGATAGTACTTATTTGAAAATTGGCAATCCACACATCAGTAAGCTACAAAATAATTTGAAAGAATTATTAAATAATTGGAAAAGAAATGAATATATAAATCATACTACATATAAGTATTTAAAATAAATAAATAAATATTTAAAATGTGAAAATGGTACTGTAACAAAATGTTATGGGCTTCCCAAAATTCATAAATAAAATCTGACATTTAAAATAATACTATCTTCTCTAAATTTCCCAACTTATAATATTGCCAGATTTTTATCTAATTTATTGTTTAAGATAGTTGGAACCACTAGTTCTTATATTAAGAATAGTTGGTGTTTTTACAATGAAATAAAAGATATTGTTATTCCAAAAAACTACAAGATGATTTCATTGGATGTAGTATCTTTGTTTACAAATGTAGCTTTACAATTGTTAAATAATATTATACAGGAGAAGTGGATTGAAATTAAATTACATAAAAAATTAAAAATGAATGTATTTATTAAAGCAATTAATTTAGTTTTTAAAAGCACAATTTTTTTCGATTGATTTGATTGGACTGTAAGACCAATGAAAAAATATTTATTAATTTGTATATAAGCAGTCGACAAAAGTACATTTAAAGTAAATAAATGGAAAGCAATAAAGTTCTAAAGACTGTCAATAATAGTTTACTGTAGGTGAATGATCCTATATTACAAATTTTAAGGAGTTTTTGAAAAATTATTAAGATAGAAACTAGATATTTTGTAAGCCTTTGATATGGACTCTTAATTAGTTAATTTAATTATTACCATGTTATTTTTGATGTAAAAGAATATCTCCAAAACAGAACGTTTAACAAAAGTAAAATAGTTAGGTGAGTTTGATGTGCTCTTAGCATAGCAAGAATTTTAAATACATCTTCTCATGTATTTTATAAAAAAGTGCATACCTTCATGTACGAAAAGTGATCGAGGTGCGAAACTATAGAACACGACATTTTATTTCAAGTCATAAAGGTTTACAATATAGTCGGTAGCATTTACATCTGGTAGCCTTTGCATCCGGTAGCCTATACATCAGGTAGCCCTCTATTTATACCTGCTTTCTTGCCTTGCCGTCTGGCTCGAGTCTCGCCCGCCGTTCGTTCTCATTTCCTAGACCTACGCCCTTATATCCCACGGAAAATTAATGAAAAGGGATTCATACGGGAGTCTCCGTTGGCGGTATCCAGAAAACCCGCTCACGACCGCGGCAACACGACCGAGACCGCTGATCGCCAAATCAGCCCCTAGCGCTAGAAAACTACCTAGGCCAGCATCCACGTCCGGCCCCGCGGGATTTGCCTGTCGCACTTCCTCAGGTCCTCCAGACCAGGAGACGTTCGATTCCGTACCCCTTGCAGAACTTATTCGCTAAGAACTTACTCCTTAAACCTATAGTTCAGCTCGCTGGCTCTTAACCACGAACCTTGATCAATCTTCCTCGATACTCCCGTTCCGCATTCATGACAAAATGGCGGACACGCCGCGCCGCTCGTTTCTTTCCGCCCTCTACAGAATTTCGTTAGCCAAGTTGGTCACATGACGGTAGCCTATTTCCGGTAGCCGTTTCCAAACTAGAGCCAAACTAAGGTAGCCGCAGTGTCGGTAGCCGCTCACGTTCTCTTGCGAGAGAACAGGACGAGAGCCTTACGACTAACTCGCAATTTCCAGGACGAACGCAACTACCCCGCTTTAGTCTCCCCGAATGACTGCACGTGATCCAATATCTCCACGTATCCTCAGACTACCGTGATTTGACCGTTGCTGAACGTCCGTCCGCGCCGATCTCCCGGACAGAAAAGGTAAGCCTCTTAAATACCTTTGTTTAGGCCTGCCGATAATTAATACTAACCGTGCTTATATCCACTATACGCATCCCGTACGGCACCTATCTACGCTTATATTAATAAAGCGGCAGTCGCCGTTCTCACCCTTTCTTTGTACGTCCATACTGGCAGGCCATTGAGCGCAAAAGGGACGAGCTCATGTGCACTATTGAACTTAACACTTTTCGGCGACTGGCGAGACCCCGCTACATCGACTCTGTCCTACCTAAAGGTATCGCGGCCACAGTGGTGTTGAGCCGATCGCGTGTGACGTATATGATCGCCGTCTCCGTATCCTTTCTTCATCTTCGATCTCGGCGCCACTTGTTTACGCGGCGGACGAAGTTCTTCTTCTCTCTGCTTTGCTCTCCTTCTTCGTAGGCCGAACGCCGGTGGTCTTGCCTACAAGATGTTTACATTCGGCGCGTCGGGCTGATGCCTTTCGCAGAAATTCGTCGTTCGAATTTCGCAGAAATTCGCAGAAAGTCGTCGTTCTGTGCTGAAACTCTCTATTCTCGGGAATCCTCGGGAATAATATTCCAGGATTTATTATGTAGAATTATAATTTTTATTTTAATGGTCGAGACTCGAGAACTTTACGCTGTGGATGTTTATTTTGCGCTATACTAGTAATGTGTATGTATTGCCATGTTACTATATATATATATATAACTTAATGTAATTGCGGAAAGAATATTACAATATATGTGTGATGTGTGTGTGCGTGCAGGTAGGTATGTTGTGTTACAAAGAAAATATAATTCTATACTTTAAAATATATGTAATTTTATCACATATTACAGAATTATTTGTTCAGAATCTTTTAAATTTATTACGTATTATATTAGTATTGCTCGAGGATGGTTAGCCCCTGGATGGGGCGGTCAATCCGCACAGGAGATGGCCGGATGGCAGGCTCGTTAGCTCGTATCATATCATATTATATCATATCATATCATACCATACTATTTTATAAACACAAAGCGTGTTTTTGTTCTCTAAGTTAACATGTGACACTACTCTTACGTTTTAAGGATATCTTTTTATTTTTGTAAATTTTATTTTCTCTCTCTCTCTCTCTCTTTCTCTCTCTCTCTCTCTCTCTCTCTCTCTGTCTTTCTCTCTTTCTCAGTCTTCTTTTATAAAATGGTTTTGTATGCCAAATCATACTGAACATAATTTGTGACGACACATTATGTTTTTGTTTTTATACATTATAGTAACATCAGAAGTGACACAGTAGTTTTATACAGACAAACAAAATTTTATTAATAAATTTACAACATTTATGAAGTTGATGTTCGCGCACACAAGAATTCTTCGTTATGAAACGTCACTCACCTGTTGAAAACTCTGGATGAGCTCCACCGGTCTGAAAGGAGAAATTCCTCTAGGAAAAGACTAACGAACGCGTACATAAAAAAAGAAATGAGACACTTGAAATTCCTTTGACTGCCGTCAGGCTCTACTTCTTTATTAATTACTAATGTGACAACAACAAAAAAATAGACAATCGACTCTGATGTCGTGTGACTGACGAGCAGACTCCGCCCGTCGCGTCCCGAACACAGTCGTGACCGATCGCGGTTTTCGCGCGTGAAACGAAGGGAACACCGACTACTCGATTCGCCGTGCGACGCGCACTCACCTTTCTCTCTCTCTCTCTCGCTCTCTTACTCTGTACCTTAGAGGGGCGGTGATGGCTCCGGATGGGTCGTCCGGGGGAAGTGTGGTGTCGAGCCGATGGTCCGGTGTACGGGTGTGGCACCGCTGCTGTCTCTGCTTCCTGCCTGTCTCCTTCTTTCTTTTCCTTCTCTTTCACGACACTATACTTCAAGCCTTCGATATTTCAGTACTCTTCCTATAATTACCTCTTTCTTCCTTTTCTCGTTCTTTTCACGATCTCTTCTTCTTTCCAATTCCCTTCTTCTTCTTTCCTCGCTCCTTCTCTCTCTATCTTCCTTTCTTTCTCTCGTTTTCTTTATCTTTCTTTTCTCTCGTCCTCTTGTTTTCACTCTCTCTCTCCTTCCTCTTTGGCTCTTGTCTTCTTTCTCTCGTTTCTTTCTCTATCTTTCGTTTCTGCCTCTCGTCTTCACTCTCTTTCGTCTGCCTTCTGTTTCTCTTTCATCTCCTTTTTATTGCCTCCTTCGCTTCATGTTCATCTACTTTTTCTTTCACTCTACTTCATTTCACTCTCTCGTCTTCTTCTATACGAGAGTGAGTGTGCGCGTCATGCGTAAAAAGGGGGAGAGGGAAGAACCACGACGTCGAAAGACGCCGATCGAGACGCTTTGAGCGCAATGCCCGCGACACGAATCACGGAATTATTACCTTTAGATAAATTTTATTTTATATATTTTTACGGAATAATTCTACCTTTGAAGAAATTTCCCTGAAATAATTTATTCCATAGAATTTTTATAAATAAATATTTCTTCACTCATAATAGATACAAAATGCGATGGAATTTAAAAATTAATATTACAAAATTAATTTATAGGTCGAAATCTAGTTTTCTTTATTATTACCATTATAAGTTCGTGCAAGCATTTACAATTCTAAGGTCTATATGTTTCCATAATGTAAAAATTCCTGACTGCATTAAAGGTTAAATGTACATATAAATAGTAACATCAATAGCAGGTTAGATGAAATCTTTTTAATTGTTATGTATACTAATCAATGAGTTCCCTTTGAGTGGAATAAAATAAGAAAAAAATAGTAAAAAAAAAAAAAGTAAAAATCATGTAATTATCAATAGTAGTCCATTGGTATCTGGAAGTGCGCTTCTCTCTAGTTCCAATAGAAACAGAACGAACTGTCGGACTTTTTCACAATAAGCGGCGTGCTGCTCCACTTACGGGCCGAGCGCTCGATAACTCCTTTCTCGAATATCTTTTTCACCTCATCCTGGGCTACTTGTATCATCATCGGCGAGATACGAACTGTGACCGATAACCCTGCCTGTTTATCTGAAGAAAAAATCGATTTTCCAACGTCGCACCGGCTTCTTCGAGACCCTCTTGGTCCGGGCCGGCTTCCTCCACCTGTCCCATTTTCCCCAGGTCCTGGAACTCCACAGGTCTTAGTGTTTGTTCTAACTCCGCTATAACTCTACTCCCTCCCTGGAAGTTACTATGGGGAGGTCCTGGTATTAGCCAGGCCTTTTCGGTACCCCTCCACCATTTCAGTGGCGGGAACTCTATTCGCTTCAATACCTTGTTTAACCTTCGGCGAGCATCTTCTGAGGATCTCTTCGCTTTGGACACTTCAATTGCTTCTCTCGCATCTCTCGTTGAGTGGGGTGGCCTTACGACATACGGTCTCTCCTCCGCATACCACTTCGTTCCCTCAGTCTGACGCTCCCTCAGTGAATCCCCTATCTGTATCCTACCTAACAGTTCTTGGTTTCACCAATTTTTTGCTCCCCACACCGGACTCCGGTATTCTCTTCTCGCACCTCTAGCTCCAACATCGATTTCTCAAACTGATATGCTGCCTCACTCGCAGGCTCCTTCGGTCCCTGCACATTCTCCATCGGTTCCCGCTTGATTCACTTCGGGGCCTTATCGCTTACTTGTTCTCTTCTCTTAGGAATGGCCCCCTTCGATTCTGACTCGGTGTTCGGTCCTAACGACGTCCCGAGGGTGAACGGGCGGTTGCGGGACTGTTGCATCCCCCCGTCCTCTCGTTTCCTAGCTTCGCACAGGGGGAGGCGCAATTAGGGTAGTCGCAGATTGCCACGCCCTACCGGCCGCACCATTGGCACGACAACGTGCTTCTCTGACTGCTCGGGCAGTAGGTAACGTATTGGCCGCGTTGATGGCACCGATAGCATGAGATGCTCGGGCAATTCGACGCCCGGTGTCCTACTACTCTACAATGAAAGCACGAATCATAGAACCGTCGGTCCTTCTTGTCATGCGTCGGCGGAGAGCTCCTCCGAGTCACCTCGCGGCCACGGTTCTGCCACCGACCGTCATCTCCAAGCTGGCGACTCGGACCTTGTGGCGATTTAGTCCTTGGCTGTCGCACTTCCCAACTTCTTACCCGTTGTCGCGGCGCATTGAGAGGTGCCCGTCTCGCAGCTGCAGCGTAGCTGTGCGGCCGTTCCGATTGGATCGTCGTTATAGGTTTCGGCGCCTGGGTCTCTACGGTATGGTCGCTACTTCACTGACCTTTGCGTTTCTTCTCTTGGGTTTCCTCCGAGTCTCCTTATTGTATCCCTCACTATCGGTCGACTCAATCCTTTGGCCTTGATCGTTCTTCGTTATAGCCGCGACCTTCGTCGCCTTGGCCTTAGCTACGGTGGGAGCAGCGCTACGAAGTCTTATCCTCTCCTTCACTGGCGGTACGCTCCAACGGGTTTAGAGCTCCATGGTACGCTCCATCTCCAGCCCATAACGTGCTAATTCGGTAAAGTTGGTGAATGTCTTACCCACCATGTACACCTGATACTCCGGTCGTAAGTTGTTGGCCGCGACCATAACTTGCTCGCTCAACGGTGGCGGCATCCGGAAGTACAAGACGATGTATTTGAACTTTGCCATGAAGGTGGCGATGGTTTCGCTGCGATCCTGGATCCTCGAATACAGTTCTCTCCGTAGGTCGTCGTCGCCTAGCTGATCGATGAATCTAAGTCTGAACGCCTCTTCAAATGCCGCCCAGCTACTGGTCTCTACCCGTATGGGTCGATACCACTGCTTCGTGTCTCCCTTCAACTGCTGGGGATCGCCCTGATCAATTAGCTCGTCGTCAGGCGGGCTGAGTATCGACATTCTTCGAGGTCCGCGAGATATTCCTTCGGATACTCTTGGTCGGTCACAAAAACTTGATGCCCCAGTTCTTAAAGATTCTGGCTGAGGAGTGCTGTCTATGGCCTCAGCTGCTCCCGTGCGAATACGCACACGGCGGCGAGGTTTGCCTCACCAGTTTCCGTTCCAGACTAGCGTTGCGGACGCGGGGTGGCGGCGGACAACAGTCTCGTTTAGTATTTCCAGTCTGTTGGGTCGGAGGACCCTCCCGTGTAGTGGTCAATCCATATCCTGCGGCCCTGCTTTCCATCCGACCTAATTGGCTGGTCCCCGGTCTGAGAGTCGGTGCGCGCGTGACTTCTAGTCGGTCTCGTCCTCCGTCCTGGCTATCCTCGTCCGATGCCAGGTTAGCATCGTCGTCGAGTTCCTCTCTGACGCCATTTTCAGACACGTTCCGGGCGAGGCTCCTACCATCCCCGTTACCCGTTGATTCGGTTGCGCCTGATACGAAACGCTGCGGTACCGACATTGCTGGTCAAACTGCGATAGGATTGATCTACGATCCATCTCTTCTTGTAGTTGCAGCCGCTCTTCTTCGTTCCGGTCCATAGCCATCTGGAGTAGATGGTTCATCTGTAGATTCGCCACTTGTTTCTGATCCTCTAAACGGCGCAATGATCTTGACTGGTCTTCCAGGCTGACGGATGAAACGACTGCCGGGTTGATCGTAATCGGTTGGGTTGCTGGTGTTGGTATGGTGCCCCCCCCCCGTTGTGTACTTCGACGTGGTGGTGGTGCATGTCGTTGTCGTAACCGTCACGGCCCTCCCGGAAATCTGCGCGACCATGGACGGCTAGACTCGTATGCTGTCAAAGGGATTAGCTCCCACCGTTGTTGGAGGATCGCTCGCCCCGGAATCTCGATCTCATCCAGGATGTTGATTGGGCGTCCACGCCTACGTCCGATACCTCGATCACGTATATCGACGAAAGAATCATCCACGACATGAGCCTGAGCAGCCTCTCTTTTGGCGACAAGTCCCGATCTTCTTCATTCTTCGTCGTCCAGGTCACATCTAAGTATGGGTCTTGGTTACGGAATTAGGCTCTCAGAAGAGGTCTCCTTAGTACGTAACGGTCGCCGTGCGTACTCGCACTTAATGTACCCAAGACAACTCTGAGCTGATCCTCATCCAGACGACGAATTCGACCATACATCTCCCAGGCCCCATCGTACTGGTCCACGATCAATTCCAAAGACGCGTTACTCGCATCGCTCTTCATTGAGGCCATGAAAACTTCTAGAAAATTTCAACCTCGTCTATTCGCTCCTTGATACGATTACCCCGTTCGAAACGCGATTTGCTTTGCCGTCAAATCATCAAATCATCAAACGGAGGCGGGATGACGGATGAAACGAACGTGTACGCGTATGGGGATAAGCGAGTGTGGGCACGAGTCGCGTGCCAGCGGGACGTTCAACAACAATTTCATTCAAATTATATGTGATCAATATTTCAAATTGATCTGCCGATTACCTTAATCAGGTTACCTTTAGAAGGGATCAAATGGAAAAAAATACCAAGAGTTCTAGTACTAGCCTTGCCATATAGGCGATGTTAGCTCGTCTAGGGTATTTGAATATCTCTCCGCGTTTGGATTAATTCTGTAATTCTCCCGATTTATTCTTGATTCATGTTCCTTAAAAGGGAAACAACGCGAGAGCTGGCAAGCGATCGGGATTATATGATGGATACAGCAAACTATATAGATATATATATAGATAAGTAATGCGTGATAATTATCAATAATCAAATTAATCAATAGCAAAAAACATTTTTTTTCTTTACATATAATCAACGATTAATAATAATAAACCTCAAACCAGAAATTTGGTTTAGGGCTCCCATACCCCAGGCTCGTCTCTCGGTTCGTACGCCCGTACGCGATCGAACTACAAGTCCAGTTCGCCGAGATCCGTCGTCGCAAAGTATAAGGACCCCCGGGTGGCCAACGCGATCTCCCGGAAGAGTCGGACGGGTAGTTCAGTCTGCACGATGTAGTTCGGTCGAGTCTTGGGTATATACTGGCGCCTAATAATCCTATGACTTCCTGTACAGAAAGTGCCGGAATCTCAAATCCACATATGAGTTGATTCTCGTAATTCTGAAGAAGTGCAAGTGACCGAAGATTTCAATCATGTGCGTTTACTGTACTATCGCAACTTTCGTCCCGCAAAGTCCCTGACGATCGCCTGTCCTTAACTAGGTCAGCTTACATCGACGACTAAATGGCATAACTCGGAAGTCGTTTACAAGTCAACATTCATTTCAAAAAAATATAATGCTATGTACACTTGAATTTTAAGAGCTACATGTATTTCCCAACATCTGTCATCACTGGAATTTTCCGATACGTTCCGTATAAAGAATCGTAAGAATATGTTAAGCGGAATAAATTTATTCCTATATATAATACCGACTTACAAGTCAGCGAACAATAATCTAATAATAATTAATAATAATTGCGTCAAACAGTAAGTGATTCCGTATTGGTTACAAGTAATTCAAAATATCTCACAGTATTAGGTAAGAATTTCCTTCTCTCATTAATAAAGGATACCCTATTAGAAGCCTTAAATCCCTGTTTACAATAATGCTCTCAAATCAGTAAGGTTTGATATGTTAATTCGGATGATTTTTGGTAAAAATAAATGATTTCAAAGATGAAGTTTCGAATTAAACAAAAAAAATCTTATTACTCGTTACAACATTCTTTAGATCGTAAACTAGAAAAAAGAAATATTTTTTTTTCAATATCAAGTATTTCTAGCAGAAATTTTAAAATTATATTAGGAGTGTGAATAAGTCTTTCCCGTTTTTTGTAAGAGATGGCGCCACCAATACTGTGCGAGTATTCAATGGTTACATATGTCATAATCAAAGCTTATTCATATGTCAACAATTCCATACTAACACATTAGTTAAAATTTTTTCGCATCATAAATTTTTGATATCGTGAAAATGTCGAAATTTGAGCCGAGTCGACGTCATTTGCGGGAAGTTTCACTTTATTGGTTCAATTTGAAGAAATCTGCTGCCGAGACGCATCGATTGCTTCAGGAGGCTTATGGAGAAGGTTGTGTCGATGATTCAAGTGTTCGCGGATGGTTTCGACGCTTCAAAAGCGGTGATTTCGACGTGGAAGACAAGGAGCATTCCGGGCGGCCGCAAATCTTTAAAGATCGAGAATTGGCGACTTTGCTTGATGAAGATTCTTGTCAAATGCAAGAAGAACTTGCTGAAGCATTAGGAGTTGACCGAACAACCATTTCCAAGCGTTTGAAAGCCATGGGAATGATCCAAAAGCAAGGAAATTGGGTGCCGTACGAACTGAAGCTGAGAGACGTCGAACGGCGTTTTTTCACTTGCGAACAGCTGCTTCAGCGACATAAAAGAAAGGGTTTTCTGCATCGTATCGTGACTGGCGATGAAAAGTGGATACGTTACGATAATCCGAAGCGAAGAAAATCATGGGGACTACCCGGCCATGCATCATTATCGACGACCAAGCCAAATATTCATGGCGCCAAGCTCATGCTCTGTATATGGTGGGACCAGCTAGGTGTGGTTTACTATGAGCTTCTGAAACCGAATGAAAGGATCAGAGGCGAGGTCTATCGACGACAATTGATGCGTTTGAGCCGCGCACTGCGAGAAAAACGGCCACAATACTCCGACAGGCACGACAAAGTTATTTTGCAACATGACAATGCTCGCCCACATGTTGCACCGCCGGTGAAAACATACTTAGAAACGCTCAAATGGGAAGTCCTACCCCACCCGCCGTATAGTCCAGACGTTGCTCCGTCTGATTACCATCTTTTCAGATCGATGACGCATGGCCTGGCTGACCAGCACTTCCATTCCTACGAGGAAGCCAAAAAATGGGTGGATGACTGGATAGAGGCCAAACCGGTCGAATTTTTTCGCAACGGGATTCGTATGTTGCCAGAAAGATGGGAAAAAGTTGTAGCTAGCGATGGCCAATACTTTCAATAATTCATTTGTAACCATTTTTTCACAATAAAGGCTCAAAATTTGAAAAAAAACGGGAAAGACTTATTCACATACCTGATATATATCTAAGAAGCAGAAAATTTCATAAATTTTCACCGTTTGTAATTCACAAGCCAACTAAGAATTTTCTTTTTCTTACTTTGATATCAAACAAGTGATCTATGTTTTGTTAGTGCATCAGATATAAAATCAGTGATTATAACTAAAGAACACAAGTATTTCATCTCTTATTTACTAACTCAACATAATGCATTTGTTTCTTTATAGAATTGTCCTTATCACCATGACCTAACTAACCCACATAATTAACAATTAGAATTATGAATAATATTATTAATTAATTTGTAAGCTACCGAACTTCAAGTCTGTCAAAGAGTTAGTCTTAGTTGACTAATAATAACTAAGTAACATAGCAAATGAATATAATTAATAACTTAAAATTATTTATGTTTAATTTATTAAGTCATAATTTGCATCAGTTCTATTTATTTATTCAAACTCGCTATTTTTCCTTTAAGGAAGATTTCACCCTCCTTGCATTGTTCGAATCAAATTAATGTTTGATTACAATAATTTATTTGTTTTTTTCAAAATCTTATTCTTTATCGATCGACTGACGTAGTAAATAATTTCATTTACAGTAACAAAAAAAAAGTATTAATAGCAAGGTGACTTCCATATGCGTTATAATTAAGGTGGATTTTTTTTTTTCGTCGGATAGTGGGAGGTTGTTTTTGTCATCATCATCCGCCATTGTTTGACGGCTACTAGCTCTCGCCAACTAAGACTACCGCTGGAGCCGGTTCCAGGGCATGCAGGATTCTAACCTACTAAACTCACTAACCATATCAGGCTGCAAATATATGCTCAGGAACACTTAGCTATCGACATTGTATTCCTTTCCGCCTGATTAATCTTCCATGGTTTCCGTCACATTCAGTTCTCTGCAGTATGCCAGAAGACTTAGTACATCCACCTTGGAAAAACTCTCGTGGTCGAGGTTATCTTCTCCCAGCCACTTTACGCGACATTCCGTTAAGTTAGAGCACGTGCAAAAGAAATGCCTCGGAGTTTCTTCCTCCTTCCCACACCATCTGCAGAGGTTACTGTGTCCTCTGATCTTATATGTATAACACCGTAAATTGCTGTGTCCTATTGTAAGTTCCAGGATTAGCTTTGCTTCACGTTTATTTAGTTTGATGATCCTTTGAGCCCATCCGCAGATCTTACTGCCAAGGTCTTTGGACCATCTGTATCTGCGTGAGTTTTCTCACGTTGTTAGTTTTACTTTTTCAAGGCTTCTCTCTATCGCAGTGCATCGCTCTTGGTAAGGTACAGCGGTATCCCTTACCCGATGGCACTCCGATGAGCATCCTTGTTTTGTCATGATGTCTGCTTTCATGTTTCCCTTACGGGACGATTTTCTCAGTATCCATGTAACACAGACCTTATTTGCCCTGGTCAAATTGTCTAGAGTAATTTTAGCTTCTTTGACCAGTAATGACGTAGTGCAGGGTTGATCGAGGGCCTTCAGCGTTGCTATGCTGTTTGTACATATATTTATGCACCTGCCCTTAATTCCCTCTGCATTAAGCCATTTGCATAGTTTACAATGGCAGCTATTTCTGCCTGAAACACTGTGTTGTATTTATTCAGTCTAAAGGCTGAATTTAAACTGTGTTCAGGTCCATATATACCGAATCCAGTACCAACATCTGTTCTGGATCCTGCTGTGAACCAGATATCACCTATCAAATTAAGGTCATATATCGTCGCCCGAAGCAGAGGGTTTTGTTAATATGATCCTGAGGGAGATTAAAAGTTGGGCCTCTCAGTATTTCCCTGCAAATGATAGCGTGTCCAGTTGCGGTACTATCCCACATATCATTCTATAAACCGATCTGGCAGCCGTTCTTGCTATTTCCAAGTCCTGACAGCAGCAGTAGGAGTACTCCTTTTTAATCCAAATACTCCCTTAGCGAGATTGTCTGTATGTGATCCAGGATCCTCGCAGAGGATTTATTCTCGATCACTTTCCAACAAACCAAGGCAGCATAAATCAGCCCCGGCATCAGTATTGTTTTATATATTCATAAAACTTTCTGCGGTTCAAGCCACCAGCCCGTGCCAATAGCCGACCTACACTGCATCAGTATGTTGATGATCTTTTTACTCTGCATTCGCAGGTGTTATCCCCACGATCGTTTCTTATCTAGGTATACACCTAGGTATTTAATTCCTTCCATATACGGTATACCTTGCCCGCGCAAGTTTACGCAACATTTTATTTTGCGCTTGTATTTCCTAGTATAGGTTACAACCTCGGACGTCTTTGGATTGATCCCCAGAGATCTCTTGACACCAGTCATTGACCTTTACCAGAACCTCCTGAAGAATTTCAGGTAATATCTCTTCGTACTTGCCCCTGACAAGTATTGCAAAATCATCTGCGTATGCGACTGCAGATGATTGTGCGACTGAAGATTCTTTCCTCTTCAAGCATACGCAGTAAGCCATCAGCTACAAGATTCCACAGGAGAGGCGAAAGTACCCCTGTTACAGACAGACATGTTTTTTGTGTATATATTATTTATAGAAAAATAACATTATTTAAGAAACATGTTATTTGCACTTATTGTGTTTTTGTAGATCAGGATACTTTAAATTAACGATTCTATACTAAAGTTTTATAACTTTTATATTTATTTAAGGTTTGTTTCTTTAAAATAAAAGATTATTGAATTTCATAACATAAGATCGTATTTTATTATCTGAGAATTATAGTTTATTTAATATAAAAGATTTCTCTACCTTATAAATTATAGTTTGTGTTATACGTGATAAAATGCATATATGTTAAGCGTGATACATTTATAAAATTGACTTGTTTAAATATTAAGATAAATACGTTTTATTTCGTAGAAGTTAATGTAAAATATTATTAGATTAAATCTTCGATTATATGCGTAATAATTTTCAGATTTATATTTATAAGTGCGAATTTGTATACATATCAATTGTCGACTTGGTTGATATGCGATCCCTGTAACTTAAAACCTAAAATCTCGGCACAAAGCGGCATCGCGTCGAATAAAATGAATGTATGTTGTTTAAAATGATGAAATATCATGTAAAGCAGAGACGGGAAATGTTCAAATAATGTATCGTCGTTTTGCTTAAATGAAGTTCAGTAAAGAAATATATTATTTTCTGTATTAAATATGAAAAAAATTTCATAGTTAAAAAAAAGTGATCGCGAGCGAACTCTAGTTAAAGGCCTACATACCGTGTACAAGTTTGGTACACATTTACGTGTCGTGACGGGAAAACCGAAGGTTTTACTGAAAATTAGCATTTATACGGTTTCACATAGAGGTGGCCGAATATTTGCTAAAGAAAAATCTTGAGGTTTTCGAAAGAGGTAAATGATTATGCTTATATAAGCAATTTTCGTGCTGTGTCGGGAAATTCGAAGATTTTACGTAAAAAAGCCTTTCTACAGATTTTCATTTAAGTGAATCGTATTCTGGCTTTGTGAAAATCTTGAGAATTTCGAAAGAAGTGACGTGTTCGGTTTGCCATTTCGGATGCTCCGACCGTCAGGCTGCGCTAGAGTTTGGGCTGCGATCAGCAAGTGGGGCTTATCTCCCGTAATTTGACCCTGCGAGAAGGGGCCTCGAGTCTCCGCCGAAATCTTTGTGATTACTTTTGTAATTTTCAGTTCCTCCAGAGATATTACTCTGAATTCGAGGTCCGAGTCCCCCAGCTTCAAATTCTCAGCCTCCTTTCTCAGCCAGGTCTCAGAGTCCTTGTCCTCGCAGACAAAGACCACAGTTCCCCTTCTGGGAAAGGATTTTTTAAATCTCGGTGCGTAATCGTCATCGTCAATTTCGCAGATTTTCTTCACCACTGCTTTTTTCAGTGACGTGTAGGTTTCTGCAGGCATTTCCCTACCGAGGTATTCACCACACGTGATTGTCACCTTAGCCAGGTGAGGCCGACGTAGTCAGTATGGTTAGTGCCCGTCTCTTTTCTGCCTGCCTCCGCTTTCTCTCCGCCCCCGATATAGGAACAAGTAGACTCTCTTCCATCGCTTTTTGTTTTAGGAGTTTCCTCCTTTGTCCTCTACTCAGGTTCCGGTTCATGCCCGCGTCTTCATGTGCACTCGTCTGCTGCTGTTCAGTGGCCTGAACAGGTCTCAGTACCTCCGAGATAGTTTCTGTCGGTAAGAAAGCCCAACTTTCTTCCACCTCGTGCTTCCCCCTATTTCCATCTCGATGTTTTCAGATTTTTGCATTTCTGTTCCCACGAGTATTGCGGATATATGTAGTCCACCCGGCATGGGCCGCAACTACCGAGTAAGGCCTGCAATACGACGGGATTCGGCCTGGTTTCCCGAAGGAACCGTTTGCGACACTATCACCTTTGTGCCATTCATCCTTCAGCACGGTATCTAACACTTTGGATTAGGGACGAATTAGCAGACCGAGATTCGCCGTTTCTCAGCCGCAGGCTGCTTCTTAGTTATCCGAGGAGCCTTACCCTCTTCCCTGACTCTCACATCCATAACATACCATCTATACTTTCGCAACCATTCTCACGATACCCGTTTATATAGGGATCCTCGCATCAGGTAGTTCAGAGATCCCGTTTATACGAATCCAAATTCCCGATCCAAATACTCGTGAGCCAGTGAAGGATGCGGAACTCTTCGTGTTGTACAGATCTAAAAGGATCTAGTACATCCACCAAGCGCTCCTTCTTGCTCCCCCGGCTTAAGCCCTCTCACCCCGTCATGGTCATGCAGCCCCTACAGAGAGAATTAAGGTGTATTGAAGATTAATTAAATTATTTTCATGAGATAAATCCAAGTGAGAACTTTCAAATTGAGAGAATTCGATCAGAAAATAACCGCATTTCATATTCTTCTATAAGTCTTATCTTTACTTATGATTCCCCTTTTATGTCATTTGTTTTTTTTTATTATGCAATATCCGGTTTCATATGTCACAAACAGAAAATGCGTATTTACCACTAAAAATTTTTTTTGAAGCATTTAGCTGAACAAATTGAGCCGATTACCTTATTCTTTATATTTGGATGTCTGTATGTACCAATATATACTTTGAAAATGCTTTGATGTTATCTCACATTTGACATGAGTTACAAATCGTTAAGCTTTATAACGTATTATAATTGTTACCTACCTTACTTATGATTAATCTACGTATGATGAATGAAAGGAGCCAGTTACATGTAGCTCAAATTCCTTTATATGTGAAACATGAACATTAAGATATATCTATACAAAGAGATAAAATTTCTACTATTATCAAAAAAATTTTTTTTTAAATTTCTTTTTTAACGAAGAAATAGTGGTAGATTTTATACGTTTATATATCATAAGAATTATTATTTAATCGATAATAATTATTCTTTCCAACAACAAGATATCATCCAATATTACTTATAATTTCTTCATGCTTGAATTAATATTAATCAATGATTCTCAATGGATGTCCAGTTCGTAAATTTATGTAAGCTGCAATCAAAATTGTCAATTAATTTCCTTTTTTCTTACTAAAAACTTGATTCCCTTTCTCATAAATATTTAATGCACTGTTCACATTTTCTCATCAAAGGTAATTTATTATTTCCCTAAAAATATAATGCTATCATTTTTTTTAAATTTATATTATTTAAGAACAAAAAAAAACTCATTGACAATAGCTTTAACTATTAACATTTGAGACTCAAAACTTTAATTTTAGAGATTCATAATAATCAAACTTTCTTCCATTACAAAATATATCAATTTATACTAGACATAAGATGAATTTAAAAGAGTATTTGAACGATAATTTCAAGTAATTCGATAAGAAACAAACTTTTCAAAAAAACTTTTTCAATTTTTTATTATTACTAATTTTATGCCAAAATTCATTTAAATAATTTATTAATGCTCGTTACTCAAATACAAACGCGTCTTCTAATTTTAGTAAAACACATACAACTCCTTATATATGTGGAATGTGGAAAATTTAAAAATCAAAAAGGCAAAGTAAATTTCTCTTAGAAATTTAATTCTCTTTACCCTTTATTAAATTTTTGCAATCAACTTATATATTTCTTTTTTATTATTCATTGGCAATATCTCTGTTTATTATATATATTTTTTTATGTAAATTGATATCAATATGTAACACCGAGCCTAAAATTTCAAGTTTCCTGAAAGATTGTAATAATTGGAAGTTCTGCGTAACGTAGATGCACAAGTTTTTTCCCCTTTGAATACAACAGAATTAAGCTTACCTTTGAAGTTTGAAACCCGATAATAACAAGCAAAGTTTATTATATCTACAAAAAATATTTTAAATCGCGTGTGGAAATTAAGAAGATTGTAGAAAGGACATTTTACTTATAGTGTGGAATGGTGTTGCCTAAATGCCAAATTGTATGTTATAGACATTAATAACTTTTATTTCATAGCGTAACTAAATTTAGCTTGATAAAGTTTAAGTGACAGAAGAAAAATGGTGAAACTTACTTTTTACTTCATCGATTTCTTCTGTTCTTGAAAGTGCAGTCCATATAAAAGCTCGTAAAAAAAGACATCTACAATTCAACTTTATGTGGATTTTAGAATTTTTATTTAATTCCAACGAAATATTTTTTTCATGATTTCTGAAGGCATTCTGAAGGAAACGCGGTTGATACCTTGCCATTCATACATGTATAAAACTTCTGCATAACTCTCACATCATAATGCATTCTCAAAGATGATCCCTTTTTTTATTTTTTTTTAGCAAGCTAAACTAATTGTGTCTTAGAAAGACAGTCAATTACTAGTAGTTTCTTAGCTTACTAGCTGGTTCATCGTTTCTTGATTTTATCACATGTTTAACATTTCGATCTTTATAATCGTACCACTCGAGTGCTTTCCCTTTCTCCTTTTCTTTGTTTCATTTTTTTTTTTTTTTAAGAAATTTTCTCTCGAGTGTTTCCAATCTCCTCCCTCTCTCTCTGGAAAATAATATCTTTATTGTTATTATGAAAGTACGAGTATCTAACCTCGAGTGTTTCTTTTTCCGCGGGACGCGCCCTTAAAACTGAATCGACTGACGACCGCTTCTACCGCACGCGGTCGTGCACCGGCACTCGGCCAAGATGGCGTGGCCACAGGGCCAGGCCCGACGTTGGGCGCCATTTGTGATGCGGCGAACCCGGTCATAATTGGATCTCACTCGGGGTGGATTCGCGCCCACAACTAAATTTCTCTTCAATCCCACTTCTCTGGACTCACGGGGGGGGGGTCCGCCAGTCTGAAAGAAACAAAAAACTTTACGGGGAAAGGTGACACAAAAAAAGAAAGAAATCCGATTTGTCCCGTCTATTTATTCTACGCGCACACCTACGCAAACCGGCTCGAACAGCCACCTGCACTAGACATCCGGCCCACGTAACCGGCGCGTCCCGACCGCTATCAGCGACCCGTCGCACGCGCCCGAGGGGGTTATGGGAGGGGCAGACGGGAAAAGGAAAAGGGAAAGAAAGGATGGAACACCGAGTAACCACGCACCCGTACGCGGTGATACCGAAAGCAGTCGGCAGCTCCCGTCGCCGCGCGTCAGACACTCACAGTTGCATCTTGGTTGGAGATCGGGGCGGGTGAGAGGCCCTATGGAAGGAGGTCCGTCCGCTACGCGACTGATGCGTACTTCTCTTCTCCGATCCTCTTCTCTTCGACGCGCGTTGCTCATCCTTACTGCTGCTTCTCTCTCTCTCTCCTTTACCTATCTTCTCACCTTATCCCAACTTCTTCTGCCTCACCCGCGTTACTCCAGATCTCTCTGCTACCTCTCTCACGTCTCTTCTTATCTACCTTCCTTTATCTCGCTTTCTCTACCTCACCTCCGTCTACCCAAAATCTCTCCTCCACCTCTCCTACGTGTCTTCGCCTGCTAGCTCTTCCTCTCTCTTGACTCTTCTTTTTTCGGGGTCTGTTCTCTTCAATGTTTACCTCGGCGGCCGATAACGGAGTATCTCGCTGCGCGTCTCCGGGTTTTGCCGGGGAAAAGGATAGGACAGGGGGAGCAAAATACAACGGCGGCCGACGGCGGTCGGAAAACACCGAACGCGGCACTCGCATAGCAAATATCGCCTTATCTTTAACAATAATAATAATAGATTCCCTAACTTAATAATAACAACAATCGATTCCTAAATTGATTATTGTTATCCTACATCGAAACTCAGTTAACAGACGCCATCATATGTGTAAACATTATAATTGTTGATCAGTCAAAAATGAATCGTGATAAATCTTTTTTTCGCCATGTCCAGTTGCACTATTTTGATTTGAAAAAAAGTGTAGCAGAGACTTATCGATTGCTTCAAGAATGTTATGGCAAACAAGTTCCATCGCTTACAATATGGAAAGAGTGATTACTGATATCATACTAATTTATAAAGATAAAGCGTGTTAGCGTGTTTTTGTTTGTATACGATAACCGAAAAAACTACTGAACCGATTGATCTGAAATTTGTCATATAGATTCTATATTATCTTGGGAAGGACATAGGCTATGTTTTTTATTGAAGATAATTTTACTTTCATCAATAAATTAAGTTAATGGTTTAAATAATCAGTTCAACCAGCGGTTACTAGGTGGCGTCTTGAACCACAAACATCAACTCAAAGTAGTCCTCTTAAAGTATTAATACCAGGCCAGCTCAAACGAATGTTCATATCCAACTTTCGGATTCGTACCCTAAAGGAGATGTGACGTTAGTCGGTATTACCTTTTTTGTTCTTCAGGTTAATCTGACATTACTCTCACACCTTATGAATATCTTTTGAGTTTTGTAAATTTTATTTTCTCTTACGTGGGAAAATCTCTCACTCTCTTTCTCTCTCTCTCTCCCTCTCTCTCTCTCTCTCTCTCTCTCTCTCTCTCTCTCTCTCTCTCTCTCTCTCTGTCTTTCTCCTTCTCTTATAAAATGGTTCTGTATGCCAAGTCATACTCAATATAGTTTGTGACGATAAATTTTATTTTTATTTTTATACATTCTATTTACTTCAAAATTTTGACAAGTGACTATGTTTTTTTTAGTTCGAACAAAAGAAATGATGGCAAAATAGGGTTCTTTACCAATAACCTCGAAACTATGTATATATAAATAAAATATATCGTCACTTTTGCATAAAAAGGCAATATCCATTACTTATTTAAAAAATATGTTCTGCGCATACCAACATTTTGCTTAAATTTCAGTTAACATCACTAGGAAAATATTTACGGTATCTGATTGAAAAAACGGAAATATAAAAGTATATATATATATATATATATATATATATATATATGTATATATATTGTATGTATATTATTTTGTTCATGTTATATATACATATTTTAAATACGGAGTAATATTGTACTGGCATGTACGGGCGGTTGATTACAATATCCTATTGCCTCAAGACGATTTATATATGCAGTTGTGTATTGTATTTAGTTAATAGAAAACGAGATCCAGGTATGAGGAAATCAGTTTCTAAGGGAAGATTCGTGTTGGGACGGTAAAATACGACATTTAGGTCTTTTCGAACAACCTCTACGAGGAGTATTGTGTTTAGTCGTTAGATAGCGATGCTAGCTTTCTCAGGACGACTTCTACTGGGACTATCGTGTTTAGTTGGTAGGAAACGATATTTAGGTATGTCGGGTCAACTTCTACTGGGAGTTTCGTGTTCGAATGATAGAATGCGATTTCCAAGTGTTTTGGAATGACTTCGACGGGGAATTTCGTGTTCGGACGGTAGAAGATGATATTCTGGTATAACGGGACGATTTCTACGGGGAGTATCGTGTTTAGTTGATAGGAAACGAAGTTCAGGTATATCGCGTCAACGTCTACGGGGAGTTTCGTGTTCGGATGATAGAATGCGATTTCCAGGTGTATTGGAACGACTTATACGGGGAGTGTCATATATAGTTGGTGGGAAACGATGTCCAGGTATGTCATTACGACTTCTATGAAGAGACTAGTATTCTATCATTTGAACACTCCTCATAAGAGTCGTACCGGGATACCTGGACATTGTATTCTACGTCCCCAACACAGGACTCTCTATAGCAGTCGTCCCGAGTACAGAGATAATGCTCTCTGTAAACGTCGTCTCGAGACACTTGTACATCTTTTTCTACCGCTAGAACTCGAAAGTATAATTTTCTTCATTGAAGCCGTATTTAATATGTATATATATATATATATATATATATATATATATTGTATAAAATGTTCGGAAAAATATCAACTTTTCGAAGTGCACGCTACATTGAAACAGCTTTTTATATATAGATATATAGAGTACTTCTTACTTAGATATTATTGAATTATTTATGAGATCGGTTAAATTATTATCTCGGGTGAAGCCGAGACGGGAATGCTAGTTAATGATAAAGAAAGTTCGGGACAACCGAAAAAGTTTGAAGATAGTGAATTTCAAGCATTATCGGATGAAAACTCAGCTCAAACGTAGAAAGATCTCGTTAATCAGTTAGAAGTCAGTGACAGAGTAGTTGAGAAACATTTACAGTCGATGGCAAAGTTTTTGACTAGTGATGAAAAGTGGATCCACTATGACAATCCTAATCGCAAAAAATCATTGGTGGACCGGGCCAATCGTCCACATGAAAATTTACATTAGTATTAATATTTCTATAAAAGTCAGATTCTTTAAAGAAACCTCCTCTTTTAAAGCACTTACAGTGATGTAGAGAGAACTCAAGGGTGCTTTATTTACAGCCTTAACTCTGGTAAAATACTTCTTATTCTTCACTTTGATGTATTTTCGTAATTTTCAGTTTTGAAGAATTTTTTAATGAACTTTGACGTTTTCCTGATCTAAGCAATGTTTTCAGGTACTTCTGCAACGCACGTGGTCGCCAATTGTTTTAGTACTTCTCTTCACAGGTAGTATCGTATATTATATTGAAGTTGCCAATATAAATAATGAAATCAAGATACATTTAAATAATGGTAGTTAATTAATAATTAATTAAAATAATATAGAATAAACAATAAGCCCATTAAATCATGAATTTAATTTAAAAATCAAATAATCTTGTAATTAATATTACAATTAAAAATATAAGTCATAGATAAAGAATAAAAATTAAATCTTACGAATTTAACCAAAGTGAACAAATTTAATAAAGTTAATAATATATTTAATAATGTTAAAAATATAGAAAGTAATATTATAATTATTTCCATCCGTTGTCTGTTCCTTGTTAAAGATATACAGCTTTGTTATCTTCGCAAGCGATCGGGTGATGGGCTTATGGGAATGAATCTCCCTAATTATAAACCGAAGAGAAGAATGAAATTGTAAAAATATTATTGTATAAAGGTACCGAGGGATCCTGTAAAACGGTCTCTGCGAACGTACGGTCAATGCACAGAGCAGGAGTAGGCTGGAAGTTCTGAACGGATGTTCTGAATGTAAAACATTGTAATAAACTTCTATGTTGACTGATCATAGTAAACGTTCTTATCAATATATCGTGGTTGATAATATAAAGACCAACGAACTACACTCAGGTGGGACCCGATAAACGGATAGTTCCCGAAAAGTGAGTCTACAATGCGGAGCGTAACGGATAGACTCCGTAAAAAGGGTCTTAGCAGTGCGAAATATAAAAATAAATGATTAAACTATGCAAAGTGTTCTCATTAAATGAAAGAAAGTAATTAAATGAAGGATTGTGTACTCGTAAATATGTGAAAAATAGGGCGATGTATTCTTGAACAAATGACAGACTGCTGTGTTTTCCGTGCTGTTCGACCAGTGAGCAACGAAAGATAGAACTTTTGTGTAGACTCTTACCTTTAGTTTTATGCTAGAATAGCCGAAATATTTGCGACTTCTGCTAGGAATAAGACGGGAGGCTAGAGCCTAACCCATTCAAGTCAATCGGCTTCGGTAGTTAATGCAGTTGGCGTGCGGTTTCCTCCGACAGCACTTCAAAGAATGGAACACCTTGTTCTTGGAGTGCGAAGCTCGACTGAGCCGCGGATGCATAGTATGCAAGAGTGTACTATATTCCTGCATAAGGGCCCCATCCAGAGCAACCCGTACAGGAATGTGTTGCGGGCTATTCTAGTTAGCTCACTTTTGAAGAGTCTAGACGGCCAGGTACATGCAAGGATGAATCGTGAATAAATATATGAAGAGTCTTAAACAAAAAACTTTTAGACCAGGTGAGAAGGAGAGAGAGAGAGAGAGACAGAAAAAAGAGACCTAGTTGATGTAGGCTCGATGGAACTGATGAAGATTTCAGAATCCTCAGAGAGAGTACTGAAGTCACACACTTAGGAAGCTGTAATGGCTGCCGGCGATCTAGCCGATACATAGTACGGATTTCAAAAGGGCTGGGTAACTTTATATGCAATCCTTAAGGTTCTAGATGCGGTGAGCGACACAGAGAGAGGGATTCATTACCTTCGACCTGTTAGCTTTATCCTGATACTTGCCATTCTAAGTGCCTTTAACTCTGTTAAATAGGCTAATGTTTTAGGGGCTGCGACTCAATCATAGAGTAGAGCTCGCTGCGGCGAGGACAAGGATTATGTTCCTGAATAGGAAGCGCATTGCAACTATCGCATGATCTCTGAGTCGGCAATGCTATTTATTGCATGCATTATCCTTATTGACCTCCAAGAAAAAAAGTATAAGATTATCCACCAGGAGAAAAAAATTCTCGGTAAACTGGAAGCAGCCAAATAGGTTAGAGCTGCTGCAAGTCAGAAGGACCGGTTCTTTACCTTACTCAGTTCTTATCTCGCTTGATCGGCTCCGATCCTATCTGCATAAGATGGTGAGATTATTGGGCTCAATTGCACCCATTATAGCGCACTCAGTGATGATGTGTTCTACACTTTTTTTCAATGTGAAGCGTTTCGTAACGAACAGGATCACCTTAGGCTTGACATAGGCTCATTTGGGTCTGAAAAGTATAATTCAACCGATGCTGCATAGCTCGAAGAAGTGGCTCAGAGTGTCTTTCTGTGGTAAGACTATTCTGGATATAAAGAGCAACTTGAAGAAGACGTTTCAATTCGTGTGGGTTAAATGGATGGCGTCTGGAAGTAATGTCCTTAAGGATAGTTCTCGGGCTATATTCATGCCGTGGAACGGGGAATGATTTTGTAGATTCGAATCTTGAATAACCTGAAATTAAGACTTTAGTGGCAGTCTCAGTTGCCAGAGTTCTAAGCTATCAACGTTTTAAGCGTCAAATTTACTTTCACTCCTCCCTCCTCAAAAAAAATGTAATTAATATTATAACTAAAATTCTAATTGATATGTAAATCATAAATTTAATTAATATGAAATAAGTAACAATAACTTTAAGACAAATGAAATGAAATAATATTAATTAAATATAAATAAATTAAAGAATAATAAGTACTAAAAGTATATTATTAGTTAGTTATTATTATAAACTTTATGAAGTAAAATAATTTAATCATTTTCGTTTTAGTATAGCTCTTTAGTATAGTTAGGCTAAGTCACGCAGTTAATTTTGTTAACCTTATCAAAAGCATACTTCCTATAGCCGCGTGATGTATTTTGCGAAAAGCGATTCCATATTCAAATAGGTCGCGGTGGGCCAGAATACGGGGCACGAATAGATGAGCGCGAGCGCAAGATGATTCCTGGGTGATCCTTAATTTTTGTCTTAAGAAGAAGAACAGTTAAATCAAAAATTTAAAAATACCCTGGATAGAATTCGCATCACAGCTCACAAATTTAATTTTGGAAGCTCTGTTTATCGGCCAAAAAATGAATGTATATATATCAATTTGTTACAGTTTCTTAAAATTTATTTTTATTATTTATTTTTTATTATTTTTAAATTTATGCGAAGACACGTAAAGAATGGAGAGAAAGATTTTCCTGCTATAATATACGATTCAAACTTTTTGAATTGAACTTAATCTTCGACAGTACTTATCTCACTGTTGACAACAAACTGAACGAGGTCTTCATTCTCACCGTTACTTTTTACAAATTATAAGGACGTAACTGTATTTTACAATTTAAGTTGGCTAATATGCCTATGAAAAGCAGTGCTTGTCGCACAAAAAAAATTAACCATAGATAGCGTTGTACAGACATGGACGTTTTCCGTTAATAATACCGATAGTCTTCATTTGAAATAAAGTTTATCCCATGTTTTTGTCGTAGGCGAATCATATGCAGCATTAAAATTGCATAACACGACAGAAACAAAAACTGAGTAAGACATTATTTATGATGCTTGACGATAAAGGCAGAAAGACGGAGCCAAAAAACTTATATAGGATGCACATGTTAATATACCCGAAAAAGGTTGTACATTAGTAGTGGTAAAGAAATTTCAAAATTATTACCTGGTGCATAGATATTGTTATTTTCAATAAACATATTTACGGTTACGGTGAATCTATATTCATTTACGATCACGATACTGTAATAGATAGTAACACAATGATTCTTGACACTATGCACCTGTTTTATGATTCAACCTTAAATCATTATAATACAATATTGAATCTGATCGGAGCTACAAAAACCAAATTCTTCTGCTTATATTGAAACAAGCAATATCAGTATATAGACCAACACGTGTGTAACAAAATTGGTAATAAATATTGTTTGCCTTCATCTTGCCAACAGAAGCACAGCGATGGTCTAATTAAATGTATAGAATGATATTAGATTAATGTAATCTATCATCGTTAAAATGTATATTTTTGTAGTAAGATAATACATTGTGATCGTTGTCGATAAAAGTCTGGAATGAATTGGTGTAAATTTGGTAAAATACGATACAAATTAAAAGAACCTTGTTATATGCAGCTTATACGAAGCAGTATGGATAAAGAAGAAAAGAAGAATCTTTTTTAGTTTATAATTTCGAGAGACGGCAAGATATAGTGTATCAAAATAATTCAAGCAAAACAATTCATGTATTTAATATGTTGTAATTAAAAAGATATGCACGAATTGCTTGCATTTAGACGATGTTTCCGATCCGTGCAATACTTACAGAATTAATATATATTTGATGAATACGAAATAAATATGTATATATTAGGAGGTATACTTAATTTTATGACGAACTAATAGTTTTCGATGATCCCGTTCCCTGTTTGATAGATCTTAGTATACGTAAAAAATCAGAATACAAATAAATCAGTTGCATCGCACATAATTCTAGTGAATTTAACGTTCAACTTACTTTAAAGAGATTGACAGAGTAGTGTCTGAACAAACAGATAATACCAAGTGTGACTTTCAATAGAGTAAGATCGAATACAATTTATTAATAGTGACAATTATTTTAATGAACATTGTCAAATATCACCCTTCCGCTCTTTTGCTCTTCATTCAAAGCTTTATAAAAAGTGTTACAATGGTTGGATTTACTTCAAATATGCGCTGTTTTGTTTGATAATCTCTTTCCATCTAGGCGGCAACTTCATAATACCCCTCTTGTAGAAACCCCTCTCCTTATTTGCGAAGAACTCGGACAGCCAATTTTCACAAACCTTTTTTGAGTCCAACTTTACACCACCAAGGGCGTTCGACATGGACAGGAACAGGTGGTAATCACTTGGCGCTAGGTCCGGGCTATATGCTGGATGCGATAAAACCTCCCATCCGAACTCCCGCAGGTTCTGACGAGTCATCAACGAAGTGCGTGGTCTGACGTTGTCCTGGTAGAACACTACATCCTTCCTGTTGGCCAATTGTGGACGCTTCTGGTCGATAGCCTGCTTCAAGCGGTCCAGTTGTTCACAGTAGATGGTAGAATTAAGCGTCTAGCCATATGAAGCAGCTCATAGTGGATGATTCCCTTCCAATCCCACCAACCATACAGGAAAATCTTCCTAGCTGTCAATCCCAGCTTAGCCACTGTTTGGGATGGTCCACCGGCCTTGGGCTACGGCCATTTTCACTTGATATTGTCGTATGTGATCCATTTTCCGTCGCCAGTTATCATCCGCTTCAAAAATGGGTCGAGTTCGTTCCGTTTCAGCAACATATCGCAGGCGTTGATTCGGTCTAGAAGGTTTGTTTGCTTCAAATCATGCGGCACCCAAACATCAAGCTTTTTTGTATACAGCCTTCTGCAGATGGTTTAAAATCGTTTGGTGACTAACTCTCATCCCCTGGGCTATGTCACGAGTTGCCACATGCCGTTCTAACTCGATAAATTCCATGATTTGATCGGTATTCGTGGTCACAGGTCTTCCGCCGGCTGGTTTATCCATGGTGCCGTTTTCACCGGCTCTGAGTGGTCGAAACCATTCTTCTGCGGTTTGAAGTGATAGCGTGCCATCCACCAAAATACCATTAATCTCAAGGAATGTTTCTCTAGCGGATTTGTCTTTGACGAAGGAAAACTTTAAAATAGCGGGTATTTTGGCGTTAGTGAACTCCATGTTTACACATCTATAACTTTTGAACGCAATATCCAAACTAATCATGCATAGCGTCGTTTTTACGTTATGTCAAGACCTTTCAAATGAAGTATAGTATTGCCCGATACGAGCTCTGCAGCGCTTTGTACATAACCGCGAAATTCATAAGACAAAAAGGCGGAAGGGAGATATTTGACAACCTAATATTATTTTTGTCGATTAATTTCGTCACTGCTCGTATAATTATTATTATTTTGAAGATGTAGCGAATAAAATTTTTGGCATTTCTAAGCAGCCGTGGTTAATGTCAGAATTTTAACCTAAAATTCAAAAGTTTCTTTTTACTTTGGCCCTTCTACCTAGAAATTAACTGTGATCACTAGAAAAGATTATTATTTGTTAAGATTTTCATTAACTACATTATCTTTAAAATTACTTTATATAAATGTATAAAATAGGACCAGCATTTTATATTCGACTTCCACATTTATTTCAAAGTCATCTACGAAATTTCTCTATAATGTATTGTCCTTATATTCATGTATTGTACTCATACATTATACTATGTATTTTATATACATAGTAAATGTATCGTACTTATATTTTTTCTTAATTAAATTCTACAGCCACACGTAACCGTTCTTCATTCAAAAAAAAAAATAGTTAAAACTTAAGATACTAATAAAATGATATGTCAGGATTATATTCAATTATTTATGATTGAATAAAAAAAAAGTATTAAAATTAAGTTTAATACTTTCTTTAATTTAATAAAAATAATTCAAGTAATTTAAGTTTAATTCAATAATTCAAAATAGTTTAAGTTTCAGAATTCAGGTTGGCTGAAAAAATTGTGTCAAAGTTTATTTGTTAATTAAATAACAGAAAAAAGTAAATGTATACAGATTCCCTTAGACTAAAATGACATATCAGAATTGTATTCCACTATTTTTGATTTACATAAAAGAAAGTATTGAAATCTATGTTTGCATATGCAAGTTTAAGTAAATATACATAAGCATCAATTCGGGTAAGTTTTGAAATTATTACTTATTATTATTCAATAAAAAAAGTAGCATATTAAAAGTGTACTTATGCATTCACTTATTTATAATGTGAGAATACCGTACTATTATAATCTATTTTATAAGTTATTTTGACATGTACGTTTAGGCCCGTCTTTGAAGAGTTTAAGATAATTTAAATGGTTAAAAAATATTGAGAAATAGCATGTTTTAAAATTAAAAATTGTACTTATGTCAGCTGTTCTGAATTAAATTAATACATATTTTTATCGGTTTTACGGTCTTTATACTATCATATATTAGCTAAAATAATGAGGGTCCGACTGTCCTTGTTTATATTCACCCCTATAGAATCTGAAATAAAACTTATTATTACTACGATAAATTATATTGAAACTGAATTATATTATACTGATCTGAACTGAACTGAATTGAACTGAACTGAACTGATTTAACAGTTTAGTTCTTGAGGATGAACCGTAGCGGTTAGAAACGTCGGACAAGACAGCAATTCTAAATTTAAGGTGGTGAGGGCAGTCAGGTTGTCCTTTACTAACATAGAATAGCACTTTTATTTTTTTTTTACTTATTATTGTATTTTTATTTTTATTTTATTATTAATTTTATTTTATTTTTATTTTTAATTTGAATATAATTTATTGTAGTAATAAGTTTTATTTCAGATTCTACGGGGGTGAATATAGCAGTGACTGAATATAGCAGTGAATGCATCTCACTTACTCACCTACTCCCGAAAATATAAGATTCGCAGAAAAAATGTCTACAATAGAAATATCCGTTTTTGTTCTCAATTTCTCAAATTTTGTAATACAAGTTATTCTTAAATTAACCATGATGAATGAATCATTTACTTTGATACGTTCCCGTACATCTTCTATTCTTGATTCTCAATATCTCCCTCATATTGAAGTGTCATTTAATAAAACTTATGTTTTTGGTTTAGTTTATCTTTTAACATTTCACTCATTTCCCAATATTGATAAAAATATGAATAAATTTTATGTCGATAAAGAAGTAATTACCCTACCGACCGACAGGTATGAAATTGAAGATATAGAAAATTATCTGAAGGAGAAATTAACTTCTAAAGGTAGAATATTAAGTCTTAAGCCTAACAATATTACGCTTCGGAATGTTATTGAGTGCAGTCATCAAATCAATCTTGAATCTAACAATTCATTTGCAAACTCTTGGGCTTTCAACAACTGATTTTGACAGCAGATGTTATACACATTCCAATTTGCCAGTGAATATTCTAAAGGTACAGTCATTGATAATAGAGTGTAGTGTTATAGTCGGTGCCTATATAAATGAGCGCCGCGTATACACAATTCAAAAATTCTTTTATATGCAAAGTAAAACGAAGTTTTACATATAATTTATCTTCTAGTAACCGTCAAGTGCATAAATCATATTACGCATTGTCGATCAAAACGAAGATCTAGTAAATTTTTGAGAAATTATAAGTATCAGATTAGTTGTTAAACAAGTAGCTGAGTGAGCGATGGGATTTATTTAAGTCGCTCCTGGGTATATAAATAGCTAGTTATGTCAGTAAACGACCATTCTTTCGCCGACTTTCAAACAAAATTTTGAGGTATCAAAGTATTTTGACTTACACCACAGAACATTTAATTCCTGAAAAGTATAGGTCTAAAAGTTTGTGCTCCTGATGGAAAATCAATTGTATTTTTTTCAACTGTATGCAACGAAGTAGCGGCTGTTCTTAGTATACAACCTCTTGCCGCACTTGATAATCCAATTGTGTATTACGAGGTTCATAATCACCATCCACGCTCACCAGCTATACACAACAACAAATTTTAGTAACAGTGATGAAATTCGTATATCTCGTCAACATCAAGATTTTTGCTTTCTTCCTTCATTCCGTTCGTTACGATTTTAGACAAAATGATTTACAAATAGTAAGAGAATTTTTCATTAATAATAGATATCAAATTGAATTTATTAAATTAGTTGCTCAGATATTGTTTGAGATTTATAATACCGAAAAAATAGACATAATCCACGAGTTGATATTAACAGAGGCAAAAGCATTGTCTTACCATATGTTAGAGAATTATCTGAAAGAATTCGAAGAAATTTTCGGAAATATAACATTCAAATTTTCTTTAAAATTAGCAATAATTTAAGTAAGTTGTTTAATAATTGCAAAGATAAGGATGATTTATGTTTACAATCTGGAGTTGTTTACAAAATTAAATGCATGGATTGTAATAAATAGATTTTTTCGTTCTCCGCTCTTCTTAAGGTCGCTGGATTGATTGTTTGTTTCTGGGTCGTAAGCATAGGCCCAAGTTTCATCTCCACTTGTTATGCATTCTATCTTGTCCTAGTAGTCCGAAAGCATCATTTCGCAGACCTCCATGCGAAACTATTTTACCAAAAAATTGAGTGTTTTGGGCATCGATCGAGATTTCACTCTTTTCAGGCACAAAATTTGTTTTAAAATGCTGTTAATTGACCCATTTGGAATTCCAACAATATCAGCAAATGCTTTCATAGTCATTCGACGATTCTACAGCACCAATTCTTTGATTTTATCGACGTGTGGCCCATCAGTAGATGTTCTTGGTCGTCTTTGATGTGGTTCGTCTTCAACGCGTCCTCGACCTTCTTTGAACAATTTTTGTTAATCAAAAATACTTGTTCTTGACATTGACTTCTCACCACTTCGCGCACAAAATTTAATGCTACTTTTATGTTGAATAATTTCAGACATTAAAAAATCGTAGAGACAATTTTTCATTGTTCACAAAACACAAGCGTAACTATATGACAAATGAAGATAATTGTTTGAAATTGGCACATATAACTCTGACAGTACTACCAACTTAAAAATAAAAACATTGGTCCGAATCGAGAAACCCGGGAAGAAGAATAAGTATGAAATCTTACTTATATTTGTATACAGTAGTATAATATCCATAGTTTTGAGCTTGTTGGTATGGAGCCCTATTTTACCGTCATATCTTTTATTCAATGTAAAGAAATATAGCCTATGTCACTTCTGAAATTAATATAACATATAAAAACCAAATCATAATTCCTCGTCACAAATTATGTGCAGTATAATTTCGTATACATAACCATTTAATAAGAGAAGACGGCGAAAGAGAGAGAGATTTACCCACATAAGAGATAATAAAATTTACTCAAATCAATACATAGACATAAGATAGGGATAGTGTAAGATTAAACTGAAGAACAAAAAGGATAATATGGACTAAAATCAGCACTTGTTTAAGATACTAATCCCAAAGTTGTATATAATTTTTCAAATGAACTAGCCTGGTATTAATACTTTAAGCTGACTACTTTGAGTTGGTATTTGTGATTCAAGATGCTTCGTACTGACCGCTGATGAAACTGACTATAAGATCATTAACTGAATTTATTGATGAAAGTAAAATGATTTTCAATAAAAAACATAGCCTTTGTCCTTCCGAAGATAATATAAAATATATATATCAAATTTCCGAGCAATCTATTCATTAGTTTTTTTTTTAACGTGTAGAAACAAACACACGCGGCCTTATAAATTAGTATTACATATACATATATATATATATATATATATATATATATATATATATATATTGTAACCGAATGCATGTCCGCCTCGAACATGAGGACGGCGTACTCGGCTATTATAAAATGTGCCCTGGATTAGCCCGAGGTTCCAAAAAAATCCGGCAAGGGAGAGGGGCAGTCCGCGACAGGCGAAATACCGTATGCACGTGGAACGGGAATAAATCAAAAAGCGTCTAATTTAATAAGACCTGTGGATACAACTACATGCGAAATCACAGGCAAGAGATCGCAAGCCGGGAGCCGTCACGTGACGGCGCATTTGAAGGCAGGAAAGAGAATTGTTTAAAATACATTTTTTTTTTCGTCGAACATTGTCGAGGTGATGATAATTTTTAACATATGCTTATCTCTGTGTGCGCGTATTTTGGCGACTTCGCTTTCGTCTTCGTATTCTACAAAATCCAACGGGCTCTAATTGCTGCTATTCTGTGGTAGAGACTGACAGCTCTTTGAAATAGGGAACTATTACTTTCGAATTCTCACTCCACCGTTATGATGTCTGTCTCTAATTCGCATAAGTTATTCTGCTAGTCAATAAAGTCGTCTGAGGGTTTACTATCGCCATCACTTATAATGTATTATATCATATAGAAGTAACGAGCTATCGAGTAAAGACGAAGAAAAAATCGTCCAAAAGTGTCCAAGTTGGAAACGCTGAATAGATAGCTGACACGTGCGAGGGGTCAGGAAAAATGGGATAAAATAGCTCCTTGTTTATACGTGAAATACAAAACCTATACGGTAGCGTATGATGACGGAGGGGCAGAGAGGGGGGATGAGCAAGAGAGTAAGCGAGAGAGAGAGAAGTGCCAGAAAGCAAACAATCCTTCCATCCATGGGAATTCCCAGGCACCGCGCCGCGCGCTACAATATATATATATTTATGTACAGGCGGCACGGTGCAGCGTGCGCGCGCGCGCGCACCGTAATATATAATAGCACTGCGCGCGCCCGCCACACTTATGACCGTACGTGAATAAACGCGCGCCCGTACGAGGGGAAGTCCCCGCGCGCGAGCGCGTTCCTCTAATGCACCCCGTATACATGCCTATACACGCCGTAATGGGGGACGTGTGTGCCCGTGTGCACATGCATGTGTGACTAAGGGTGCCTGTACGTGTGACCTGGTGCGACGGCGGGCGAGTTGTCCGACGCGGTCCTTCCTCCGCTTCTCCCGGTCGCGTTACCCCCCGATGCTTGCACGGAACAACTTTACTCTTTGCGCACTGCCTGTACAGATGTAAATATATATGTATATATATATATATGTATATATAATATATATATATATATATATATATATATATATATATATATATATTAGTACGGCGAGTGCGCACGCTGCCCGATCGCTCAGCGTACATAATACGGCTCCCCCTCTAGTCGCCAACTACCGCCCCCCCCCATCCCGCCGCCCACGTATCCACCGACGCCAACCTCACATTGTTTCGCTCGTTGATTTCGGATTCGGAATGCCCGGATGCTCCCAAGAGACTCGCGCAATTCCCGATCATTAAAAAATGAGACTGTGGGAACGATACAGATATGACGGGTCCGATGACTCTCTTGTTAACAAATATTTTTATTCTTCATTTCTCTTTTCTTTTTTTTTATTCTTTCGTTTACTGCGTATTCTTTATAGGGCTGAGCGAACGATGAAATAAAGTAATTGCGATGGACAATTTCAGGAAATTTCAAAGGCTTGAAGATCTCTATTATGCGCATCTATAAACGTAATTTTAATTTTATTATTAAACTAATATATTTTTACAGATAATTTGATTAGGAATAAGTGAAACTTAAATATTGGATCAATGAAAATCCAAAAAATTATTCAATATTCCCTAGATATGTATATATAGACTTTTCACAGCTAATCGTCCCTGTCGTTTACTAAACCTTTTCCAATATAAATTTTGAATTTACCCCGATCTGATGAGTTAAATAGTATATTTTATTAAGTTCCAAATATTTCCGTGTTAATCCAAAACCCTCTTCAAGCGATAAATAAATTATTTAATCCAGTTGAGACCAATTGGCTAAAATCTTATGATATGTCCTGCACTCCGTATAATTAGATGTGTTAAGAACGATTGTAAAATATATACTTTACTAAACGATATAATTCATGCGTTGCTTGAAGAGGACGATGTGTACTACTGTGAAAATGTTAAAAGAAGTATAAATTATTTTGTTCGTCACATTGAAGAATTCTAACTATTGATCTATCAAGAACAATGAAATCTATTTTCTAAGGATAACATTTAAAAAAAAATTAGGCACAACCTTATAATAACAGTTTTCCGCCAGTAGAGTGAGATCTCGTGAAAAATAAAAGTTATGCCAATAACAAAATGAAGCAGATGTTCGTTTTCGTGGCCGTTTAAATAACAGACAGACAGAGAGACAGAGAGAGAGAGAGAGAGATGGTCCCCTCTCCGATTGGCCGCTCTGGCAGCAGCGTGCAAGCGAAATACATCAGATCATCGGGGATTGGGCGATATATATATATATATATATATATAAGTACGCCACGGCATAAGCGGCAGCAGCAGGCATCGCGTCAGCTCGACGCGCGGCGTGAATTCCCACACATCAACAGGTCTCGGGAGGGCCGTACGGTAAGGGCCCCCGTCGCTTTCCCCCCGCTCGCCGGCACCGCATGGCTGGCTGTCATTTAAATAATGGAAGCATTAGGTTGGCAAATATCTCCCTTTCGACCTTTTTGTCTTATAAATTTCGCGGCTATTTACGAAGCGCTACAGAGCTCATATCTCGCAACACTATACATCATTTTAAAGGTCTTAACATCACATACAAAACGACGCTATGCATGATTAATTTGCATATTGCGTTCAAAAGTTATAGACGTGAAACATGGAGTTCATTATCGCTGAAATTCGCGCTATTTTAAAGTTTTCCTTCGTCAAAGATACATCCGCTAGAGAAACATTCCGTGAGATTAATGGTATTTTGGTGGATGGCACGCTATCACTTCAAACCGCAGAGGAATGGTTTCGACCATTCAGAGCCGGTGAAAACGGCACCATGGATAAACCAGCCGGCGAAAGGCCTGTGACGACCAATGCCGATTCAATCATGGAATTTATCGAGTTAGGCCGGCATGTGGCAACTCGTGATATCACCCAGGGATGAGAGTTAGTCACCAAACCATTTTAAACCATCTGCAGAAGGCTGGATACAAAAAAGCTTGATGTTTGGGTGCCGCATGATTTGAAGCAAAGAAACCTTCTAGACCGAATCAACGCCTGCGATGTGTTACTGAAGCGGAACGAACTCGACCCATTTTTGAAGCGGATGGATACTGGCGACGAAAAATGGATTACATACGACAATATCAAGTAAAAACGGCCGTAGTCCAAGGCCGGTGGACCGTCTCAAACAGTGACTAAGCTGGGATTGACGGCTAGGAAGATTTTCCTGTATGGTTGGTGGGATTGGAAGGGAATCATCCACTATGAGCTGCTTCATATGGCTAGACGCTTAATTCTACCATCTACTGTGAACAACTGGACCGCTTGAAGCATGCTATCGACCAGAAGCGTCCACAATTGCCCAATCATTGTCATGCTGTAAATTCAATTTTTCATGCCTTTCGTTGTATTGCGGTGGTTTGTTTTTCAATGCTCCGATTAAACGCATCGAGAACCATCACCTGTGATTATTTCAGTCAGTTTTAAGAACTCATAATATACTACGCCGAGCTGGTCCCATCAAGTACTGAGCATGACCTTGGAACCGTGAATATTCGGTTTGGCCATCGAAGAAGAAGCGTGGGCAGGATATCCCCATGATTATCGTAACAAACCCATTTCTCGCTCCCAGTCACGTGATGCAAAAATCCCATCCATCTTTGTCTTGCAAGCAGCTCTTTACAAGCAAACAAATACCGTTCAATATCTCTCGGCATCAATTCGTACAACACCGAATTTCCTTGTTTCTAAATCATTCCCACAACTCTCAGGCGTTTTAAAATGGCTTGATGCGTCGCTCCCAATCACCCTTCCAACGCCATGCTATACTTCGACGCTATGGCTCCTCATCAGGGACTAAACTAAACCTTATATTCTAATCTATATATACCCATCCCCACCACCAAATTTAGTCAATTAAATATAAATTTCCCCTCTACACAAATTGTCCAAAACCAATCAATTTAATAAGGAATGATAAACACTGTCCAATTTACCAGACTCTAACATTAAATTCACATTATTTCGATTCCTGAAAATGAGAATACCGAAGATTTTGCTTTAAAAAATAGCGTGTATACGGAATCACACATAAGGTGAGGGAATACTTGCTATAGGAAAATCTTGAGGCTTTCAAAAGAGGTAAACAGGTTATGCTTCCTAAAAGCAATGATCCGTGCTGTGTCGGGAGCCTCCCAATATTTTCGTTAAACAAGCTATTCTACGGACTTATATGGAGATAGGTCGTATTCTAACTTTGAGAAAATATTGGGAAGTTCGAAATCAGGTGACGTGTTCGGTTTGCCACCTCGAGCTCTCCGACCGTCAGGCTGCGCGAGAGTTTGGGCTGCGTTCGGCGAGTGAAGCTTATCGCTCGAAATTTGACCCCATTGAGACGGGAGTAGAGTTTATAAAAGCGCAGTATGAGCGCTCGGAGATACATTCTTTTTCTGATCCCTGCTTAAGTAAGTTATTGTATTAATCATATTTTATTTTATTCAATTTTTAATTTAAATATACTTCGTATTGTTAATTTCTTATTCTAATAATTAAACCTCCCAGTGTATTGTTCAATTACAATGTGAGCTACGTAAACTATATTTATGTTCATAAATTCTTTTTTTTTTAAATATCTACCTGTTTGTCCAATATAGTATCTATCACAATCCACGCAATTAACTTTGTAAAGAACTCCTAATTTTAAGCATAAATCATCCCTATCTTTGCAATTATTAAATAATCTACTCAAATTATTGCTATTTTTAAAGGAAATTTGAATGTTATATTTCCGAAAATTTCTTTTAATTCTTTATTTCAGACAATCCTCTAACATATGGTAAGACAATAATTTTGCCTACGTTAATATCGTCTCCTGCACTATGTCTATTTTCGTTATTATAAATAGCAAACAATCTCTCAGCAATTAATCTATTAATAAATTGAATGGGATAACCATTGGATAAAAAAAGTTATCCATTGGATAACTTTATGGGCAAGGGAGGCCTCTCGACGAGGGGACTCGACAGTCTGGTAGAGGCCCCGGGACTGTACGATGGAGTAGGAGAAGTCTCGCTGGCGTACGTTACCTCGGTGGGTCCGCGGCTAATTGGCCTGTTGACGGGCTATGGCTTGGGCCCGAGTACGGTGAGGGGACTGGTGCCGCGGTGGTGCTGAGCACTGGCTTCTCCTGGGGCGACCTAATTTCCGCTTCACCAGGGGTATGCCACTATTGCAGGCGGTTTTGCGGCTATGAGGCTCAGCAGGGGCTCGCGCTTGCGTCCTTCGACGAGTTATGATTCGCGTCCTACGCGGTCTCCCTAACCTACGCGGCGCGTCATCGGCGTTAGGTCGTTTGGTATTGCCCGCGGGGGTATAGCTTCGCACGCTCGTACCGGGATTACGCTGGCGCCGTATGCTCACCAGCGGTGTTACAACGCGGTTTCGCTCGCTCGCTTCGACATTACAATCAGACGCATCGCAATCACGCTCTTCGCCCAAAGGCTCTTCCGTGTCGGAACCGCTATCATTTTCGGGGTCGTGGTCTCGATTGTAGGGCTTCAGGTCGGCGACATGATGCTTACTAGCATCTCTTCTCGTACAGTCGATCAGTCGATAGACATTCGTGCCGAGTTTCTCTATGATTGTAAAGGGCCCGTCGAATTTCGAGGCAAGCTTGGCGCTGACGCCTTGTATGCCTGTCGAGAGGATGCGATTACGTCGCCATACGCGATCGTCAATCGCGTAATGAACATCGCGACGTCTCGCATTATAATAGCGAGCTTGCTTCGCCTGTGCTTGCTGCGAGTTTTCCGCTGCCTTTAGATGGAGATCAGATAACTTCTCCATGCGCTCTTTCCAATGCTGTAGAGCAATCTATGGAGCAAGACTCCTCAATGAAGGCGATTATCGCGGTCGTTAGAGTCCTATTAACCCTCTCTACCGCATGGGCTTGAGCGTGATAAGGGGGTATCGTTGAGTGCTCCACCTTATTATCAAATTCGGTGCCATTGTCCGATAGAAATATTTCGAGCGTACTAAAGCGTAAAAATGCGCGATCTTTCAACTCGCGGCGAATCGTTTGTGCATTCGCCTTTCGGATAGGGATGCACACTACTCAGCGAGTGAATAGATCCATGAAGACGAGTAAGTACTCGTATCCTCGGGTAGATCGTGGAAACGGACCCATTATATCTCCAGCTACTACTGCCCAAGGGCGGGTGACCGTTCGATGGCCTATCAGGCCAGCTGGTGTAACCTGCTGTACCTTACATTGCTGGCACACGGTGTAGTCACGGACAAACTGTGTCACATCTTTGTGCAGTGAGGGCCAATAGTATGATCGTGCAATACGATAGTACGTCTTATGTCGTCCGAAATGACCAGCTGTGGGCTCCTCATGACATTCATGAAGAACGGTACGGCGATGTTCTTTAGGCACGACCAACGTCCACGCATCCTGGTCATCAACTAGATCTTCGACGGCAGGATCGGGACGGTAGTAGTATAGTCGTTACCCAACGACTTTCCAGTATGGGTGGTCGGTCGGATCGCTCACCACTTTCTTACGAAGGCGCAAATAGCAGGGGTCTTGCACATCGTTGAAGCCGAGGGAGGCGACTGCGCAGGTCGGCTGATCTTCGTACAAACGAGAGAGGACATCTAGTACGCAATTTAAGATACCTTTCCGGTGGATGACTTCGAAGTCATATCCCTGTAATTCCAAGACCCAACGGGCGAGTTTGTCCGTGGGGTTGCGGAATGAGTGCAGCCAACGAAGTCTGCTATGATAGGTTATCACCTGGAAGTGATAGCCCTGAACGTACGGGCGAAATTTATGCACAGCCCATAGCACGGCGAGGCACTCACGTTCGGTGACCGAGTAATTACGCTCAGCTGCAGTCATCGCATTCCACAAAGTCTCCCGGGCTATAATTTCCTGCCAGTCTGCGGTATAGTCTGGTTCTAGTTCTATCTAATTCTAGTTCCGTCGTAATGATGTTTGTCTCCTCCTCGCATAGGCTTTGGACCCAGTCCTTAAACTCGTTTGGCGGGTTTGCCATCTTTTATTTATTTAGTTGACGAAGAGCTGGAGGAAGACAAACGAACAAACAAAACAAAAAAACGTGAGAAACGGGAACACGGAACAGCAAAAGGAACTCTTTGTTCCTTCTTTATAATAATAAAAATGAAAATAAACCAAAAATAGAACAGAGCGAGAATTTTCAAATCAATTAATTACAATTGTTAGATCAACTGCAAAATTAATTAATGCACTTGGTAAATAACAAATTTCTGGTCCTTCTTCAGCAATTAGTAAACAGCAAAACCAATAGAAATCGTAGAAATATAAATTCTAGGAATTTTAGAAATCATAAAATAAGAAACATATTTGAGAGAATTTATTTTTTAATTACTTAATTAATTAATTAACAAATATTAAATTATTCAATAAATTAAATAATTAAAATAATCCAATGAATCAATTATTTAATCATCTCTCAATTGTTACTTTATCTGTATATTCTATATAATACTTATAAATATTTAATACGACATTTATAATTATTTATGATACAAATATTAAATTTAAAATACTATTTATAATTATTTACAAAACAATTTAGTGTACTAATTTATAAACTATATAGATTCTATTTATTTGTTTATTCGCTGATTGTTAAACTGTTTAGTGTTCGCTGTTTTCCTTGCGCAAAAAAAAGAAAACAAAGAACAAAACATTTTTGTTTGGCAAATATTTAAAAGCCGACAATGTGGAGAGACAGTGGATTGTGAGGGCGCAAAAGTTATAGGCGACTAACGCAAAAGAAATATGTAAGAAACAGAAAAAAAACAAAAATTTTATTCTCACCACAAAAGGAAAAAAAAAAATTTTTCCAAAAATTTTACGAAAATTTTCCGAGATTTTCACTTTTTTCATAATATTCATTCAAAAAAAAAAAAATTTTTATTTTTCAATTTCAAAAAAAAAAAAAATTTATTTTGAAAATTTAAAAAAAAACATTTTGGTTTTTGTATTTTCGAAAAAAATTTATTTTTCAATTTCAAACAAAAAATTTTATTTTGAAAATTTAAAAAACAAATTTTTTGTTTTTGTATTTTCGAAAAATACTAAACTACAAAATATTAAAATATAAGAATATCAAAACGAAAATCCGAAAGCGAAACGCATAAAAGGAAAAATAATTTTGATCAATGAAATTGGGAGCAAAGAAAAATTTGCGTTTGTCGCATGTATACTCGTATGTATGGCGTAGAGTCGCGGTAGTGTGTGTATGTGTATATACACAGATCGCCGAATTCGCAATTTTTATACTTGTCGTGTCGCGACTATGTATAGAAATTTGTTGTATTTACGTAGAACAGATTTTATATATATATATATATATATATATATATATATATATATATATATTTGGGTCCAGGTATACGTATGTATACCTGGACATCGTATTCTACCTACCCAAAAGAAAATTCTATAGCAGTCGTCCCGAGACATCTCCTATATTCTGAACATGATACTCTTCATAAGCCTCGTCACGAGACACTTGAACATCTTTTTTAACCACCCGAAATCAAGAAATAATATAAGTATATTATATATAATAATACAATTATAAGTATAGTAATCGACGAAAATTTTAGATCTACCTCGAGAGAAATTTTATAAAATATTTTTATTTTTATCAAACCATATATTAAAATTCATGATATGCTTATGAAATTTAATGCATTTAAGAAAATAAATTTAATTTAGCCAATTTAAATAATTTCTTGTTAGACAATAAATTATATTTTTTTAATTTAAAAAATATCGTTTCAACTAAATCAATTAATAAGTTTAAATAGATATTTTTTATAATTAAAATAGTTAAATTGAACAAATATTTCGTTCTTTCAATTTCAAGAAATATATTTATTTAATATTATCAAATTTTGTTTCAATGTACATAAAATTACAAAAAATATCTCAAACAATAGTTTTAAATCACTTCAAAATATATCTTTTCTCAACAAATGTTTTTTGTTGGATAATTTTGTGATTATTTTATAATCATCATAAATATTTTTGCCTATCGAATGTATAGACCCTGCATACCAGCTTTGCCCCGGTATATCTGGCCTGTCCGTCACGTCGGCTCGACAGAGCCAGCTGCTATTGCAGTGTAGCGTCTATATATACAGACCTTCATATATATATATATATATATATATATATATATATATATTGTAACATAAGCACTTTGGTGAGAGCTAATTCGTGCTCCGGCTTAAAGCGCCTCGGCCCCGATCGCGCAGCACGCCATCGGATTCTTTTCACCCCACCAAAGACTATGTTCTATTCGTTTTAACTTGCATAAACGAGTGGCTCCGGCTCAACCCGCCTCGGCCCCTAGTCGCTCAACGCGCCACTAGGTTCGCCTGTGCAAGATAATTTATTTATAATTTTTTACGGTGCGTACTATACTTTGGCCTACGCTCAACACGCCTAGGCCCTTGGTCGCTCAACCCGCCACCAAGTTTGTTCTAATACACACCGAACCGCGAAATCCAATTCTCACTCTCACTCAACCCGCCAGAGTTCGAATTGGATTTTATTTTATTTATTTGTATTTTTTGTCTTCTTTTCGTTGCTGGATGTTAGGATCCAATTAAATTTCTATTTATTTATGAATAAGAAAATTTATTAACAAAATATAAAAATAATTAACAAAAAATATAAAAACTAATAAACTTATTTATTTCGGCATTTGCCAACTTAGCCGCTGCTATCGACTTGTTTAGTCGCGCCATTATCCGCTGTAACAAATAAAATCATAAAATATATTTATTTTATGAAGTAGAAATTTAACAATTATGATTAACTTAAAATTAACGCTCTGCGTGAGCGTAATTGCAAATTTTATTTATTTTCTATTCTACGTGATCGCGTCCCGCCCTGAGTGTGCTGAGACTTGTCGCCCGCTATAGCGCCGACGACAAGTTCCCCTCGAATAGCCAGTTTCGAGGTCGCTGGCACACTGAATTTTCGCAATCAGTGCGGCTCTATTTGAGAATTGGGAAAGAGCGCTCGCTCTCCCCTTACCGCACTGTACCGCGCCTTAGAACTACGCAGCGCCGTCGCCGCCTGCGGCCCGAGAGCGCTCGCTCTTCTTCGCCACTGCCGGCGCTTTATCCCCGCGCCGCGCCTCGCCATGAAGCCTTCGGCGCCCCCCCTTCGCCGCATCGCGCCGCTCGCGACATCGCGACTTATCTACAATATATAATATTTGCGCGAGACTATTGTCTCGTCGCATCTTCCCCTTCCCCCGAGAAGAGTGAAACGCGGATACATAATAGACAATGAAACGTAGATTAATTTTACCGCTCAACTACATTATTTTATTCCGCCGGACTCACTGAAACAAATTGTGAGGAAACCGGTTTCGCGCATATAATAACTTTTATATAACAACAACAAAAAAACAAACCTTTAGGTTTCCCTACTCGGACTGCTCCTGTATTTGCGTCTATCCTGATGCGCCAGCACAGACCGTTGTCACGAGCCCTATACTCTCGCACTCCCGGCGGGATCTCCGGCCCATTTGGGATTTTCACCTTCTTGGGCGGTAGGGGCTCCGGGATGGAAATCCGACAGAATCCTTCCGTCGGATACGGAGGCACCGTGAAAGATGTGTCCCGCTGATGCCGATGGATTGGCGGGAGAGTGATAAGCGGCGGTAGAAAAGCTAAGGGTCTCGGGCGCGTCTGCAACCGCTCCAGCCGCACCATTGGCCTCCTGACCATAGCCTCCAGGACCGCCTTACTTGTCGGCCGACATTCTACCGTTGTCAGTGTCTGCTATGGGGTGGGCTGAGGGAAATATCCCTCATCTCCAGCCACCTCCCCGAAGTACGAGGTGTCCTGAGCATCTAACCAATGCTCGAACTCCTCTTACAGCTCCTGCGGCGTCATGTTCATGATTGCGTTCATAACTGTTCTTAATCACGGTTGATCTTATACTGATCAAATTATTTCTTTTTGAATTAATTCAGTATTAAAGTTAGAACGTTTTGAACAGTGGGCAAGGGCGTGTTTGTTTACATTTATTTCCCGACTCGACAGTACGTTCGAGTTTATCGTCGAGGTAGGGAATTGTAAAGCCCATGCCTATATACAAAATTATTTGTATACTTGATCGATCATTTAAACTCTATGTCTTGATCCTGTGTTTTTGCAGAATATACATTCTCCATCGTGAGTCCCGTTTTTTTTTTTTTTTTTTAAGAAAACAACCTCTTTCCCCCCGATTCATTTCCGAGCCGTATTGCTAATTGGTTTTTAACCAATGTACATTAGAATCTTTTACATACTAAATTATATCTATTATTAACTCGCCATACAGGATTATTTACTCGCTAATACAATTATGAACACGCTATGTACAAAATTATTAACTCGCTATATAAAATTATTAACTCGCTATATTAAATTATTAACACGCTATATACAAAATTATTTACAGAGATATCGTTTACTTAATTATCCTATTTACTTATTACTATTGTCGGCAATGTACAATATTTTACAAATTTACAAAATTAATTATTATTTACAAAAATTCACGTATCGTAACCGGTGTACGGTTTTATGTCCTTGACATGAATTTTTTCTATTAATTTCCCATCTGCCCCTTGCAGATTAAATATGACTGGGGAAACTTTCTTTATTATTGCAAATGGCCCACTATATTTTTCGCAAAGCTTTGCATTGAGCTGATTTGCTTTGTTTGACAGTATGTGTTGACGCTTCAGGACTTGTTGGCCAACATGTGGCTGCCAATCACGTCGGCGTAAGTCATAATATTTTCTCTGCCATGAGAAAGACTGTGCCGCTTTTATTTTGGCGAGCTCAAGTGCTTCTTGAATATTCCTTATCGTTTCTTCTGCTTTCTATTTTGAACGCTGTCCTATTTCTTGTTTCAGGCTACCTGGTGCGCTTAGCTCTCGTCCGAAATTTAAATAAGCTGGCGTATAACCCGTGCTATCGTGCATGGCTGTGTTATACGCGAATGAAATTTCGTTTAGATAATTATCCCATGTTTTTTGGCACTTATCTATGTACTGTTTTACCATAGTTTTTACAGTGTGATTTACCCGTTCTACAGGATTGCACTGGGGTGAATACGGTGGCATAGTTCGATGAGTAATTTTCGCACTTTTTAATATTTGGCGAAACTCATTCGAAATAAATTTTCTACCGTTATCACTCACTATTACTTGCGGGCATCCAAAACGTAATATAATTTGTTCTTGGATTGCTCGTCCTACGGCAGCACCCGTTGCTTTTCGTAATGCATGTAGTTCGATCCATTTCGTTAATCGATCCTGCATTACAAGACGCATAATATGTCCGTTATTCGATCGCGGGAGAGGCCCCACCAAATCAACAGAGACCATCTCCCATGGCTGTGTTACATTTGTCGCGTGCATTCTTCCCGCCGGGGAATTATACACGCGTGTACGTACCATGTGGCTTCACGGAACATGCCTGGCCAGTAGTAGCTTTTAGCTAATTTTGCTAAAGTTTTATCTACTCCTAAATGTCCTGCTGTGGGATCATCGTAGTTTTCTTTCAATATTCGCTGTTTTTCTGAGTCATTTATACATATTTTCCACTCGCTTAATTCATTTGTTTCATTAAAATCAAGCGTGTGTGATATGTGCCGATACAATCTATTGTCTTCTATCCTGTAATCCGGAAAATCATTCGGATTTTCTGATATCGATTTATAAGTTTTCTCGTACCATTTATTTTCCGTTTTCGATATCGCATTTATTTCGACTGGATTCCGTGATAGTATGTCGGCCACGTTGTTTTCTGTCCCTTTTCGATACTGTATATCGAAATCCCATAGAGCTAATTCCAGTGTCCATCGTGCTAACCTTCCTGATGGATTATCTAACTTCTCCAACCATTTTAATGATTGGTGATCCGTTACTACCGTAAACGGATAACCTTCTAGACATGGGCGCATTTTCCATATGCCCCACCGCACAGCTAAACATTCCAATTCAGTGACGGAATAATTTTTTTCTGCTGGATTTAGTGTGTGGCTGGCATATACAATGACGTTCTCTTTTTCTCCGTCTATCTGTGTTAGCACGGCGCCTAGGCCATGTAAACTCACATCTGTTTGCAGGACAAAAGGCAGATTCCAATTTGGACATGCCAGAACAGGAGCTTGCGTTAAGTTTTTCTTTAGTTCTTCAAAAGCCGTTGCTTGATCCTGTGTCCATGTCCATTCTTTTTTCTTCTTTAATAGTATACTTAACGGTGCTGCTTCTGTTAAACTAATTTGCCAATAGCTATTTTTAAGGTCAATAGTTGATAGTATTCGTGCACCCTCCAACTTATCAAGAATTGACTGTATTTGTGGCAGTGGATAACCATCTTTTTTCGAAACTTTATTTAGACAGCGAAAATCAACACAAAATCGAGGTTTTCCGTCTTTTTTCCTTGCGATTACCACAGGACTACTCCATGGGCTGTCTAACGGTCGTATTATGCCCTCCTTTATCATTTTATCAACTTCCTCGTTGATAATTTTTTGCATTACCGGGTTTCTAGCTCGGTAACGTTGTTTTAAAGGCGTAGTGTCCGTCAGTCGTATTTCATGTTTCACACAAGGCGTAGCCCCTTTAATAGAATTAAATTTTTCCATTTCCGTATGTATAAATTTTTCTAAATCTTTCTTTTGCTGTGTTGGTAACTCTTGTAATCCTGTTTGGTTCTGAATACTTGAAATTTGATTTATAAATATATTACTATTTCTAAGTTTTTTGCCTTTCAATAAAACGTCGATGTCCAATTTAGTTAAAATATCCATTCCTAGGATAATTTTACAACTTAATTTATTCAATACGTAAAATTCTTGATTTACGTAATAATTTTTTATCTTGACTGTGCCTTTTATCCCTTTCATTTCAGATATCAATACACCGTTTGCCAGTATTGCTGCTTTGTATTTTTCTACCGCAGTTCAATTGCATTTATTTATGCAATGGTTCGCCACGTCCGACCGTATAAAAGAATTAACTAAAGCTGTGTCAACTACTGCTTTATACTTCTTTTAGCCTATTTTTACTATTACAAAATAGCATAAATCTAATTGTTGGTCGGCCGGGCCTGTGATGGTCCGGCCGCGATTTCGTTTCCCAACTTTTGGCATTTGCAATCGCGCGAAAATACGCCGTCTTTGCCACACCGGGTACAAAATTTTCTTTGCGCGTTTTTACATTGGAAACGTGTATGGCCTTGTTACTTGCAACGCCAGCAACATGTACTTTTGTCATACGACGTCGTAATTGCCATAATTGCATTTCGTGGTTTCACGACTCGCGACTTCGCGACTTATCTACAATATATAATAAAACGCTTTCGAGTGGTTGAGAAGGAGTGAAAATTCTGCTCGCTTTACATGGAAAAAGCTTAATAAAAATTGTGCGGAGATGGAAGTTCGGATCTTACGGTAGACTTCGCTTTCCTAGAAATCCATTGAATGAGGAGAAGAAAAGAAGCAAGCGTGGGGGAGCAGAGATCTAGCTTTCCTCTTTCTCTACGCTCACTACATATCCCCACTCGCATTTCTTCATATGCATGCTATTGAGCAACCGCCGCGCAGCCAATTTTATCGTGTAATTTGACACGATTATATTCGAGTATCCACTCCTCTCTACAATGAGAAACAACTGATGGAGAAATAAATATACTGACAATAAATTATTTTAGAAAAAATGATAAATCCAAATATATATTCAAAATTGATATATATTTAGAAATCTTGATGATACATATATATATATATATGTGTGTGTGTGTGTGTGTGTGTGTTTTCATCCTGTGCATAAATTTCTATATAAATTTCGAAACTCGGCTATTATAAATTATCTCATTAATTTATGAAGCTGCATTTCCGATAAACCTATTTATTTTTTAGATGGCTTATATATATTTTTGTAAACAATATATGCTGTTATTTATAGGAATACATATAAAATGCATTTAGCCATTGGCTTGAAAGATCCATTGTTTTAAGACGTTATTGTGTTGTATAATTTATTTTTTGTTATTTTATCTCGAAAGATTTTAGAAAAATATTTTGTATTTATATTATTCTGGTATATGAACAGTTATTTGTTTAACTATGAAAAAATTTACAATATAATTACATATATTATTATCTTGCAATTTTTATCTTGATATATTAATGAATTTACAAAAAATATTTTATATAATCTTTTTATAAAATAATAAAAGATTTATAAGTTCTTTATTTCTTAGTATGCTAAGAACATATATTATTATGTTTCCATTTATCACAATTACTAGGACATCTGACCATATTAGTAAATTCATTTTTAATTTTTATAGAATATTTTCGTGATAATACATTTAGAACTTTCGGAATGTATTTTATATAAAGTTCTTATAATGTACATGAGAAGATGTAATTACTTACTATGCTAATTACTGATTATTTGGTAATTGATTTAACAATATCAAGATTTCTGAATATATCTCAATTTTTAATATTAGGTTGTCAAATATCTCCCTTCCGCTTTTTTGCTCTTCATTCCATGCTTTATAAATGTGTTACAGTGGTCAGATTTACTTCAAATATTCGCCGTTTTATTCGATAATCTGTTTCCATCTGGACGGCAACTTCATAATACCCCTCTCGTAGTAACCATTCTCCTTATTTAAGAAAAACTCGGACAGCCACTTTTCACAAGCCTTTTTTGAGTCCAACTTTACACCACCAAGGGCGCTTGACATAGACAGGCACAGATGGTAATCACTTGGCGCTATGTTTGGGCTATATGGTGGATGCGATAAATACTCCTATCTGACCTCCCGTAGCTTCCGACGAGTCATCAACGAACTGTGTGATCTGGCGTTGTCCTGGTGGAACACTACACTCTTCCTGTTGACCAATTGTAGACGCTTCTGGTCGATTGCCTGCTTGAAGCGGTCCAGTCGTTCACAGTAGATGGTAGAATTAAGCGTCTAGCCATATGGGAGCAGCTAAAAGTTGATGATTCCCTTCCAATTCCACGAAACACACAGCAAAACCTTCCTGACCGTCAATCCCGGCTTGGCCACTGTTTGGGACGATCTACCGACCTTCGAACGTTTTGGGTTCGAGTTCGTTCCGTTTCAGCACCACATCAAAGGCATTGATTCAGTCCAGAAGATTTTTTTGCGTCAAATCATGCGGCACCCAAACATCATGCTTTTTTTCTATCTAGCCTTCTGCAGATGGTTTAAAATGGTTTGGTGACTAACCTCATCTCCTGGACGAGTTGCCACATGCCGGTCTCGCTCGATAAATTCGATGATTTGATCGGTATTCGTCGTCACAAGTCTTCCACCGGCTAGCTTATGCATGGTGTCGTTTTCACCGGCTCTGATTCGTCGAAACCATTCCTCTGTGGTTCGAAGTGATAGCGTACCATCACCCAAAATACCATGAATCTCCTGGAACGTTTCTCTAGCGGATTTGCTTTTGACGAAGGGAAACATTAAAATTGCGCGAATTTCGGTGTTAGTATACTCCATGTTTACACGTCTATAACGTTTGAACGCAATATCTAAACTAAGCATGCATAGCGTCGTTTTGTGCGTTATGTCAAGACCTTTCCAATTATGTATAGTATTGCCTGATACGAGCTCTGTAGCGCCTTGTACATAGTCGCGAAATTCATAAGACAAAAAGGCGGAAGGGAGATATTTGACAACCTAATATATATTTTGATTTATCGTTTTTTCTAAAATAATTTATTGTTAGTAGATAATTTTACATTATTTATCTTATCGTTTGTATTTCACTATCTTCTAGTTGATATAATCATTTCTAGCATCACTATTAGGAATATATACGTGTGATTGTGAAGTCTAATTAGGAAAAAATATCATGTATATAAATACAATGCATTATAGAGAAGAGTTTTTAAATAATTAGAATGTCCAATACACCATACTTGCTTTATTTCACATACTTTTGTAGAAAGTAAGATCAAATATATATATATATATATATATATATATATATATATACGCATATATATGGGAAAGGAAATGAAGATCCCAATCCGAAGAGCAAATTCCCTTTTGCTGGCGTTGTTCTTCTCCGTCTATCACACTCCGCCCCCTCCTCTTAGTTACGACGTGCACCAAGTGGATTTTGAGGTACAAATATAAATTTTAAAATATTCATATATATATATATATATATATATATATATTTAAAAATCTTGTTAACAAACATTACTAAAGTCATCTTTGTTTCGTAACTTAACTAAACTTAACGATACAAGTTTGAAATATTCAAACAATTATGAATTGGTACTAGTAGTAGATTATGCTATAGTATATTAGTAACATATTTTGTATTAAATTAAGTTTCTTTGATAATATCAAGTATTTACTATGATAAAAGAAGCATTCGTAGATATTCAATCTACAATTGATTAATTTCAATTTACTCGTTGAACTGGGAACTATAGTTTATTTTGTGTAGTGTTCAGTAAAAGCTGGTAAAAGATACTATTACTCAATGTTGTTTAACATTCAAATTACCATAAAAGTTTCAAATCCGGGCCTGCAAGTAAATGTTAAAATAATTTTTAAATTATATTTTATAGGACTGTATTCTCACGTTATAAATACGTGAGTGCATAGGAACACTTTCAATAAGCAAATTTTATTGAACAATAATAAGAAATAATTTTCAAACTTACATGAATTGGTACTCATGCATATTTACATACGAGAGTGGATTGATAAGTTTCCGGCCTGATCAAGAGATTGCGCCACTATGCCTACCTTGAGGTGGCGTTCTATAGTACCATCCTTAGATAGCTTGTAGCTATAGTTTCAATCCGTTCACCATGTTATTTTAGGTTCGACAGCACGCTGAACAAGACGCCTCTGCATTTTTCGTAAAAATGGAAAAGCTGGAAAATCGTGCTGTCAGCAAAGATGACGCGCGCGCGCGCGCGTGTATATATACACAAGTATATAGGAATTCAAACGCACGAATATGTGCACTTATTTTAATTTGTTTCCAAATATCCCGTCTCGAATATTGCTTGGTATTGCCTCCCTTCATTTCTTAAGATTCCCTTCTCTCCCCTTTATGACACTGCAACTCGTTGCAGCTGCATTAACTACTATATTACGCTTGCTCGCCCTCTTTTCCCCTTTCGAGCTAAACGCTCATCGTCGCTTGCACTGTTGGCACACGTATTCCTACTAAACATCGTAGCTCCAGATTACATCCAAACTGTGTCCATACGATCCGCGTGAATGTGTGTCGATTGTCGCCCAAGTGCAAGACATTCTACGTCAAAATTTGAACCAGTCTGTCGCCAAACAGTCGGTAATGTGGACGGATTTTGAATATGTGTATATATGCGTGGGTGTAGGTACAATCTATATATATATATATATATATATATATATATATATATATATATATATATATAAAAGAAAATATTCTTTCTTTATTAATAATTAATTTATTAAAATACGTAAATAATTAAAAACCATTATAATACCTATATGAAATAATATGAAATAATATAAAATAATCTAATATAATGTATTATAATATAATATAATAATATAATATTTGTTTTTATTTTCGATTTTTAATATAATTTATTGTAGTAAGAAGTTTTATTTTAGATTCTACCGGAGTGAATATAAACAAGGACAGTATAACTGTCATTATTTTATCTTATAATGACTGCATGACCGATGAAAATATTATACATACATACATATATATATATATATATATATATATATATATATATATATATATTGTAACATGTATAGGTTACCTTACCTTATACATGTTAATTACTACTACTAATGATGAAAAAAGGAGGGAAAAAGGGAAAAAAGAGAGAGAGAGAGAGAGAGAGAATGAGAATATATTATGAATATAATATAGCTTAATAGTTTTTCTGAGAAAGTCGAGTCTAAAAACGCTGATAGAAATCATAATAATTAAATAGGTACTTGAGAGTATAAATCAATTTTCAATATTTGCTCGGAGATGGAGATCATTAGAGATTTATTGATTTCTAAACATCTTGATTGTGTGACCGGCCGGTTGTTTTTTTTAATAAAGAAAATATTTTTGAACGAAGTTCAAAATTTAAAAATTCCTGGACGAACATTGGGTGGAAAAGTTTCAGCGTTGTATGATAAGGTTTTTTTTTTTTTTTTTTATATAATTTAACGTCGCTTTATTTATGCTTCCAATTATCGGTGCTAATCAGCGACGGAGGTCTACGATGTGTTTGTAAACAAAGCACATGTAAATTATTATAGCGGTGCCTGTATCAATCGGCCGAGACCGGGATAGAACTCGGGTCACCAAGTTACTAGTCCTTCGCTCTAGCGATCAAGCCATCGTAGGCCTCGTATGATAAGGTTGGTGGATCTTATTAATATATATCTAATTAGGTCTGGTTGGACAATAATTTTTTGTCATCCGATTTTATTCAATATAACGTAATTAATATAAATATCTGATTATCGTAGAAAATTGGTTTAGCAAAATAAAGTGTGAGAGAGATAGAGAGATAATAGTATAGAATATAAATCATAAGAGCAACAAGCGCGTACACAGATTTCAGTAGTAGTTCCTCTTGTTTTTCGTAAGCTGGCGCTCTTGTTGCTTTATCTCTCTGTTATACTTATAAATTATTATTTCACATCCTGTGTGAATGGAACCGTGCGATAACATAGCGCGGATGCATATTAGGTAGGGGTAGTATCTCATTTATTATAATTTTATGTAATTTAATAAATCTAAAATTTCTTTTTCTATTGAACTAAAAAGATTTTCTTTTTCTTTTTATTATTAATAGAAAATATAATAATATCCCCCCTGTACCTGAAAATAAACCCATCCTTTCCTGGATTATTAATTATCTATCAGTATAATTTATTATTAATATCTATTAAAAAGAAATAAATTTCAGGTTAAGAGGTAAGTTCGAGAAAAAATAATGTAAAGAACCTATGGTCTACCGAAATTGTTTTTAAAACAATTTAATCAGTTCGGGATTCTGTACACCTCTGTTGCTTTTACCGGGCGTTTATTAGATAAGCAGCCCGTTACAGAAATGGCCACCAACGTACTTTAGACATTCTAAAGGAAATTATTTTTTTCTCTTTTCTCTCTTTGTGATTCATTCTTTTCGTCAAAGGCACTTGGCGAATACGTCAATTTAGAGCCAACGAGAGAAAAAATTTTTTTTGTATTTCTATGGAAATTTTTCTTTTCTTATAATTAATAAGAATAAAAATTAAAATTTTTTTCTCTCGTTCCTCGAACTGCCTTTAAGGATGTGGTTAAAAGATAAAAATTTTTTAAATCTTTTATTATATAAGAGCATAACGGAGTCTACCCTCCTTACCACATTAGGTCGATAACGACTAGGTGTTACACCCGTAGATTTTCGGGGAACCTGGAACACGATGAATATCTCGCGTGATGCACTGTCATCGAATCACCTAATAAATTTTCCAGAATCTTATTGTTATTTGAATACTTTTTGTCATATTTATCTGTTATATTATTCTTTGACAGAGTGTGATGCGAATGTAAAATTTTTTGTAAGTTTGAAACCACTGAAATACAGCACCTTCCAAGCCTCTCTAACATATAATCGGAAAATGTATTTCTAATAAATTAAAGAGAGTGTATATGTTATTTTTCTTAAATATATTTATAACAATCAAATTAGAAAAATGAATGTTATAGACAAAGTTCTCCGAATTTTATGGTGACAAGCATTAAAAACTTTGTATATAATAACATATAAATGACGATATATGAAACAGTAGAGAGTTTATTAAATATTGTTTTAAACAAAATTTGGAGACCTACCTACAATATATTTTTTACATTCCATATGTTTTTGCTTTATAGCTAGAATTTTATAAGTAAAGTCACAGATTAAAAAGTACTTATATCATGTATCATCTCAGCAGCGGGGTAGATCCCTGACATATCGACTGTAACTTGGGATGCTTATAGTAACTGAAAACGCTTATTATTCATTGCGTTTTTCTCGATAATTATTAGCTTTATTGCAAAAATGAATAGAACATAAAAAATTCATTTGAATAGGATCTACAACTCTTGTTTGAACAATTTTTTTTCTAAACTCGAAATATTCCTTAAATCTTGGTTTTTATCATTTTTACAAAGTTTGCGTGCCTGGTGTTGCGACATCCAGATTAAGTGCATCAGCGAACGATCATTCCACTCTTCAGTACATTCAACGGAATCATTTAAACTAATTTTCGGCCGAGGATAAATTGGTCACTAAAATATGTCGCTGGCTCCCGGACTATAATATTATAACAGTTCTATCCCGTGCTCTCAGCTTCTACGCCGTATTTATAAAAACCCGATAAAACTCGAAAAACATAACCTAGAAAATGCATTTGTTTCATATTTACGACTGCTGGATCAAAAATGGATCCACGTTTCATACACCGTTTGACGCTCCAACTGGTGGATCAATAAATAACCACCACGGATCCTGTGATGTCTCTATCCTGTAAAAATAAGCTATAGCGCGCGAAAAATGTGCCGTTTGAAATTTAATATTTTAGAATATTAATTAAAATTATTCTACTATGTAAATGAAATAAGAAACGATATTAATTTTAAAGTTAGCTTTATTAGATAAGTATAATACTGCGCGGCTGCCGAAAGCGAAGTGTTTATATCCGCAAAAACATTTCCATGCACACCCCCGCACACATCGCAACTCCCCACCCCAAGTATAGCGAGCGCCAATCCGCGCATCGACGGTCCTTCTCCCTTGCTGGTTGTGCACGCTGCAGCTGCTCCCATGCAGCGTCGCTTAATTGCGGGAATTCCTCGGCGGTCATAAATGTGCATCGTCTCGCTTCAGCTATGCGCGTGTATTTGTTGGCCATCGAACTCAATTATAGAATGTAGTTCAAATATTTATTTGAACGGAATGCCCATACATATCGATTCTATATGAATAATGTATATTTTTAATGTCCGTGTCCTTTGCGCTATCAAGTGATTCAATATTATTTGTATTCATAAACTATTATAAAATACATATTTGCTATAGGTATAAAATACTTATTTTTGATTGTTTAAGCTATTTTTTTATTACATAATTATATTTCGCGGTTATAAAAGGAGTGTAAAAGGACATGACAAAATACGGTTTCGTGACACGTCGAATGTAGTCGTATTACGTCACAATCCACCCGTTGCTGCTCCAACTGGTGGCGGTAAGTTGGACCTTATCTGGACACAAACAGACTTCCAGATTGGAGCCAAGTAGTGCTCGACAATCCATGTTATCTGGGCATGTTATCTGGGTCTTTGATGGATAAAAATCATATAAAAATTATAAAATAAAATGAACATTTTGACTGTTACATTAATGTTACTTTATTTTGCAACAATTTTACATTTATATTTACACAATCATTAAATAGATACTTTTGACTAGAATTTATAAATTTTAACTACAATCTACACTCCATAAGAGTGAGTATGAGAATTGAAAAATATATTTAATATAAATTTTATTGAAAAGAATCCGTTTCCGTCTGATACTCATATAATTTACTTCTTTAATGTCGTAATAATTTATATTGGAAAGTAAAATAATTTTTATTGAACTTTTTATTATTATATATATATATATATATATATATATATATATATATATATATATATATGTGTGTGTGTGTGTGTGTGTGTGTGTGTATTCTTTCTTTTCATAATGATATAATATAAGCCGAATCGTATATTTCTATAAATTTAAAGTAATTACTTATAGAATTCTAAAAATTAATAAGTAGTATTCTTTTGTGGTTTTTTATATTTATGTTTGAGTTTAATTTAAATAGTATTTTGAGTATATAATAGTTAAATAAGTATAAATAACTTATGATAATAAGCTAAATTTATTTTTCAACTGCTTTAATTAGTATGTTTATATTTTAATGTTAGTAATGTAAGTAATATTTATGAAATACAATTTAAAATGTTATTTTTACAATTAGTTCGATAATTTTTTGTAGTAAGAAGGTCAAGCAATAATCCAATAATAATAGATTTATATAGTTCCTGTTTTGTAAAAGAATTTTAAGTTTTAGACGATGGATTGCCTATTTTATGGGATAATTTTTCATATAAATTATTTATTTTTTTTTTAGAAGGCTGAGAATCATTGAAAACTTATTTGAAAGCAAATTATTATAATTATTGGAGATTTATTTTTTATTTTATATTCATAAGAATATTAAACTTTAGCATATGAATGATAGTACATCAATCTTAAAAATATATTGAATAATATGGAAGTTTGAAATATAATTATAATCATTTTTTGTTATTTAATTTTTTTAAGTTCAAGTTATTTGTATTTTAGATATTTTTGATTTTAAGATCAGTTTCATGAATTTGTTTCATGTTGGAATGATGTTAGTACAAAGAGTATTTTCCCAATGTTTTCAATAACATTATCATGATAATTATTTCAGCTTAAAATGGTGGATTAGTATACGAATTGGTCAATTGTTGATGACGATAGTTTAAGCAATTATTGAACCTTTAGTTATAAATTATTTTCAAGGTTTTGTGAACCTTGACAAGTTTATGAAACTATTTGTTCAGCATGAAATATAAGTGTAAAAATTGTTAAGTTATAGCTTAAAAAATTCATGACTTATTAAGAAGATATCTTTTGTTTTACATTTAATAGATATTTTTCAAGAATCAATTTGGTTGACTGCATTTACTTAAAATAATTAAATTTTTTTGATTAAAATGTAACAATTCAACGCTATTTAAAATGTAGTTTTCAAAATATTTAAAGGATATAATTCTATAAAAAATGATATCCATTCAAATATTTTGATATGTCATTCAAAAGTATGTTTGTATACAAATCTTTGATGATAAATATTAATATTATTAATTAATAAGTATTGATGTATGTTTTTGCTGTATTAACTATATAGAAGTCGGGCAGGACTATGGTTTTATATCAATTGACATATTTATTTTATATTATTTTATTCTTAAAAAGTATTTTTTATAAATATGGTTGCAGAGGGATTTGGAAAATCAGATTATAGAAATTCACCAAAAATTTATATATATTTATGTTAGCTGAAAAATGATGAGCGATTGAATGCTGGAGAAATTAGATTAGGAAAAGAATCTTTGTAAGTAAAATCTGCTGACACATGGGTCGTACTGATTAATGTATTGGGTTAATTCTGAAAGGTTTCCTGTAAGTTGAAAAATTTGAAAAGGTCACCAGTAAGTTGCGAGTATAAGAGATGAACAGCCAAGGACATAGGGGGACGTGGTTCAGTAGTAACAGCAGATACATTCAATTTTTTTACTGGAGAATCGCGGAAAACTCCTTTTAAAATTAAAAATTCACTCGAAGAAAAAAGACAGTAGGAAGTTTCAAGAAAAGGTAAGAGGAAATGCATATTCAAACTCAAGATATGTTAGAAAATAGTAAAGAACGTAAAAGTAAAGAAGTCTATGAATGGATAGTCTAGCACAGTGGTGATGCTATATAAAGGTAAAAGTACGGATTGAGCCACCATGCAGGGGCATACACACCAGGAGACGAGCCTGGCACAACGGAGCCCGTAACACCAAAAATTTTGGGTTTCAAATTTTTATTATCATTTCAGATTGCATGCATTTATTGAATTTATAAATATTTTTATTAATTAATATTTTATATCATATATCTTTTTTTCTGTGCGTAAATCGACTCTGATTCGCCTGCCAGCCACCCTCGCGTCATTTGTTTCCGAGTATTAACAGAAGGATTTAAATGAACAATTTATAAATAAAGAAATAAGAATTAGAGGGATTTTCTGAACGAAATTTAAAAAGAAGTGATTTGAGAACTTAGACGAGGCAGTGTCTGTAGCATTATAACGGACTGAGTATAAATTTCTTTGTTTCTTTTGGTTAGATCCTTCCTAGGTGGAATAAATTAAAGGTAATGGCCAGACTATTTGTCATTTTTATAAATATTATCAAATTTGAATCTTATTGTTTTCCGACGAACCTGCTGGCACGCGCTTCGGACCAAAATATCCCATTTTATCTCCCATACATGTACATCTTTTGACGATCTCTGTTTGAGGATCCGGACGGAGAAGCAGGTCGCGGCTTTCGAGTGGGATCACCGTACCTGGAGATTATTTCTAGTCGAGAATCAGACTTTGAGACCAGACCAGAAATAACTATGGCGGCGAAGAAACAGAACGCGAGCGACGTGGGCTTGGTTCAATTGTTGGACCAGTTTCACGGAACATTCGAGCTGTACGATAGAATACGTCGACTAGACTGTACTGATTAGCGACCGCAGGAAATCGGCGCAAATGCGCAGAGCCACCAAATCGTATGAAAGAAGCGCATATTGTGGGCAAAACTACGCCGTTGGAATCCGACATTGTGCGTATCCTGGTTGGTTCATGATGATGCCAGTGAATGGCGGTTCTAGAACCCCTATGAGAGGATACGGAGCTTATCGCAGAGCATATCGGCAGTTGTCCGGGGTACAGTGACGATGATTATCGTCACATGCTTCACTAAAACCTCGGTTTTGACGACTTCGGGAAATTTCAGGGTGACGACGGCCACGTCGACGGCCTAGGCGATACCCGGGATAATTACGACTACAGGTCTAGTTGATCGAATATGAGAATTAGAACTATTACAAGAAGAAATTCTCCCATCGGACCGGCAGTGACAGCGAGAGCCAGGACTTGTGGAGTCCCAGGGCCTGCCGAACTCGGGACCGTCTGAAAGGATCAGACAAGACCAAAGGGAGACTGTGGAGTCCTCGAAGAGAAAGAAAATAAAATCACGTGGCGTGGCTCCTATACCGATGATAAAAGTAGTGGAAGTGGCACCGATAGTTCTGGTAAAATCCACCAAAAGATACGAGTCAATCGTGAGCAAGAAGGGTGTCAAAGAGGTACCCAAGAAGTGGCAGAAGCAGAGGTTGAAGAAGACGAAGATAACAGCAATGCCTAGAACAGCGGAGACCATTACGGGAGTCCCGATATTAGAGACAGAATTTAAGAGCCTTAAAGTTATGCCGTACTAGTTAAGTCTCTTCTTCATCGATGTCCAAAATACATGTAATGTAGAATAAAACGCTGGAAGATTTTAAGGTTTCTGTTTCAATTGCAGGGAAATAGACTATTGTGTATCGGATAGCTAGGAAGCATCAGATTGCGAGGTGTAAGAAAACAAAGTACTGATAAGGGACTAGGTATCAAAAAATCATTTTATCGACGGAGAGAAGCGACAGGTGTAGCAGAGATGGACAAGACAGCAAACGAATCAGGCAATACACATGAAAGGCTAAAACATTATGAGTGAGATAGAGTTTCCACTGTAACGGTGGCCAAATGGTATACCATTCGATTAGTTGACACAGAACTACCCCGAAGTAGAATTCAAGGGAAGGGGCGAAGTTGTGATGAATAGAGAGAAATGAAGGGCTTCGAGCTGATGAACGCAAAGGTGTGTGAAGGCGTTGGAATTAAAGCGGTATCTTCCCATCCCTGTGACGGATTTGCTTGACGCCCGTCATCTATGCCCGTAACGAGCATAGATGACGATGAGGAGCAAGTTTTTATTCTCGTATTCCGGAATCGCCATTAGTTCCTTCTTTGATTCCGCTTTTATTTCTTCGATTTTTTATTCGTTCGATTAATCGGTTATTTCTGGATGTAAAGTGTAGACCCATTTCTCATCACCAGTCATTATGCGTTCCAACTTGTCCTGATAGTCCGAAAGCATTGTTTCACAGACCTCCATGCGACGCTGTTTTTCCGAAAAATTGAGTGTTTTTGACACCAGTCGAGATTTCATCTTTTCAGGCACAAAATGTCTTTCAAAATGATGGTAACTGAGCCATTTGACATTTCAACAATATCAGCAAGCGCTCTAGTAGCTAATCGACGGTTTTGTAGAACCAATTCTTTGATTTTGTCGACGTGTAGCCCATCAGTAGATGTTCTGGTGGTCTTGTTGCGGTCCCTCTTTAACGCGTTCTCAATCTTCTTTGAACAATTTATGCCAATTTAACTACCAAAGGCCTTCTGCAATATTGTGAAAATTTCGGCGACCGATATTTTATTTCGTACACAAAATTTAATGCTACTTCTTTGTTGAATAATTTCAGACATTATAAAAACCGAAGAAACAACGTTTCTTTGTTCAGAAAACACAAGCGTAACTATATGACAAATGAAGAAAATTGCGTGAAATTTGGCACAGACAACACTAACAGTACTACCAACTTAAAAATAAAAACATTTGTCCGAATCGATAAATCCGAAAAATTTAAATTGAAAAGTCTTACTCATATTTGTACACAGTAGTAAGTCTAATACTTTATAAAATAATATTTCATGCTGGGTTGTCTAATTTGAATTATTTTGTAGTTATAATACATCATTTTAATTAATACATGATTTATGTTCATTATACTGAAAATCAATTGTACACTATATTATTTCCTATTAACGATATAGTTAAATGCAAGTGAAAAAATATATAGAGTTTTTTATACATTGCTTTTGTAATAATGTTGATTTTTTTATTTTAAAAAACGTGACAACGTGTGAAAATTTATAAAATATAAAATTGCGCCATGAGTCTACAACCATATTTGTATTTGGCACCACTAAGCGTCGCACCCGACGCCGGCTGATTCTCGTTGTCCGCCACCGTGAGAACTCCTCTTTTTTCTGATTTCGGGACACTTGCTATGCGCATCAGATCTTCTCGCCTCGGTCGCTAGAGAAGCGTGGAGCTCAGATAATAGGTGTGGAGCTAGTGAAGAGCGAACAAGAGAGAGCGAAAGAAGACAAAAATAAAGAGTGAGAGTAGAAAGAAAAAAAGAAATGTCGAGTAAGTGAGAGAAAAAGCGACAGTAGAAAGAACGAACGAAGAACAAACGAGAAAGGTAGTGAAGGAGAGAAATAAAGAAAAAGATATAAAAGAAGGAGAGAAAAAAAGGACGAAGGCGCGAGAAAAGGAGGTAAGAATTAGAGAAGAGTGAGCAATAAAGCAGAGGGCGGAGAAAGAAGGTGAGAGAAGGAGGATACGCCGTGCCCTGGCGCTGGACTCTCAGCACACCTACACCACCAAACTTCCACCAACGGACCGTTGGCACCATCATTGTTCTCCCACCGAGCAATGATGTATACGTGAGACTTTGTCCCTCTCGCGTGAGGACTGCGGTTGTGTCGGCCGCGACGGTGACCGGGACGCGACGGGTGGGGCTTCCTCGAGAACCGCGTGGATGTGCATAAATCCGCGAATAAGTGAATAAAAGGAAGGGCTATAGAAAAAATACCTTTCTGGACTCCTTTTTTACCCGTATTCCCGTCACATGCGTGTATATGTGTTTTTGTTTTGTTCTCTCCTTTTCAAGCTGGCGGGGCTCCTCCAATGATTTTTGGAATTAGGTGAGTGAATGAAATAAGTGAAGTATATATTTAGTAAGTTTCCAGCATTTTTTCCCAAAATGTGAGATTTCATTATGAAAACATGATTACATATCCTTTATTCGAAGTATTTTCCATCGAAACATACATTTTTGGATGCTTCTGATGAATCTTTATGAATTCTAGATCAAAAAATTTCTTGTTTTCTTAAAATAATAATAGCACATTGTGTATATTGTAATATTATTTTCCCATAGGAGGGCGCTTTTTCTTTCTCAAAGCAATGCACAAAAAATTGAACGTCAAACTCACAGAATTAAACAATGTTAAACCCCCCTCCCTCCATGTATTAGCCATGCTTAGATAGAGCAAGCAGGTATAAAATCTAAAGGTCCAAATGATACTGGCTCTGGAATAAGTTACCCTATCATAAAATGTAATTCGTTGGGTTTAAAAAAAAATAATATCGGTTTTCTCTTAAGGTTATACGTGCAATTTACTTGAATTGAATAAAATAAAATTAAATAATTCCTCTTATTTGGAAATTACTATAGTATGTTAAGAAGAGATGTAGGATTGGGTGGCGGGGGTGCAGGGGGTGAAACCCCCGCCGGGGGTTGGGGGACGGAGCCCGCCTTTTCTATAAATAAATAAGACTAATCAATTGAAGATTATAAGTTTGTTAATAATCTACGTTCAAATTAAAATTTTTAAATATTTAATAGCACAATAAATAGAATTTTAAATTAAAACTAATTAAAAAAAAGATATAGATAATTTTTAATACTTAAAAAACAAAAATTTTTATTATAAATTTTAGATAGAATAAAAATCTTATTTCATTTTAAAATCTTGAATACCTAACTCAAAGTGCAAAAAAAGGTCGAATCCGCGGTCGACTGGTGTATATACTCGTAAGTCTAAAGATCGTAAATGCCAGATGTTGCACAGGCACAGAAAACTGAGAATCCTACCGGACTACACAATTCCGTCCATTCGCTTTTCCTCCCAAGGGAGGGAAAGTAAAATTCTGCTTTCTGATTGGTCGGGAATCAGCCATAAACACTTGTCCTCCCTAGGGAGAAAAAGTAGTATTTTGCTCCCTCTAGACAGCTGCAGAAAATCGTATTTTGCGCCCCGAGTGCGGGAAATACTTTTATCGGTCTTACAGCGTTTATACTATAATATACGAGGGGAGGTCAATAAGTCCTTAGAAAATCTAAGAGGCTCGTAGTATCGCAAATGGTCTGTTTCTAGTAAGCATCGTTCCTCATTAGGTATTTGACAAAGTTGCAGGCATATTCATCTAGTGGTTTCGTTTTTATCGTCATTTGGAGTAAATAACTTTTGTTTTCTTAAGAAAATCGAAAAAAATGAGTTTAGAGCGGTGATTAAACATTTCTATTTAAAAGGCTTAACAGCAAAAGAAATAAAAACTGAGTTGGATTCAGTTCATGGCACATCTGCCTCTGTTTTTACAACAGATTACAATTGGATAAATGAATTTAAACGTGGCCATACATCAACAGAAGATGAACATCGTTCAGGACGTCCCGTAGATATGAGTACCCCGGAAATGATCGATACAATCGACGATATGGTGTTAATTGACCGAAGAATAAAATTGCGTGAAATATTTCAGGCCACAGGGGTTTCAAAAGGTACCGTCGTTTCAATTTTGCACGAAAGTTTGCTATGAAAAAAGTGTCTGCGAAATGGGTGCCGTGTTTGCTTTTAGCTGAGAACAAACACAACCGCGTGGTCTCTTCTAAGGCTCTTTTGGAGCTCATGCGTCGAAACCCAGATGACTTTCTGCATAGATTAATCACTGTAGATGAAATATGGCTATACCATTATACTCCTGAGAAGAAAAAAAAGTCTAAAAATGGATTATTAAAGGTGAATAAACTCCAAAGAAGACAAAGATGGTGAAACCAACTGGAAAGATTATGGCTACTGTGTTTTGGGATGCACGCGATATTATCCTTGACTATTTGGAAAAGGGACAGACGATTACTGGAAAGTATTATGCGTCATTATTAAGTCAGCTACATGAGAAAATAAAAGAAAATCGTCCTCATTTGCATAAAAAATTTTCTTTCTCCATGATAATGCACGAGTGCATATATGTGCAGCTTCGATGGCTAAAATTCGGGAATTGAAGTTTGAACTGATAGACCATTCACCGTACTCACCAGATCTGCCCCCGAGTGACTTCTTATTTCCAAATTTAAAAAACTGGCTCATCGGACAATGGTTTACGTCAAATGAGGAGGTCTTGCTCACACAAATGCTTAAAAAAATTAGTGATACGTCTATCAAAGTATATTGAACTAGAAGAAGATTATATTGAAAAATAAAAAAAAATTTACCCCTAAAAAATTGTTTTTCTATTGTTTTCAAAAGAATTATTGACTTACCCTCGTATTATACTAACACAGTTAGATGGTTCTTGTTTTTAATCACCTTCGAAGCATTTCCCATAGAAATTAAAGTATAATATTATAGTATAAAGACTGTAAGATCGATAGAAATATTTATTAATTTAATTCAGAAGAGTGGACATAAGTACAATTTTTAATTTTTATTTTATTTAATTATGTAATATAATTTCTTATGAGTTTGATCATAAACATATCAATTTTTATTAATTTTGTTGCTTTATATAGCGCAAAATTAAAGATTCTTTTTGTATGTTCATCTCTGTAATCTTTATAGTTTTAGACTACATCTAAGTATTTTACGTTCGAATATTTTAATTTTTTTCAGTTTTGTAGTTAAAGATTATATTAAACTCTACAGGGGATGATTATATAAATCAAATGGTATGGACATTTATATAAACATAATATGGCAAGACTTTGAGATCATAAGCCTGAATAAGTCATGTAAGAAATTATATTTGGTTTTTGATTTATGGGCAGGCAATAGATATTGTATGGTTTACTGAAAATATTAGTTGCTTTATATAATTGCATATTAAGATGTACGTTCAGTCACAATAAGTAATCATGACAGACGACCATATTTTACCGATGTTACAAGCGTGATACTCACATTGTTGTTTCTAATATTAAAATATCTTCAGGTATTTTTGATATTTTTTGATGCCTTATCGTTGATTGGGTTGCGAAACAGTATCGTCTCGCATTTACTGGTATTTATGTCAAGATGTCAGTCATATAAAAATATCCTTATTTTATCGTACAGAAGATACAGTTTTGATTCTACATTAAGTATTGTCTACCAACTATGTAACCAATAAGGTCGCCGATCAAGGCTTCATGATAAGGATTTTAAATAAATTATATTTATCTCCCAGCGCCTACGAACTCGAAATATAGCGATGGCAATAGCCGTTGCTTTTCGGGCGCTCCATTTTAATTCAATAATGTAAAACTTTTACTTTTGATGCTTTTCTATTATTTAATTTTTAGCCCCAGTAAAAGTATATACATATACTTTTCTTATAAGAAAAAGAATCAACACAAAGGAGAACGCACACACGGGAGGCGAAGGTGCGTGGATGTACGGTCGGAAGAACACAAAAATATATATGCGGCCGATCGATTCACTTCTTTTGTTCTGTCTTTATTCTACGAAGACAAACTAAAATCATTTCAGCGTGATTACGGCACCCGACGCGACCGCGGTCCTCGGCCGGGAGAAACTAATATTATCGCGTATAACACACTCGAAATTCGTCGCGCACCTACCTCGTCAATCTCCATAGGGTGGTGGTAGTTCAGGGGGTCCATCGTTGGAAGGTGATAGTCTACCCAGGCTCCGGCGTCAGAGCACGAGGTCATCATCGTTTCCGCTGGTCTCTAATCTCATTTCCTTCTTCTTTATTTCACTGCTTTTATTTCGTTTTGTTTCTCACATCTCTCGTCTCTTGACTCTGTTTCCTCCGTCCTTTCACTCTTTCGCCTCTCTTTCGGCTCTTCTCCTTTTCTTTCACCTCTTCTGGCTCACTTCTTTCTCCTATCTTTCTTTCACTTTTCACGAGACTCAGTCGGCGTCGCGAATTTCGCGAAGAACGAAAAAGGGGTGGGTACTCACGGTGGCAGACGGCGGTGTTTGGGCAGCATCGGGTGCGACCCTCCTGCGGCGCCAAATACAATTTTGGCCCCGAATAATGAATTAACAATAACATTAAGATTGAAAATAATAATTAATAATTGAGTAAAATACACATAAGGCAATTATAATAATGAAAACTAATTATACTTTTTACTTGATATTAACAATAAATATTAAGAATTCCCATAAATTTCGCAATACAAGATTACGTTAATACATCAATTTATTAATATGATTGTATAAATTATCATTTAGAAAATACGTATTATGCTTTTTTTCATACGTAGAAATGAATTTCGGAAATCGAACGCAACCTTGTACAATGCTTTCATTTGACTCTTAGAAAACAAATAATAGTATCGATTATTATATGTTATATAATAATATAACATAAAAATATCGTGAAATCATAGTAACACTTGTCAAAATAAAAAAATCATTAACACTATTACAAAATGCAAACGCAGTAAATAAAAAATAAAATCTTTGGAATCGTTATCTTGGCTTATACATATCTCGTATAGTTGAATAGTCGTCTCGAACGACACATGTATTTGATGAGTGCTAAATTCTTAAAGTTTAATCCGTGCTTATGTATTACGTGTAATTGTCAGTATATGTCGCAATTTTTATAACATGTGTATCATAATATATTTTCTTTTATTTTGACACGCATGCCTTTGCCTTATATAACAGGATTCGGTGTATTTCTTCATCGTTGGCTCATCGGATGATTGGGAGCAGTCGGGCAATGTGCGCGGACATGAATGCGAGCGGTGATGTAAGGGATTGGGAGACGGAACCGAGCACAAGGTGTGGCGGTGCACGCACGAACGCCTTAAGGTTACACGATTCAAGGATGCCACGCTCGCCTGGATAAGTCGGTGCACGCGTCTTGTGACCCGTCAAATATATATTCATAAGAAACTTGTGGAATATAATTTAAACGTAATAAAGTATAATATAAATATAACATAAAAATCTGACTTGCATGGTTCTATTTATAACTTACAATCTATTGTATTATTTTAGTAAAATATATTTAATTGTCTTTTTGTTCATATAAACATAACTGAGTTCTTTGATTTTTCCCCATTTTACCAAAAACTTCCTTTCCTTTGAAATGGATCCTGGTGTAATCGCGTAAGGTATAATGAGCGAGAAAGAAAAACGTTACAGACTAAATAGTTAATTTCATTGACAATATTTTTGAAATTCAGTTTTAGGAGCATTTTATTTCAAGTTTTATTATTTTCTATTGGGTAGTAACGTTCCTATCGACCTCGATGTAGCATACGCGGTAATATTCCAGGGTCATTCTAGAGGGGAGGAAGTATTACAAAGAGCGGGTTCTGGATCGGGTAAAATAATTTATGTTATGATGTATTCATGCAACAAATAAAAAATAAGAAATGGATAAGCGAGATATACTTTAAAAAATCTTAATAGTACAAATATATTATTTAGCACTACTTTATTGATTCAGCACTAGTTACCGCACGAATACCCGGCGCTGTTTTCGACGCGGAGAAGTTATAACTTATACGAATCGAGATCATTATAATAAGGATACAACTATAAAGAAATATTTAATTCCGCTGGTCTTTTGAGGAGCGCTTCCCAGCCAGGATAATTTCATTTTCATGGTGCTAGTGCTCTTTATATTACATAACAAGTATACATTAACAAGTTACATAACACGTATGGACATATATACGAGTACAAATATATATACAAGTAGCGTATATGGAAATATTATAGAATTAATATAATGCGGACGTTTGCATAAGTGCGCCCTTAAAAATAATTTTGTAGATACGGCGATGCATAGATTTTCTAGTCCTAACTACCGCAGTATCTACTTTAATGCTGACGTGAGCCTTGGTGAAAAAGAGCTGGAGCTCGGGGTCATGCGTTACAGCGGGAAAGCAGGCTTAACGCGGCTCTCGCTCGCTGGGCGAAACCAATCCCCTGCCGCATAGTTAAAAATTATTAACCAGCGGGAAAGTGAAAGAGCATATGTTGCGTGTTCTCTTTATTGAGTTTGCCGATGTGCTCGCGTGTCTTGGGTTCATGTGATACTTAGTTTGCGCGTGCTTTGTAATCAGAAACTTATGAAACTTTACGCATCATTTGCTTTCGGAAACTTATGGGGCGGAATGTATTGGTTTTAAAGACAAGGAATTAGACATTTTGCTGGATGAGAATTCATGTCAGATTCAAGGAGAACTTGCGGCATCGTTGAGCATCACGCAACAAACCGTTTTCCTGTTCCTAAAAGCATTGGGAAAGTGCATGCCGTACGAATTGAAGCCGAGAGACATCGAAGGTCAATTTTGCACGTCCGAAATGTTGCTGCAGTGGTAGAATAATAAATAATTTGTGCAACGTATGGTCACTGATAATAAAAAATGTGTTTATTATGATGACCATAAACGTAGAAAATCTATACAAAGCCCAAAGAGCCCGTCTAATCGACGCTGAAACAAAATATTCACGAAAAAGTCATGCTTTGCATATGGTGGGATCAAAAAGGTATCGTATACTACGAACTGCTTCCGAGTGTTTAAATCATTGTTTGAACATTACACGAAGATGAACGGAATATGAGACCAGGCATAAGTCCATCATTTTTCATCACGATAACGCTCGGAAATATGTTACCAGTACGGTCCAAAACTATTTATATAGTCCAGACTTCGCACCATCTAACTACCACTTGTTTTGACTAATGCAGAATACTGTTATGGGAATATGCTTCAGTTTAGTAGAGAAAATCTAGAATTCGCTTCAAACACAAGAAATTTTTTTGGTCTGCAATTCATGAATTGTTAGATAGATGGGAAAAAGTTATAGCTTCCGATAGACGATACTTGGAGTAAAGGACATGTAACCATATTTTTATAATTAAACCTCACATTTTGAAGAAAAAAAACGATGAAAACTTACTTGTAAACCCAATATATAGACGAAAACATATATTTTGTAATGAAATTTACAAGTTTTATTTAAAAAAATTTAGTAAAAAATTTAAACTTACTTCATATTCTATTATTAACGATTCTATTATTAAAACCTTTAAAAAAAAAAGAAAAACACGTTTTATAAACTAAATTTTTCTAATTTGGCTTAATCATCTAGAAGGCGTATAATATAGATATAAAAGAGACATAAAACAATCGCTGTGTGAAATAACTCAAATACTTCTGAAATTCATTTTTTTAAATAAGCGTGTTTCACTAAATTTGATAGAAAATTTTTGATAACAAATACTTTGTAACATCGAGCCACTAATTAGAATAAAATATTATTGATTTTAATAACCAAACGAAAATATATTTAAAAAAATCATAACATAGATGTAAACATTAAAGTATATATATATATTTATCTATGTACACACATATATACACATACGAACACATATATATATGTATATAAATTAAAGTTTTGTAGAATGAAGTAAAGGTAATAGAAATAAGAAGAAAGAATAAAATAAAATAAAAATAAAGTTTTGTAGAATAAAAATCGAACCTAAAATCACTAAATTTCGTCTAGCATGTCATCATCTTATTTGGGCAAGGCCAAGAACTTCGTAATACCGCCGAAATAAGGCGTTGTCTTGCGCAATATCATACGTCAGAAGCGTATGTTTTTCCTACGAAGGTCTTTGAGGTAGCACAATATGTACATTAGAGATGCGCTAGTGTACAATTTTTAATGTTTAATTTATAGTAAAATTAGTACTTTTAACAACTAAACCACATTTTTAATACAACAAATAGTTAGCACAAAAATTATAATAAATGTTTATAACAAAATTTATAAAGTTACATAAATATTAAGGCTAGAAGTAACAAAAATAAATAAAGCAATAAAATAAGCTGTAAAAACGAGGAGCAGAGAGGGATTGCGGATGATTATGATTTTTTTCCCCGATTTTTCCACAAAATGCATTCAGTTTCAGTCCAGTAAGCAGTGCCAGTCCAGTAGAAGTCTCGGTAGAAGAAGCAGCCAGTCAGGAAGTCGTATCAGCATCTCTCTCTCTCTCTCTCTCTCTCTCTCTCTCTCTCTCTCTCTCTCTAAGTAAGTAATAAACATAATTATAATTCAATTACTATTTTTCGTTTTTTTCTTTCTTTCCTCTGTCTCATTCTTTTCCATAATCTGGGGAAGTGGCTGGTTCTGCTCTATGGTAGGACTGTACATGCCCCTCTCATTTTTACTCACGAATATACACAAACACATATTTTCTCTGTTAGGGAATTAGGTCGGCAGGCCGAGGCGAATGCGATTTTTCTTATGAAAGAAAAGGAATTCGTATTCAAGTAGAGCCTTGGACTCTGGTCTATTTAATCAAGCTTAGGAAACACTCTAAGGTATAATAACCGAAAATAACTATCATTGTATTATTGTTATTCAATTATTTAATAATCCCGAGTTAGTGGAGGAAACTCCAGGCTCGTTCGACGCTACATTCAAAGGCAGACATACATATATTAAGAAAAAATATGGGTGATCTTTGAACAAAGTTAATGTACACGAAAGGACATATATGCCCAGACGTCGCATTATACTTTGAATTTTGCGGGCTCAGCCGGGATTTCAACACTTGGCGTTAAACAATTGAAGTAGAAAAATAACAAATAATAAAATATAACAAATAATAATAACAAAAGCAAATAACAAACTAATACTTCTGATAATAAAAAAAAACACCTAAAACAAACAAAAGCAAATTCACAAAGTAAACAGTAAAATACATGTACAAACAATAATATATAAAACAATATATATATATATATATATATATACATATATATATAGATACTCATCTGTATGTAAAACAAAATATATTTAAAAAAATGTATATACATACACGGTATATATATATATATATATATATATATATATATATATATATATATATACATACATATTCAGTTACATATAAAACAATAAACAATATAAAATAGAATATAAGCTACAATACAATATATAAAAATAAAAATAATACATATATCTATCTATCTATATATATATATATATATATATATATATATATATATATATATGTGTGTGTGTAAAATAAATAAATAAAAATAATAATATATATATATATATATATATATACGAAATAAAATAAATGATACCAATACCAGACTCCGAAGTAATAAGTATCTATACAGACACTAGGTTACAACGCCTAGAACAAAATATTGATGCATTAATCGGCAACGATCATGGCCGTTGGGAATTTGGGAACTATTTAGATAAAAGAATAGACCAATTGGAAAAAGCTCTGAATTAGGAATAAGCCGAAAATAAACAATTGAAAGATACGATATTACAAATATATTCCCTGCTCGCAGAAGAGCAGGACTAATTCAAAAATTCAGAAAGAAGAGAACAACAGATTATAACCTTGCTAAAGGAAAAGCAAAGAGATGAGAAATTTACAAACAATTATTGCCACAATTATAAAGGCTACTATAAGCCTACACAAATCACCTAAAAAGGAGGATACTGAAACTCTAGAAAGCTTAGAAAAGGTGTTTGAACAACTTTCCTTAACGGAATAAACCTCACGACTAGAAGTGGGATTAAATATAAAAAATTAATAAAAATTTTATTTTCAAAAAAAAAAAACAAACCATTTAATGATAAAAAAGGAGGGAGAACACGTAAGAAATGAATATAACAAATCGTCGAAAAGCCTAAATCGGGATGCTACAAGTTAAACAAATGAATTAACATTAACAAATTAATAACTCAACCTCACCATTTGAAAAATTTAAAAGAAATAAAAATTAAAAATTAATATGACCAAGCACTAAAGCCTCTCAGCTACAAACGATAATACTGCAGAAGTAGCAATAGACCGTCGTCTATAACATGCCAGCTATGCAATAAGCCTGGCCATACAGCTAACTTCTGTCGAACTAATCAAACGAATAAACAAAAACCTATTCCGAAATGCCAAAAATGTGGAAGGTTAGGGCACTCTGAAGCTACATGTAGGGTACGCGATCCCTCTCAACAAACCGCAGCCAGTTCTAACAGACCCACATGCGCTTATTGCAAGTATACAGGACACTCAAATCGGAATGTCGAAAGCGACAATATAATCAGGGAAATGGACAAAGTCCCCAGAACAAGAGCGCGAACAGAGGGACTTACGACAGACAAACGCGTTCAATGAACACAAACCAATTAGCGAATCTGCTAGGCGAACTAATACCCTTGGAGCCACAATAAGCAACTACGTCCCATACGTAGAGGTTCAGTTCGGGCCACAATGTCTTCTTTATTTTATGATAAACAGTGGATCTGAAGTAAGCATTATCAAAATATGATCAATACCCAAAGGGGCACACATAAACGAATCAAAAATTTATACACTAGCAGGAGTGGAAGATAGTAAAGAAACAACTCTAGGTATCGTATTATTAAAAAAACTTCTTGTAGTATCAGACGATTTTCCTATTCCATACAATAGAATCATAGGATCAGAATTCTTAACAACTCATCATAGCTAGCCAATCGACGAACGTACGACTAGGAAATGAAACCTTAGGCATCCCTACATATAGCATTGTGAATATTCACGTCGAACAGGAAACGGAGTTACTTCCTACCGTGACTATCAAGAACCCAATGGGCGGCAAATGTAGATTCCTAGTAGACACAGGATCTCAAGGAAATTTAATAAAAATAGGAACCATACCCCATCAGTTCAAAATCGATGAGTCACAGAAAGGACTCTTGAGGAGGATAAGCTCAGAACAATTTTCCACCCTAGGAACTTTAAAACTTAAAGTTTTGGGAGGAATCTCTAGTTTCCACGTCGTCTCCGATCATTTTCCAATACCGTATTCCGGTATTTTGGGGGCACGATATTTAAGCGACGTTCGAGTAACACTAAACTACGGGATGAAACGACTAGAATTTCTTCATACTCCCGACCAACCGATTGAATTTGTATCACCAGAGATTCTTCGCAAAAATTTAGCCGCGGAATTGGAAGAAGGAGGAATACACCATACAGTAGACTCGTTACTTGTGAATGCACCTACCGATAATCAGAGCAACGAGAGCGAAACAGACGATGAACAACAAAGGCTGAACGAAGAATTGTTACACATAGATGATAATGATACAAATGAATTTTTAAATAATTACTTCGATAATGAGAGTATATCCACAAAGACGCTTTATTCACTTACGCAACAACTAATATTTGAAGAACTGAATATCCCCTCAAAGGGAGTAAATAATGAAGGCACCGTTTTCCCCACGGAGAGCTTAACTTCCGTGCAAACCGCATCTATAAGGGATATAATACGGACAGATCACCTTAATGAAGCCGAAAAAGAATATGTACAGCACTTAGTCGAAAAAAACCACGATATTTTCTTTCTCACCGGAGATTCATTGCCTGAAACAGATACTATAACTCATAGAATAAAAAACGCATATGAAGAACCAGTCAATGCTCGACAATATGAATTCCCTTACTCGCTCAAAGAAGAAATAGATAGACAGGTGAATGATTTATTAACCAAGGGGTGATAGAGAACTTCGATTCTCCATTTAATAGACCAATTTGGATCGTAAAGAAGAAAGCAGATTCACAAGGTCGACCAAGATGGCGAATGGTGCTCGATTACAGAGCTTTGAATGAAAAAACGGTAAGCGATGCATATCCACTGCCGAATATCACTGAGATATTTGACCAAGTAGGAGGTGCAAAATATTACTCCGTACTAGACCTTGCATCAGGGTTTCACTCAATTAAGATGGACCCGAGAGATGCACATAAAACAGCTTTCAGTACGCCGTTTGGACACTATCAATTCATTCGTATGCCTTTTGGGTTAAAAAATGCACCCGACACTTTTCAAAGGTTAATGGACACCTTATTCAGAGGACTACAAGGCAGAGAATTGTTTGTGTACTTGGACGACATTGTGATATATGCAAACACACTGGCAGAACATGATAGAAAATTGAGTCTACTATTAAACAGACTTCGAGACGCCGGATTGAAGTTACAAACCGACAAGTGCGAATTTTTGAAAAGAGAAGTGAATTATCTAGGATATCGTTTGAGTGAAAAAGGACTTAGTCCCGACGAAAAAAAGATAGAAGCTGTAAAAGACCACAACCGAAAAACGCAAAGAACGTGCTTCTTGGTTTAGCCGGATATTACCGCAGATTTATTGAAAGATTCGCTGCAATTGCAAAGCCATTAACAAAATTGCTGCAAAAAGACATAACATTTGAGTGGTCGAACAAAACCGAAGAAGCCTTTCAGACTTTAAAAGACATTCTATGCAATGCACCCTTATTACAATTCCCCGACCTTACTCAACTATTTAATATAACAACTGATGCCTCAGGGTACGCTATAGGAGGTATTCTGTCCCAGGGAGAAATAGGGAAAGATGGGCCCATAGCATATACTTCTAGAGTTTTACGCAATGCAGAACTTAAATACGAGGTTTACGAAAAGGAAGCCTTAGCAGTCATACATAGCGTGCAGGCATTTCGTTCCTACGTATATGGAAGGAAAATAACAATCATCACTGATCATCAACCCTTGGTTTAAATCAGCAGACCTGAATACACGAGTACAAAAATGGCGGTTCAAACTCTCCGAATATGATTATACCGTCTTGTATAAACCAGGAAAACTAAATTCTAACGCAGACGCATTATCACGAAATCCACCTCAAATAGTCACAACAAATATCGTGACGAGATCAGGACGAGAACTCAGTAATGCGCCAGGACGCACGGATAAAAATAAATCAAATCCAAAGATAACTACACAACCAAAGAAGAGAGGACGACCTAAAAAGATTACACAAGGGAAATCGGAAAATTTCCTTTACCAATAATAGAAAACAAAAGAACAAAGGATATTACGCAAGGGGAAACTAATTCAAAATCTCCGATAAGAAAAAGGCCCACGCGTGACACGGTTCTACAGGCGCCTTGTTATGCCGAAAGCGAACCGGAATCACACGAAGAGTTTGAGGCTGAACAAACAGCCTTACCTCAACTGATAACCGCTGATCAGCCAGAAGAGACAAAATCAATATCCTCCATCGATTCGTCAGTTAGCCTCAATCACGACAAGGAATACGAGGTTGAAAGAAGCAAGGTAATAGAAACCAAAGATTTAATATGCCACCGCAAAGATAACATCGTTTTCTTTGTAACTAGCGATGGAAAGCCCTGTGACGACGGAGCTAAAAAACTACTGGAAAACAATGGCATAAACATTAATCCAATGTATGTTGGAGATGTCCAACAAATAAAAGGGTCGCACTGCAAAAACCTCTTTGCATTATGCATACGAGGAGAAATACCCATATCCATGACTATAATAAAAACCAATATATACAAAACTGAGTCGATCTTAAAGGAAATTCTAATCAAAATAGGAGAAAACATTATTAGCATTGCCAAATGCAAGAACATTGAAAACATTGAATGGCAAGACATTCTTGAAAGAATAAAAGCATCTTTTACGAATTCCCCGATTAAAATTATCATTTGCAGTGACACCCTTAAATTCGTTCCAAAAGAAAAGAGGGATGAAATTTTCTACGAATTACATAAGTCACCAATAGGGGGACATAGAGGAGTATCCAAGACATATAACTGAATCAAACAGAGGTATTATTGGAATAACTTAAAGGAAGACATTCAAAGAAGAATACAACAGTGTTTGGATTGTCAACTTAAAAAAACAGTGAGATTAAAGACCAAACAGCCAACGGTGATCACCGACACCCCCGGTACACCCTTTTATAAAATAGCTTTAGATGTCGTAGGGCCATTAACCCCTGCTAAACTTGGAAACGAATACATCTTGACAATGCAAGATCAATTCTCTAAATTCTGCGTAGCAGTACCCTTACCAGATAGACTGTCCACTACCATAACAGATTCTTTTATAAAAAAATTTATTTGCACCTTCGGAACAACAAAAATCATTCTAACAGACCAAAGGAAAAATTTCCTTAATAGCTTAATGAACCGCATAGCTAAACGGTTTAAAATAAAGAAACTACGGACAACCGCTTTCCACCTGCAATCCAATGGATCGATAGAACGCTCACATCACGTTTTGAGCGAGTTCTGAAAACAATATACTACCAACGATGAGGAATGGGACTGTTGGTTAGACATAGCCATTTTAAATTCTAACACTTGTGTCCAAGAAAGCACCAAGCATACACCGTATGAATTAACTTTCGGTAGAATCGCCAGGTTGCCTTCTCTCGATCCTTTAAGAGAAGGAGATTTATTACCCACGTACAAGGGATATCTAGTGGACTTAGTCACACGGCTGAATGGAATCCAGAAATTAGCCTACGACAATCTAGTATCCTCAAAATATCGTTCGAAGAAATACTACGACAGAAAAATTAATCCACAGAATTTTAAAATAGGGGATTATGTATTTCTACTGTCTGGTCCTAAGCCAAATAAATTTGGAAACCATTACTCTGGACCTCATAAGATACTAGAAGTGTTGAACGAGAATAATATTAGGATTCAAGTAAATAAAAGCAGTAAGAGCGTTCATGCAAATAGACTTCGCATCTCTTACATAAATAAAGAAACAACAGCTCAAAAGAAAAAGGATAGAAAGAACAAGACTCAAAAGAAAAAGACAGAAGGAACATGAGAAACCAGATTAATCAGTGTCACCCTTAGCTAAGAAAATAATTATTTCTATCATTTTAAATATTTTAAAAAACATTTTTTTTTATATAATAAAATTTATATCTATACATAAATAAACTTCGCATTCACAGCTATTCTACCTAACGCTTCATATCCTCCCTACTAACCCTATAATAAAATAAGCATACGAATATTATTGAGAAGCTTATCACTTTAAGAAAGAAAAAAACACAAAACAGACGCAATTAGCTGTTTATACATGCAATTTTTCAGTTGTCTACAAAGGCCGAAATCGAAGTCACGACTAGTTTCTTTCTTATGCCAACTATAATAACTATTTCTTTTCCTTGCAGAGTACGCAACTAACCTCTTTATGATTTCAGAAAAGATGATATCCCTATACACGATACTTTTTACATTATTTTTCGTCACCCCGATAAAACAATGATAGGATACAATTGTGGATCTAAGATCATGAATATAACAACCATGTCGTTATTAGACGTCGGAGAATGCAATTTTCCTCAACTCTACCCTATAAGCCAACTTACTTATATACAGCTATTTTAAATTAACGATTTTCAAGAAACCGAAGCATTACAATGTAAAATAGAGGTACGGAGAACCATCTATTACTACGGAATGCATTCGTATAATTCTGTTGTTAATAATGGCAAAATGGAATATTTGTATGACATCAGTAGAGATAGTTGTTTACAATTATATTTAACTGGGATAATCAAATTCGGACAAAATCACGTTATAAACGTGATCAGAATTAACCATTATATATTCCATGACCTTCGCCGGAAGCATAAGCAATGACGTAACCTGCGCGGGGGCTTATTATAGCGACCCCTATTGAACTTGGAATTCTGTTATTGTCCAAGGAACCCTTAAAATCACCCTATCACAGCAATGTGCGCGAGTAAATTTACAAGACGACAAAATTCATCTACAATCGGGAACATCATGTCCACTATCGGGAAAATTCTGTATAGACGCTACAGATGGATATACTTTCTGGGAGTGGGTCCCTAATAATGATTGCCACTTTAATGAATATGCACTTTAAGAACCGAATACCCAAAATTAGTTATCTTCGAAACAACAAAGGGTATAACGTTTGCCAAATAGAGTACATTATCTAGTAGTAATTTGGATATTTTCGCTTATGTAAATGCAAAATTCGTATATCTGGAAAAACATGTAAAAAGACAAATGCTTAACTTATACCGCAACATAGTGACAGAGCGATGCCGGGTAGAACAATCTTATCCTTAAACAATCACTGACGAAACAAGAGGCAGGAAACAGTTACGAAATGATCGCTCAACCAGAGCCAGAGCCGGAACCCAAGCCAGAACCAGTACTAAACACTATCGACGAGACAAAAGAAAAACAAACGTTTTTTTCTGCAAAGTCATAAAAATAAATTCTCAACTCACGCGACTTTTCCAGAATTAGACGAAATAATAAAAGTAAATTTCTTATTTCCATAATTTCCAGATTGAATTTCGCATAAAAATTCTAACATGTATTAATGTAAGTAGAGTAGGTTGCGATACAAAGAATCATATGAACCCCACGCATCTTCGAGGTTTACCTATGGAGATTTTTTCCCACTGGTTTTTCTTTCCTTAGGATTTCCCTCGTTCACAGACACTCTGCTCTGGGCAAATGCGAAGATCGAATGGGGAGGAAAAAAATTTTTGTCATATGTACACTACTTAACGCCGCATTACCCTAACTGAGGCGAACGATTGTTTTCATACTTCTAACAACCGTCTTACGCAAGGGGTATAACATCGGGCCACTAATTAGAATAAAATATTATTGATTTTAATAACCAAACTAAAATATATTAAAAAAAAGCATAACATAGATGTAAACATTACAGTATATATATATATATATATTTATCTATATACACATATATACACATACGAACACATATAAATGTATATAAATTAAAGTTTTGTAGAATGAAGTAAAGGTAATAGAAATAAGAAGAAAGAATAAAATAAAATAAAAATAAATAAATATATATATATTAATAATATATACATATATATATATATATATATATATATATATATATATATATATATATATATATATAAATAAAGTTTTGTAGAATAAAATCGAACCTAAAATCACTAAATTTCGTGTAGCATGTCATCATCTTATTTGGGTGAGGCAAACAACTTCGTAATACCGCCGAAATAAGGCGTTTTCTTGCGCAAGATCATACGCAGAGCGTATGTTTTTCCTACCAACGGTCTTTTAGGTAGCACAATATGTACATTAGCGATGCGCTAGTGTCCAATTTTTAATGTTTAATTTATAGTAAAATTAGTACTTTTAACAACTAAACCACATTTTTAATAAAACAAATAGTTAGCACAAAAATTATAATAAATCTTTATAAAAAAATTTATAAAGTTACATAAATATTAAGGCTAGAAGTAACAAAAATAAATCAAGCAATAAAATAAGCTGTAAAAACGAGGAGCAGAGAGGGATTGCGGATGATTATGATTTTTTCCCCCGATTTTTCCACAAAATGCATTCAGTCTCAGTCCAGTAAGCAGTGCCAGTCCAGTAGAAGTCTCGGTAGAAGAAGCAGCCAGTCAGGAAGTCGTATCAGCATCTCTCTCTCTCTCTCTCTCTCTCTCTCTCTCTCTCTCTCTCTCTCTCTCTCTCTCTCTCTCTGTCTCTCTCTCTCTCTCTCTCTCTCTCTCTCTCTCTCTCTCTCTCTCTCTCTCTCTCTCTAAGTAAGTAATAAACATAATTATAATTCAATTACTATTTTTCGTTTTTTTCTTTCTTTCCTCTGTCTCATTCTTTTCCATAATCTGGGGAAGTGGCTGGTCCTGCTATATGGTAGGACTGTACATGCCCCTCTCATTTTTACTCACGAATATACACAAACACATATTTTCTCTGTTAGGGAATTAGGTCGGCAGGCCGAGGCGAATGCGATTTTTCTTATGAAAGAAAAGGAATTCGTATTCAAGTAGAGCCTTGGACTCTGGTCTATTTAATCAAGCTTAGGAAACACTCTAAGGTATAATAACCGAAAATAACTATCATTGTATTATTGTTATTCAATTATTTAATAAAAATTATTAGAGGAAACTCCAGGCTCGTTCGACGCTACATTCAAAGGCAGACATACATATATTAAGAAAAAATATGGGTGATCTTTTATGTGTATTTTAGTAGTTTACGGTTTGGAGAATACTTACCTATAGACTACTTTCAATTTTCGATATTCAGGCAAATTTACCATCTAATTTTAGTATTTAAATTAAGATATTGAATTCACTTTAGTATTTTATAGTGAACCTTATATCACAATTTAAATGTGTAAATATTTCAGTATGACAGAAATCAATAGAAATTTATTTCCTACAATGCTTCATAAACATATTCAAATTACTCTTACATCCATTATCGCTACATTCTTATCAGTTATAATTTGCGAGACGTTTGTGAGGATTCTTACAGTTTATGAATGTTACTACAGTTCTTACTTATATTGGATTCAGTTGCTCGACTACGGAATGTTATACTTGATTACAAAAAAAATTTATTGTGATTCATTTCATGAAGTAAGTATATGGAAAAAATTTAATTTGTAATTATGTTTAAACTAATAGTTTAACTAAATTAACAAATATTTTTGCTGATTTTACAAATTTATAGAATGCTCTAATTAGAATAATAGTCAGTTATGATAGTTAATCGTCTATGTTTAGGAATGCCTCCATAGAATCGGACTACTAAACAATAATAATAATAAATATACTTTTGTTAACTCTTATGTGAGCAACCGGGTACCGGGGTACCCACCGCGTTATATTTTTATCGATTATTCTTACTTTTATATATTTATCATCCTTATCTTTACAATTGTTAAAGAAGCTCCTTATATTATTATTATTTTTTAAGTAAATATGAATATTATGCTATTTAAAATTGCTGCTAATTCGTTCTGAGAAACTTTTACATATGGTAACAATACAATTTTATTATTATCATTTTTATCTTTCATATTATTAGGTGTACAAATAAGTTTCCGCCGTTTTGAAAAGATGGCGCCATCGATAAGATAACATCGAAATTGTTAGCTGTAAAAAGTTGTATAGTATATGTTGATATCAGAAAATAGGATAATCTTTTAATACCTCTGACTTTTTGCTAGCATTATTTAGTTTTTGTCGTATTTAGATGTCAAATTTTGAGCGAAGTAAGCGTCATTTGCGGGAATTGTTAATTTACTTCTTTTATTTAAAGCAATCTGCAGCTGCAGTACATCGGATACTTATAGAAGCATATGGTGATGTTAATTTGATTGAGAAAAGTTATCGGGAGTGGTTGGATGCTTTATTGGAGGAGGACTTGGATGCTTTATTGGAGGAGGATCCATACTAAACGCAAGAAGAGCTGGCACAAGCGTTAGAAGTGACCACATGTTGCAAAAATCGTACAGGAAACGTTAGAAGCACTGGATTGGAACGTCCTACCCCACCCACCGTATTCACCAGATATTCTTCCTTCAGACTACTACCTATTCCGGTCGACAACTCATGGTTGGCTGAGCAGTATTTCTTTTCTTAAGAGAAATTGAAGAAATGGCTCGATTCGTGGATAGCCTCAAAAGACGAGCAATTTTTTAGACGGGGTATACACTTACTGCTCGAAAGATCGTCTAAAGTAGTAGAAGGTGATGGGCAATATTTTGAATGACATTATTTGTTCCTTTTTTTACAATATCAATGTAATAGATGAAAACAAAAAAAGAATCTCTTTATTAAAATCAAAAAATTGCCTGTTCGGGCATAATGTAATAGTGTGTGAACCGGAGCCACGAATTAGCGTTCACCGGACACGCACTGTTAGAATATATATTCCTTATTCCTTTATAGCGGAAACTTATTTATACACCCAATATATTCTCTAGTATTATTATAAAATCCTTCGCCTTCAATTTTTGTATTAGTTCTACTAGATAAAAATTATTAATTAATATACCTTTAAATAATTTTGAATTATCTTTTCTGAAATCTTTGTGCAATAAATTAATTGCTCTGTCGATGAATCCCTTTATAGTACCTATCTTATTTGCAAATGGTTGGTGTGAGTTCACAGTTTGTAGTCTACCTGACCATGTAGGTTTCCTATACCATTTTAATTTTACTCTGTTATTACTAATTCTAATAACATTGATGTTAAAAAATTTAATTTATTAATGAATTCTGTTGCTTTTTTAAATTTACTTCTATCATGGATGGAAATCAAAATATCCACTATTTTGTCTACACACCTTTTTGGTTCAATTGCAAAAATAAAAAAATAAAAATTCTGCTACAATTGTAAAGACGTCATTGTCACATCTTTTATAGATAATTGGATCTAAATATAACATAGTCGATGCAATATTTTTTAATTTTTCCATTATCAAATTACCAATAACCAGTGATCAAGGTAATTCTATTGGATATCTTTGTTCTTAAAAATTTTTTTGAAATAATGAAATTCTATTGTTAAAAATTACATTTATTGCAGTAATAAATTTATCTCTTGTTATTTTCGTATGTATACTATCTTCTTTCCACTTTTCTTCTATTATTTCTTTAAATAAATCGCATGGTATATTCGTAAACAAAGATACTGCATCCAATGAAAACATCATACAATTATTCGGAATAATATTGTCCTTAACTAACAAATATCAATCTCGCAGTTGTATAAAATAATATATTAATATTTAAATAATTTAACAATAACAGTAAGGCTGTCCTTGTTTATATTCACACCTGCAGAATGAGAATTATAAATAATTATTAGTTTAAATATTACTGTTAGTGAAGGATAATCTGACTACCTCTACCATTATTGCCGAGCCGATGTATACGGTGTTGTCCAACTACTTCGGATCATCAGGGAGTACTGAAACAAAATTCTAATAACAAAATTATATGTACTTCATCCTCCCATTTTTTTCCATTACATTATGTACCCAATTAAAATATTGATATTAAAATTAATTTACATAATCGGTCTTACAGGCGTGTAAAATAATACGTTAATAATTCAATAATTAAATAATGAGACGCACACTGTCCTTGTTTAGAATCACCTCCGTAGAATTTGAAATATTAATAAAAATTAGTCAAAATATATAATGCGATGGTTTTTATTTATATTTTGAGTCTTGGCATGACATGTTTTGCAGGTTCCATTTGATGTGTCCAATTGAAAGTTTGACGTTTTTAACCATACAGCGGCTTGAAAATTTTCCTCAGTGAAAAATTTAAACTAAAGTTTAGTCCTTGAAAATGAGTCAGAGCGGTTCGAAATATTGGACATTAAATGTAAATTAAGTTACAGGTGGGGGCAGTTAGATTGTCCTTTACTAACATAAAATTTAGATGATTTTATTTTAATTATGATTGATTTCTATTTTCATTTAATATTTACTTAATAGTAATTTCCATTTCACATTCTGCAGCTGTAATCATAATTTTGGATAATCTGACTGTTATGATATTACTATAGTATATTATTGTACAAAGATTGTAAGATTGATAAAAATATTTATTAATTAAAATGCAAAAGTAATTTAAATACAATTTTAATTTGCCCAAAGATGAATGCATGGATCGAATTGAATCAATATATATAAAACATATTTCACTGTCCACTACATATTTGGTAAATAGGATATATTTTTCCTTGTTTTGCGATAAGATTTACACATGACGATCTAAACCATTTTCTATTTTTTTGTGAATAATGCCAATTATCACTCCATAAATGATTATCTCCACGAATTATTATAATTTAAATATATGAATGATTTATAGAAATTTTATACTCATCTGTCAGTCCACAGTGATAATATATTTACATGCTTTTCACTAAAATGCTTTTTAAAGGTTTTTCGTGAGTTCATCCAAATAATATCAATTTTTTTTTTGAGGAGGAGAAAAATCCTTTATGGATCCCAGGGACCGGTCCCCGGGTATGTAGGACTCACATGTAAAGGCATACCCACTAAAAAACTACCACCTCAGTGCATTCCCCTCGACTGCTTCTCACAGCACTGAAAAGAGCTGCGAATCGGGGTCGACAGGCGTGCACCGAGGAGACCTCCTCAGGATGGCGTAAATGCAGTCCAGGAACCGTCTATGAGGACATTACTTCTAGGCTGCGCCATCCTATTCACCCTTACGAGCTTACACGCCTTCTTCGATCCTTCCTTTGTGGTCCAGGATGGACTGCAAAAATTACAAATCTTGGAGCACTTCTCCGGGCTCTCCAGCATCAGCCGGATGATATTTTCCGGTTTAGACTAGCGAAGGCGCTTGTTTGAGGCAGGCGAATCACGCATACGTGGGCAGCAGTTAGGCAAGGTAGATGTTCTCGCGCTACGAACAAAAAGTCTAAAAACTCACAATCTGTAAGACAGTCTTTGGGTTATTGTAAAAAACTGTTATTTTCACAAGTATAATTATACCGGTGTCTTACTTATTTCATCAATCTCCTGTCCATAGTTTTTATATTATTCTACAATATTATGATAGATTTACAAATATGTAAAATTGTGAGTAAGAATTTATTTATACTTTTGAAATCTTTATTTATTCTTCTTAATCTAATTCATCTCCCTCAAAATAATACCCGCCGGATGCAATGCAACTATGCCAACGCTTTTTTAAATTTTCAAAACATTTTTTATACTCGTATTCCGGAATGGCGATCAGTTCCTTCTTTTATTCCAAAACCGTGTCCTTGAAGTGGTCTTTTGAATTTGCTGAACAGCCAGAAATTACAAGGTGCTAAATCACGCGAGTACGATGTTTGTGGAACGATATTGGTTGAATTTTTGGCAAAAGATTCACTTAAAACTAATGTAGTGTGAGTTAATGTATTATCGTGATGTAAAAACCAAGAGTTCTCTTTCCAGAAATCTGGTCTTTTGAGACCAATAGCTTCACATAAGCAATGTATAACGATTAAATAATATTCTTTATTAATCGCTTAGCCGGTTGGAAGGAATTCAAAATGCACCACACCATACTAATCGAAAATAACAGTTAGCACAGCCTTGATTTTTCAGCTACTTTCACCTGATTTTGGATTGGTATTTTTTGGATGATATTGTTTCTTGATCGAGTCAAGTCGGGTTCTTTTCGCTACACCAGTTACGAAATATTTTTCTTCACGTTTTGACTTGCAGAAACGTTGCTCCGGTTCAGCCCACCTCGGAACCTGACCGCTCAATTCGTCGTCAGGTTCGCTCGTGCAAGTTTCTTTCAATTTCCCGGTGTTATTTAAACTATAGGTTTGGCCTACGCTCAGCCCGCGTAGATCCTTGGTCGCTCAGCCCGCCACCCAGTACCTACAGTATAAATATTTAGTTAATCTCAATTCGAACTCTCGCTCAATCCACCAGAGTTTTGAATTAGTCATTATTTATTATTCAATTCAAAAATAAAATTTTTAAATATTCAAATAGAAAATGAGAGTGCTACGACCATTCCCCTCTCACCGTTCCGTACCCCGAAGCTCGCGGTACTCGCTCCTTACCGTGCCGTGCGGCGCCGTAGTACTTTCGGCAATACCCTGCACCGCACCGTCTACTGCCCGCGGTGCTCGCGTCGGTCCGTAGAGAAACAACGTTTGTTCGAGCGTCTTCGAGCGTGCTCGGTTTTCTTTCTCTCTCTATTTGATCTTTTTGATCTTTTTGATTTTCTGCAAGATTCTTCTCGCGAGGACGAGACTTTATAAAAATTCTATATTGTATTATAATACAATATAGAATTCCATTACTTTATCACAATTTATTAGTATATGTGATATAACAATTACTATTTATATATCACAATTTATTATTATTTCTTGTTAATCAATATGTGCGAGCTTATGGCTCGTCATAATTTAAAAATTTGAAAACAAAAATTTATTTTACTGATTGTATGTTTAATGTAGCTTCATGTTACGGGGTTCCCAAAATTCATAAAGAGAAATTTACCTAAAAAATGATAATATCATTAAGTAAATTACTAATGTATCAGATTGCTAAATTTTTATCAGATTTACTAGTTAAGGTAATTGATAAAACCAACACTAACGTTGATGTTTTTTATTTTTATTATTTTTTATTTATATTTTATTTATATTTTATTAAGTTTTATATATAAAAATATATATAATGATTTATTCAAAACGAAACTCTTGTTACAAACTTTGGCACGTTTATGTAACAGAATAAAAATAACGAAATCTAATTACTAAACAAATGAAATAAAAGTATCACAAAAATGAAAATAAGCTGAATATAGGTTAATTATTTGGCACTATTTATCGCACGAATACCCGGTGCTATTTTCCACGCGGGCAGTTCAAATAAATCAGGGTAATTTTAAATCGGAAAAAAATAAAGGTATACTTAATTCCAACACATTTAATATATATTTAATTCCAGCACAATTAATGTATATTCAATTCCAGCACAATTAAAGTATACTTTATTCCGCTGCTTTGTTGAGGAGCATCTCGCAATTAGAATTACAATCTCTTCAGATCAGAGAAATTATTAACTGCCTGCTTTTTAAGGAGCGGCTCGCAATCGAGATCAAGCCAATAATTTATTTCGGAAACGTATTTGGTCTGGATTTGATTGAGCTTTGGATATACGTTTAGCCTCGGGAGGAGTTCATGTGAAACAACTTTATCGGAATCAGTTCACCGGCCGCACTGCTGATTTTGCCATTTGCAAGCCAATTTATATTTATTTTGTCAGTTAATTCTATCGCCGCTCGTGTAACATCGGACGAGCCATCGCTTTGATAATAATAATAATCATGATGATAATAATAATATATCATAACAATTGTAACGTAATAACTATAATATTAATTTATAATAGTTATAATACAAATTTATTATCATTATAATCATAAATTTTATTTAGTTTAATTTAATTACAGAGTTTAATAATAATTAGAACGGATAATGATTTATATCGAATAATTTGTAATGAATTATTTATAACGAGTTATAATCATAATTTATAAAGAATTCGATTGATCAATAATTATAATTCGTTATAATGTTGCGTTTATAGATTAGGATATGCGTATATACGAGGTGTGTTCAAAAAATAACGAGAATTTTCGTTTTATGAAAAAAATATTTATTTACTCATCAATATCTACTTTGTCCCCTTCAAAGTAACCCCCCTCGGATATAATGCACTTGTGACAACGCTTTTTCCAATCCTCGAAACACTTTTGAAACTCAATCTTTGTAATAGCTTTGAGCTCTTTTAACGATTCGCTTTTAATCTCATCTATGCTTGTACAACGACGGCCTTTTAACGTTCTCTTTCTTTTTGGAAATAGAAAAAAGTCACATGGAGACATATCTGGCCAATATGGAGACTGCCTCCATAAGGACGATTACCTCAGAATGCCTATACAGTCTTTTGTGACATCCAATTTACGTAACACAAGTCCCTCCCTGCTTTCCCTTGAGCCTAGTTCATGGGTTAGGTAAATCTAATTGTTTTCAGGCGCGTATATTTTTATTTCTTTATCGGGGTCACGCACGCGACTGTTGTCTTCCGATTAATAACGGATTATTTTATTTTTGAATAATTATTCAAAATTAAAATATTGCAAGTTTAAGCTATATATTAGCTACACAACTAAATTGTCACATGTTAGTGTTTCCATACGTAAAAGGTTTATCAAATAATTAACTATTAACATCAAATTTTATTTCACGTTGAAAATTGAGAAGGGTGATATTCTATAAATATTATTTAAATTAATTTAGTGAAGTGTATATAGTGTATATATATATATATATATATATATATATATATATATATATATATAAGAAGGTAGAACTTTAAACTTAGTTTCCGACCTTCACGTTTAGATAGATTTTTTAGACAAGTAGTAAAAAAGGTTAGATGTGTCGGATCTAGTATATAGTTTTTAGTTTCCGCATTTACCAATAAAATTCAGTTAACAGGTGTCATCATTTGTGTAAACATTATAATTTTTTTATTAGTCAAAACTGAATCGAGATAAAGCGTTTCTTCAACATGTCCTTTTGCACTGTTTTGAAAAATGGCAGCAGAAACTTATCGATTGCTTGAAGAATGTTTTGGCGGACAAGCTCTATCGCTTACAACATGTAAAGAGTGGATTCGGCGGTTTAGAAGCACAGATCTTAATGACAAAGAACGTTCTGGATAAAAGAAAAAGTTTGAAGATAGTGAATTACAAGCATTATTGGACGAAAACTCAACTCAAACGCAGAAAGAACTCACCAATAAGCTAGGAGTCAATGCCAAAGCAGTTAGTAAACGTTTACATGCGATGGAAAAGATTCATAAAGAAGGAAAATGGATGTAACATCGTTTGACCGAAAGTGCCATTGTTAATCGATACAACATCGCACTGTCTTGTCTTGTCAGACTAAAAAAGAAGAATTTTCTGTGACGTATTGTGACTGGTGATGAAAAGTGGGTCTACTATGACAACCCTAAATGCAAAAAGTCATAGGAGGATCCAGGCCAACCGTCCACATTGATACCAAAATGGAACATCCAGGGCCAAAAGCTCGCTGTGGATTTGTTGGGACCGACAAGGTGTACTGTATTACGAGCTACTAAAACCGAATCAAACCATCAACATCAAAGTAATTCTCTTGCATGACAACGTTCGGCCATATGTTGCGAAATCCATAAAAAACAATATTGGAGCTGGAATGATATGTTTTGCCGCAGCCAGCGTACTTGCCAGACACATCGCTTTCTGATTACCACCTATTCAGATCGAGCAGCACGACCTAGTTGGTACACACTTCCGACATGTTGAAGAAGTGCGAGAATTCGTGGATGATTGATTGCCTTGAAACCGTCATCGTTCTTTCGCCACGATATCGCCAAATTGTATTATGCAAGGGTTTTATTTTAGTTTAGTCCTTGCAGCTAAACTGTAACCGTTTGAAATTCCGGATATTAAATATAAATTTAAATTTAAGGTTGTGAGAACACGCTAAAAGAGATCTACGCATTTATTCCTATATATCAATACCAGCTTGTTATAATAATATAGTAGTAGATCATGAAAGTGAGAACTGTTTGATTTTATATCCTACGTCTACCCTAAGTAATATGAGGTATTCAATAGGGAATCTTTCGCTCAAAGAGATTTTTCTGACATCTATCTTAGAACGCAATAATAAATTTGTTTAAAACATGTAAATTTAATTGCATCCTGAATAATGTTTTCTTTGATGTATTTCATAATACGGACCGTATTAAATACATGTAGCAGTGTGACTTTTTGATATAGAGTTGGGTGAAACTAAAACTATATCGATAAGCATATATCATATGCTAGAGTACGTGATTTAAGCTTTGGGTGCTGTCCCTGTCAGTACGGCTAAACGTAAGGTAAAGGGGGCGATATAATTATTTCATCCGCTTCGCGAAATTCTTCTGTTACACGTACTTTTGAACATTTGCGCATAATGCTAATGTAAAAGCGAGCAGATTTTTAAAACAGCAAACGCGTTTATGTTATAAAACATAGTTTCAGTCTATTGTTTTTCTGTCAAATATTTTCTATTTATGATAACACACATAAAGTTTGTAGAGATAATGACACTAATTTCGTACTAAAAATGATTAATTAAACTCGCGATTGTTCCTAATCCATCAGATGTTGAAAACATTTAAAAATTAGATAACACATTCAGTTTTATATTCGAATTAAATAATAAGGTTTGATATTTTGGAAAGAATATTGAAAATTGTATCAATTACAATCCTAAGAATATTACTACAGAATTTCCTAAGAGTTTTCTGTCGATTGATAAGAAACTTGAAATGCATTTAATATAAATAAAAATAATCTTTTAAAGAAAATAAAAAAAACATTAGTTACTTCCTGACAAAGGTGATGTTATACTTCTAATATTTAAGTCTGGTTATTTTAAAAAAATAGAAGACATGCTTTCGTATCAAAATGATTATTTACTTATTATTAACTTCGAGTAGATTTTAAATTTACTAATAAAAGTATATTCACTAATTTTTATTTTTATTTTAGATAGTACGGGGGTGACTATAAGCAAGAACAATTTGACAGTCATGATTTTATTATAAACTTTTTATTTTATCTTATAATACTGATAAATATATTTGTTACTTTGGTTTCTCAAAGTCGATATAAGTACAATCTTCAATTTTAAACGAAGGATAATATTTGGTGTTAATAAAAAAAAATATTTTTTAGGACAAATTGTATGAGATAATTTATCGAAACGAAGGGGTTAAATATTTTGTAAAAATTATAGATAATTAATCAGTGTATAAATATTTTTTCCGGGCAAATGAAATAAGTAATTGGTGGGGATAAATTCTTATAATGTTTTTCAGGCTCTGAAGATGAACTGGTTGATTGTGAATAAATGAACGGTTCAAAACATTACACAGACGTAGGTACATCGACTCAATAATGGTTGTGGAGCAGTAAGGTTTTTATTACTAGTAATAGTATATTGACTCATTTTTATTTTCGTTCCAGAGTATATGGGATCACTATAATCCAAAACAATTTGATTGTTATTATTTAATTATAAACATTTTTTATATGACTGTAAGACCAATAATGTAACAATAACATTTATATAACAATAAACTTATCCAGTCATGTTTATATACTAAATAATAAATTACATTTTCAGTAAATATGAAATTAATTTTAAAATCTTTCCATACATATTTGAATTAAAATGTTATTATGTATCTATCACTCTAAAAAGAATCTTTACAATTAAACTAATATTGTATTGTTTTCTTTTCAGATATTTGCAAGATCGCTATTTTTAGGTAACAGTTTCTGTTTAGGAATGATTTTTTATAAAACCTCCTCTCTAGTATGGAAAGCATTTGGGATTTATGCCACTATTGTATCACTGTTTCATTTATCAGAGTTTTTAGCGATTGCTTTCACCAATCCCATAGTATTATCTTCCGATACCTTCGTAGTAAATCATAGTACAGCTTATACTTTAGCAGCTGGAGCTAGCTGGATAGAATTTTTAATTGAAATAAATTACTTCCCTATAGTGAAAGAGCATATTTGGATAACTTTAGCTGGTTTAACGTTTTGTATTATCGGAGAAGTTTTAAGAAAGACAGCTATTTTTACAGCTAAGAAGAATTTTAATCATATTGTACAGAATCAAAAATCAAATGATCATAGACTGGTAACACACGGTATATATAATATTTGCAGACATCCAAGTTATGTAGGCTGGTTTTATTGGTCGATTGGTACTCAGGTAAATATTTTATTAAAATTTTCCAGTATATCTTAAATACTTAATCATTCTTTTTTCTCATTAATGTTCAATTTTCTTAATTATTATAATGATAGTTTAATATACCTCGAAGTCGAGTCAGAATAGGTAGACGGTCATATAAGAAAAACACTACTCACTTTTCATATAATCCTGCTTGCACTAAAAAACATGACGGTAAATACACTTGGTAAATTGGAGAGAAGCAGACAAATACTAAGGTAGGAGCATGTGACCTTAGCAGTAAAATCTTTGGTATGCGTATTCATAGCATAGTCATGATATCTCTAATCTGCGTGAGTCTAGACTCAGATGTTTAGAAAATAGTATACACAATAGAAGAAATCCCATCTAATAAACTACAGAGTTTCCCTTCCATAGGTTTCATAACAAGAAAAATAACAGTCTGTAACGTCTTTACAACATCAATGCAACGGGCCAAGCTTCGATTGAATTTTACAATTCATTTCTGAGATAAAAGGGTCGGATATGGGAGAGCACTTCTCGATTTATATAAATATTTTTCTATTAATTTTACGATATTTGTTAGGAGGATTATGCAGGTTTTTCATAAAATTCATAATTTTATTTATAATCTCAAAGTAAGCTTGCTACTAGGGAGCGAAACATTGCAACGTTGATTACGCAGTTGGTGATCGCATGTAACGGCCCAATCACATACTTTCATCTGTCACACAAGAAATAACTGCTAAACTCGTCTCTGAGTTAGACGACTCTTTTACTCTCATTTCAGAGAGACTCAGCACGAATGTCTACGTATTGCAAGACTCCATAGGAAGAAATGCAGCTAAGCATCATGTCACCAATTTGCATCCCTATATCACGGCAATCAATCAGAAGACGACGGTGATTCCAGCACATAAAAGACGTCGAGCGAAGAACACACAAATATGATTTTAATGTATATCTTACCGAAAAACATACATTTAATCATATATACTTTCTTCACATTTTAGGAAACCACGGTGACTCCTTTAAATCATGATTTTTTATCTAGTTGGTCATAACATTCCTATAGCCAGTTGGATTATGTATAGAAATATTATCCACGGTGACGATAGAATTCTAAAACTACGTTCAATGTATAATACCATATAATACATCCCTGCAGATATTATAAAGTACCACGCATGGAAGACAAAGCTACCAGGGAACCTCACATTTATGAAAGATTATTATATCATATGTGTTTCCTGTTGGGTTAGTTTTGTGCGTGAACCGTATTGCGGCTGCTTTAACATTCCGCCATAACAACGAGGAAATTCACTCAAGAAATTGGCATAACTCTACAACTAATGCTTTAGTGAGCTGCTCTATCTTATTCGCGGCTTTATGAGTCCTTATTTTACAGAGATTGCAAGTTATTGATTATATATATCCTCGAGATTTTGGGCTGTCATGATGACGTCGGTGGACGTTTATTTTTACGAATACCAGTGGAGTGTATTCAGTTCACCGAGAGACTCGTATCTTTACAATGTTGCTATTCTTCACACAAGAAATTCTGCGGATCCCATTCTCCCATTCCTGAGCCTTCTGCCTTGCTACTTACTACTTGGTGCCTTAGATATCTTTTTCTAAGTCAGAACAAAACTCAACGCAAGTCAAGAAACTCCTTTTAAATTATACCATTTTACACTAATTCAAATTATGGATCATGCAGTAGGAAAAGTAACTCCTTCTGCATTATATTGTATGTATATATATATATATATATATATATATATATATATGTGTGTGTGTGTGTGTGTGTGTGTGTGTGTATGCATTTTATTGTACAGATTATATAGGAGGTAATATAGTTAATGCTCAAAAAGAGAATTATAAGAGAATAATTATATATCGCCTCGTAATATAGAATTATTTAGATAAGCTGATAAAGTGTAAGAGAGAACGGGAGAGAGAGAGGAGAGAGAGATAGTTCAAAAACAGATAGAGAAGAATATGGTTAACAAGTTATATATGAAAATAAAAATAACAAAATATATATATTAAACAGAAAATAGAAGGAAAAGTGAATTTACCTCAGAAGATTTAAGTTTCATATTATTTATTAGTGAAGTAGATTTATGAATACAAAATGACTAATAAAAGTATTTTTCAACAAAACGATATTTGAAATAAGTACGAATCGAGAACAAAGTTCAAAAGTTCCAGGCAGCTGAGGTAATATGCAGCGACCGACTGTGAATCTTTTTGGAATACTTTGAAATAGTTAGAGAGACCCAATATTTTCACAGGTGCTAAGAAGGTATTTGGTTGAAAAATATTCGAAAATATCAACAGTATCAAATACTTCGAAGAGAAGACAGGTTGTGGAGTAATTTTTATAAACATGCTCTTTGAATTATTATTGATTTTTATACTGAGACACATGATAAGATTTTTCATTTCAAAGTCTTTATATTTTCAGATTGATTTTGTCAATAAATTCAATAAAGATAACTAAGTAATAGTTAATTGTGTGGACGACCAGGGCCTGTTCAAAATATTTGTCTACGAAGAAAGAAAAGGTCTTTAGATAAATTAAATTAAATTTAAAATAAATTGGGCTTTTAGAATTATTTGTTTGCTTAGAAATTGAATTGGAGTTGCACAGTCTGCAATCATATTTTCTCGGTCTGACAATGTGACTCAAATGGCTACTTTGCATTTAGTGAGCGGAGTTTCTATAAAGATCTTTAACTTGTGACGTCGGAATCAACCGTCACCACACTTCCAATCAATTTTATACCAGTTTCGGCCTAGGATTTCTCCTACTAGCCGGGAAAAAATCAATAAATTCTTCTTATAAATTTTTATTGGAATCATAGCTTATTCTCTAGGAATTGGAAGGACAGTGTCATATATTTGGGAATTATCTGTTTGCTCCAAATGGCGCACAGAAACAATTCTCAACACCACAAACCACATCCTAGTCGGTATTAGTTACCTAACTTGTCTCGAATATATAAAAAAATAATAAAAAAAATTTTAACAAAGCTATTATATCTCTAAGGAAAATATTGGACCCTGCTAGAAAGGGTCCATCTACTTCTCCGGATGAAATAGGATGAGAGAGAGAGAGAGAGAGAGAGAGAGAGAGAGAGAGAGAGAGAGAGAGAGAGAGAGATCAGAAAAAAATGAAAATATGGTTTATTTTACTTACTTTTTATTAGAAGATTATTTCCTACTGAACCCTACCGGACTCTCTCTCTCTCTCTCTCTCTCTCTCTCTCTCTCTCTCTCTCTCTCTTAAAAGAGAGAGAGAGAGAGAGAGAGTTAACTACGATCTATTTCATCATGGACTGACTAAATCAAGTAAAGAAATATAAGACGAAATGTCAGAATAGTCGTTGGAATGCTTAGAATTTCATATCTTATAAAAGAAGAACAATCAATTTGCGCTAGAATGAAAGAAAAGAAGACTGATTTAAAGATTCATTAAAGATAATGTTTATATATTATTTGATTAAATTCAGTGCAGCTAATAGTATGAAGTTTACAGAAAGCCATCCGTTCCTTCCATATAGGAGTTGGTATAGATTATTAATATATATTCATCGTGACTAGAGATATGGTTATCAATATACATTGATGGTACAGAATAGAAAAATACGGAATAAAGTGGGTTGTCTGAGAAGGTTGATCGAAAATGTTTTGGATAAGAGATAATCGTTTCTATACAAAGAATATAACTGAACGCATTAACTGACTTTTTACCAGTGGCAAATTATGAATCATTTTTAAGAACTAATTGTGGCAATCATTCATAATAGTAGACCAGATGAGCAGCTTCAGTGAGTATTCAAAACATCGCTAATTCTTGGCGGAATGATGAATAGTGCAGAATAAATTATCAATTCATGATGATATGTGCAATAAATTGTCTGTTAAGAATTAGGTAAATGTCAGAATGTATAATCATACTATTACATATCATAATCGAGTATAATCATACGCGACTTCCAGTAAGATTATATGATAAGGCTAAAATAGTTATAATACTAAAACAAGTTTTTTAGTAGATGCTAGGATATCAATGAAAGTTTGAATAAAATTATCAACATTTAGATTTAACAAAATATTTAATGTACGTGAGGATAAATTCACATAAACTATGCATAGACCAATCTATTAGAAGTGGCGATATGATGGATAGCTTCTGAAGGGATGGCGATGAAGGAGTTGTTACAAAAAAATTATCGACAACATAAAGAATTCTCTGAGATGCATACAAAATTAGTGTGCGCTTCGCCGTGTTCAAACTTAATTGGATAAATACTTATGGTTCTTGTTGAATTGTCTACCATGATAGAACCCTGAAAAAGGGTGCGTATGCTAGACAATGAATTATACCAACGAAAATCAGATGAATTGTATTGGGACATACTTCCCAGAAAATTTATTCTTAAAAATAATATCACATTCTCTGACATTTACTGAGAAATAAAAAGATTCAATCTCAATTTTATTATTTATGCGCAGCACTGGAGCTCCATTATTTCTGTTGGAATGTATGTTTAATTTTGTATGCTAGACCAACATAACAGTGTTTGAGAAAAAGAGATATAGAACATATATAGCCTACATATAACAATGTGAATGATAAACAGTTTGTGTGAAGATAAATGAGAAAGAAGGGAGAGTTTGAACACCAAGAATGGCAGAAATATATGAATGGTATCTATATTTTTGTTATAATAAATATAAAAAGGCGAAAAATGCTTTTATCGCTGAAAACTCGCCTTCTTATGCATGAAAAATCTTATGCATCGATAAACAATATTTGTTTATTAAAATAATAATAATTATAACAAATTATTTGTTCGTACTACTCCATACAAGTACAATATAATCCATGTAAATAAAAGTTTAAATAGCATAATATTTAATTATTTAAATATAACAGGGCACCCAAAATATAACGACTAACACCATCACTGCATTCCCAGTTTTTTGACGCGGAAAGCGCGGAAGCGTAATACATCTTTCTAAGAGACGTTGCCATGGCTCTTTTTCGCGACGCGCGCGAATCCGCCTTTACTGTCCTTGGCCCTAGTACTAAGTAAGTCTAATTGATTTTGGATGCGAGTGTTTTAATTTCGATTAATCGTAACTTTTTTAACAGAATAGTAAAATTCCATGGTTTCGTGTTGAAAATTTTTATTAATCGATGAATTGAAATATCCACTAAATGTCTTAAATTGAATGTAGTTTTTTATCAGTGCTTGCATGTAGCAATTTCACTGCGATCAACATTATTATGTGGATACCGTAACGGAGATCGCGGGTGCATTTCCAAAAAATGACCATATCTAACTTGTTGAAATACAAATAGCGTAATGGCGTTCAGCGAAAATTAACTATATATGGCACAAACCATAAAAATATAGTCTTTTGAAAACATCTCGGAAAATATGAAAATTATCAAAAATATTTTAACAGAAAATTTATAAATTTCATTAAAGTATATAGTTTTTATTCTATGGATTTATTTTCTATAAGCAGCATTTCTCGCGAAAATTTTATTCGATGGTATCTGTATTGAGTTATGCAGTCCGTATAGAAATCTCCCCATGTCATATTTCGATCTAATCAGAGACGGATACGATATCTGCACCTTATCCGTGTTTATGGAAGCTAATTGCATAAGATTTATATAATTCTAGTAATTCATAATTAATCGTCTATTTTGTAGGGAGTTAATCGTAGATCAGGTACACCTTATTCTATTTAAAAATCTTGCTACAAATAACAATACTTCACATAATAATCAAAATTAGTTACGGTAGATTTCTATATATGAGTTTCAGGTTCACCTCGTTAGTGATAAGCTTAATTGTATATATTTAAAGTTATATTAGATTAAAATTTTATTAATATAAAAACTGTAAGAACAATCAAAATAGTTATTGATTTAATTCACAAAAATTGACATAAGTATAATGTATATTTTAGTTTTATATGTATTTTCTTCAGAAATAAAATTTGACTTTTTCGATAGCCTTCTTGAAAATCGTTTGTTGTGAAATTTCTTCTTAATTCATCAGTCGATATATGATGCTTTTTCTTCACTCGAGAGGTACCGTTCTCAATAAGTTCCCAAAACTAATAGATCTTCTATCAGCAATTAACGCACTTTTACGCAGACAAAAAATACAGTATTGAATTAACAAATTTTACTATTGATTAATTTTAAATGATAGTGCCGCAACCGTTATTTATATACTAAATATATTATATTTTCGATCTATTGATTTATTTAATTTACTTATTTTCTATTTTTATATTACTGAGGTACTGTTTTCTTATAACTGTATATTATCTGTAAGTGAGTTTAAACCAGCTAAAATACGCCTTAATCATAAATTTATACTGTTTAAAAAATCCCAATTGCGCTTGGCCTTTATTAAAAAATTGGTTACCTTTACATATCTAATTATAATGATTTATTATTTTACTTTCATATCCTAATCATATAAATCGCGTTACATTTTCGCCTCTTGGGAGGCGGAAATATTAGCAGGCATGTTAATATGAAAAGTTTTCGCTTGTGAAAGTTTAAAAGTTTTAATTTGAAAGTTTCTCTTATATTACGGTAATTCGTCGCACCATAATCTTTCCTAAGATGTTTTCGAAATATTAGGTATGCAACTTTACTTATGCCGATTTTTTTTATAAAATTTGATACTCTTTTGAACAACCGATTACCTGTATATGATGACAAGTAGTATACGTCACTCGCTACCATTTTTTTACCATCTTTATAATTGTCCGTTACTATCTCGAAAAAACGATGCTTCATTTGAAGCGATCCACGAATGGATTCATTCTTTGACTTATTCATGAGAGTGGAAGCGCTGGTTAGCTCGGTTATGTGCCATCGATCGGAAAAAATGGTCGTAACTATGGAACACAAGATCGTGAGAAAAATAGAATCAATACAAATTCTATATATTTTCACGTGACAATAATCTCCGCATAAAATGAAATGAAAAATAGTTTACATCCGAGAAATTGATTTCGCAAAAATTAACACAATATAATAGTTTAGATTATCTTCAAGATAATTCGTTTGCGGGATTATTGTTAAGATATAAATTAATGTTAATACAGTGAAAAATAGACTAGTAAGCACGTTCTCTCTATGTTCTCTTTCCGACGAGACGAATAGAATAAAAACGCAAAATCCGCTGCTCGAATTGAAATGGCGCCCCATTGGGTTGAAGCATAGAATAACAAGTGTTTGCCTGATAGATGGAGCGTTTTCTAAATCAAGTAAAAACTTGCACGGGATCCGAATCGAAGGCCGTCACTGACAGAGAAAACTAGTTAAAATTATAATAGCAAGAATAAAGCGTGCGTATTTCCCTGAAAATATATACTATAGAAAGAAATACTGAGGGCAATGTGCTCTCTGCGTCAGAATTAGTTCTTCGTCAAGCCATTTAAACTCCTATAAACAAACATAATCGTTTTTTTTATCCAGTGCTCTGTACATAAACAGACACTTAAGGTTTTTTATTATTGATACTCGTAATAATTTAAAGCTGCTTAGTTACTTATAAAGCGAAAAATATTTTCAGGAGGAAATTAATGTAAAATTTATTCGATTAGAAGAGTTTTTTTATTTGTATATTCCAGAGTTCCCCTGGGTATAAAATAAAAAGGCATAATTTCTATCAAATTCCGAGTGCTCACGGACTGATAAAAAGGCAGTACAAGCAATTAAATGAGAATTCTATTATAAAAGCGAGTATAAGCCACGATGCATCCATGTACTTACACAGATGCTTACAAACAATTTGACAAGAGCCACATGGATCGATGATGTTTACGTTTGGGCATCGCGTCCTATAGACTATATATGATAGGTATACGAATTACCGAATATTATCCTATAGTATTACGGAAAAAATTAAATCATTGTTTATGAAACTTTTAAAGCAATCGTTTACAATTTATTCTAATTTTCTTTTGTTCGTAGGGAGTGCGCACAGAGAGCCCGAGTTAGAATTCAATATAAACAGACAGAAATAAATAAAAAGTATACCGGCATGTCCGGGCACTCTCCATGATTTTCTGCGTTTGGGATTCTAGTAGTGAAGCCATTTTTGTCGACCGTTAAATTGCGACATAAAAATCCCTTGCGATTCGATCTTTCAAGCAACTATTCACAAGAAAAAAAAGAACGTCGTTCAATATCTCTCGGCTTCGATTTGTGCAATATACAATTTTTGTTGCTTCTAAATCATTGCCATGGCCTTAAGGCGCTCCGAAATTATTGTCGAATGATTCCCAATTATTGTGGTAATCCTTCCTGCATTTGAGTCTTCAGCAAGTAGTGACTCTTGTTCAGAATCTTCAAAACAATATTTACTTCCACCACCATACCGGTCCTTGACATCAAAAGCACCATTTTTAAAGCGTTGAAACCACTTTCAATACGTTCTTTCACGAAGAATAGTCTCACGTGAGCACTTGAGCGGTTTTCTGTCAATAAAGGCAGAAAATCAACACTTCTCGCAAATGCCGAGAACTAACATGTTTCATTGAGAATAAACTTCCGATGCAAATACAATTTCACTAATGTAGTGCTATATTTATGTTGGCAAATATTACCGCTGCGGCGATCGAAAAGAGGCCGAAGAAAATTTCCACACCTAATATATTTTATATCTCCTTTACGGTGACGGTGTCCATTACATGTTATGGGACATGCCATTTGATATCGTAATTAAGTAGCTCTCATTATAAGTTTATGGAAGAACTGAATATAGAATATTTTCGGGTCCGTTTTCAGAGTTGATACCCTGAATGTTTTCCTTTTTTCTTCATAGATAAACTTGGTGTTGCCTTACTACGACCAAAAGATCATTGCCATGTATATGGTTTTTTTGTACAGGTCTAAGAAGTTTTGGATAGAAGTATGTTGCCATTTATTCGGATTATAAAAGTTAATGGGATTAATATATTATAAAATTTATATATGGAGAAGTAGAGCGAAAGGTATTTAACAATAGTTCAATAAAAAATTTGAAATGGAGACTCGTTTACACTGTATTTTCACATGCATATGGGTTTCAAATGCACACGAGTTTGAGCCGCTTATACGGCGAACATGCAGGTACGGCTAGATTTTTGTGTTTATTTTAAATTTCTTTCCTTTTTTTAATAGCCGCCCTCTTTTTTATATATATATATATATATATATATATATATATACATATATTGTGACGAAGGTCACAATGAGTAACGGCTTCCGCCCCGGGTGCCTCGGAAAGTGTCTTGAATTGCGATTAATCGCCATTGCTTCTTCTTTCGAGTTGTCGTTGAACTCAGCCACAGCATGAAGAGCAGAGCGAAGACGAAGAGCACGAATTGATGCGCGCGCGCGGCCTTTATGTAGAGGGAGAAATGCGTATGCCGCGGCAGTGTGAAAGAGCGAATAAGATGAGGGAATCGGGGGAGAGAGGAGGATGGTAGAAGACGCTGAAAGAGCAGACTTCATGATTGCTTGCTAAGACGTCGAAGTAGAGAGAGAGTTTTCAGTTTTTGCCCGTATTGACGGAGCACCCCAATTTTTCTAAGAGACAATGTACGAGTAAGGCCGAGAAATACCGTGCGGTTAGACGACGAAGTGCTGATGTGTGCTTGTAAAGCCGATACGCGCCGTACCCGCAATGCCGACGACCTAGTTTAGCCGTCCGCCAAGTCTGCCCCGAGAAGAACATAGAGAGGCACGCCAACGGCTCATCTGAGCCCCGATCCTGATATCAACTGCCCCGAAAGGAAGAAAGACCACCCGCCGGTGCTTTCCACTAACAGCCCGGTGACAGCAGAGTAACGTTGAGTACCGACAGCAAGTGATAGTATAATTGTAGTGCCAGCGAGAGAGAGAGAGAGAGAGAGAGAGAGAGAGAGAGAGAGAAAGTGAAAGAACCGCACAGCAAGACCCGGACGTGCGAGTGAGAGGGACAGATACTACGTGTTTGCTTCACGTAGCCGTGGTGCGTGTGGATCGGGAGTCCAAGAGTGTCTGTTCTCGGATACGCGTGTGAGAGAAAGAGAGCATAGTTGAATATATTATAACGCTTCATAGACTTATAATAAATGAAACATTTGAATAGAACCAAGACGTGTACTTATTGAGTGCCGCTCCCCTTGTTTTCTTTAGCGTTGCACTGCTTTTATCAGCGGACCCCCTCATAGACAGAGAACGGGTCAGAGAAGGAGTCAGCAGGTAGGTGCTGCAGGACTAAATATTCTGTATCAGCGGCCACGGCAAAGGCCACGACGTGTATGTGTATGTGTGTGTGTGTGTGTGTGTGTGTGTGTGTGTGTGTGTGTTTTTTATTAGGCGTAGGCATAGCAAGCTCTGCACTCTGTATGATGACGGATCATCAAGTGGCTTTTTGCCCTTAGGTAACAGAACTAATCTTTGAGTTTTGACAGGGGCAGCACTGTCCCTAATCTTAGCGTAAGCATTATGTAGCTCTATTTCTGTTATAGGAGGTATATCATCAGAGTGCTGCGTGCGAAGTACAGTCCCTTGGGTGTCATTGGGAAAGAGAGCGGAAACAATCTTATCAATCAGTACCATGCTAGTGGGTTGCATTGGTGCCCTACTCAATCGTGCCATGACTGTTTTGTATGGTCGTCCCCATAAGTCATTGTTGGCCTCTGCGCACAGATCAAGCCAGCATCGACGCTTGCTTGCCTTAATGGCCTTGACAAACACTCTTTGTGCTTCTTTAAATAAACTATTAAACAATTCTGCAATTTCATTTGTCCACCAGTAGACAGATTGCCGATGTTTAAATCCGCTCTTAGTCCTAGTCATCGATGCATCACATGCTTCAGAGATATGCTTCATGAGTGCATTTGCCAGATGGCCTGGTGCACCATATTCTAAACGCTCTTCTGATATGATAGTGGCAAACACTTCACAGTCTAGCGATCTGATGTTCCATTTCCGTGTGGGCATCCACTCATTGCACTTGTTCTTTACTGTCTTCTCTGCAATCTCGTACAAGATCGCCCTGTGATCACTGTGGGTGTAAAGGTCGCTTACTCTCCGATTAAGGATCCGCTGAATCAAGTCATCACTGGCGAATGTTACATCAATGACTGATTGTTTATCACCCCTAATGAAAGTGGATTCAGATCCCTTATTAACCACGTGGAGTTGAAGAGAATTAAGGCCATCAAGCAGCATACTACCTCTGTTATTTGTTGAAGCGCTTCCCCAGGCTGTGGACCACGCGTTAAAATCGCCACCGATTAATAATGGTTTCTTGTCCATGGCTTCATCAACTAATTTAGTTACGAGGATTTCAAACTGCTTGTCCGTCAAGCTTGGAGGAGCATATACACTAAAGACGTATATTTCTTGTATTTTAGCCCAGGATAGCAATTCGCTCCGATGACTCGACTGCTTTAGTACCTGCCTATTTTGAACAATCCAGAGGGCAGCTCTATTGCTTGTGTCACTTATCCAGCGCTGTGGTCTGACCCTGTCACAATATGGTTCGGAGATTACAGCAATGTCTATTCTTAGCTCCTTGATTGTCTGTTTCAGCAGGTCATGAGCTGCTACGCAATGGTTGGTATTCAGTTGGAGTATTCTCATGTTTTATGTCTGTTTAAAAACTCCACGGTAATCGGGCACTTATAGCTGTATGCTGGATGGTTAATCTCCTTTTTTCCTTCGCATTTACAGAGTAAACAACAGGCCCCGTTTACACACAGCTTGGATAGATGGTCTTTTCCACCGCAGTGCCTGCAAAGTTTAGTTCTGTCAGGGCCCGAGCACACGGACGCTAAATGGCCAATCTGCCAACACCTGAAGCAGCGCTTTATTTCTGTTTGTTTTTCGAACTCTGCAGCTGACCCATCCGATTCGAACATGCCCTGCACGTAGTAGCTCAGCTGCGTGGCTATATGGTACAGACACCACCGCCGTCTGAGTATCCCCATAAGCTTGCCGCAAGGAACGAGCAATTAGTAGGTTAGTCTCCTTTAGCTCGAGGTGTGTTCTCAGAGCCTCTAATACTTCATCCTTTGAAGTGACCTCATCTATATCTTTAATCTCCAATGTAATGAGATTAGCCAGGACCGAAGTGGATGCGCTATGGCCAACCTTAGATTCAAGAATGCCTGACAACTCATGTGCATCTTTGGCTGTCCGTTCCAACTGAAGTACAAGGGCACCGCTTGCATTTCTGCGTATACTGTTAACCTCATTCTTGACATGAGATAACTCCGGGTCATTCTTTATTTGACGCAGTACCTCCGCGTATGTAACTCCTTCATTGGCCTTAATCAAAATGGAGTTAGGCCTATTTCGTCCATTAAGCCTGCGTTTCTTATTCTTTATCTTTGCCTTTGGGCTTCTTACGCTTGATGGTCTGCCATTGATTTTCTTTGGCTTCAGACTTGCCTGTAGGTACTCCGACCGACTCGTTTGGTGTCAGAGCGTAGACTCGGCGTAGTCTGAGTCATTACTTCATGTGTACCAGGACGTTGATACTGTAATAGATCATTCTCTGCCATACTAATGCATTTATATGAGGCATTAATGGAACGAGCAAGATCCTTAATGGTCTTGTGCACGTTATGCCTATCTTTGACAAAGTGCAACAATTGGCTGATCTTCTCACCAAGTCGCTCCAGGTGATTGTTTCTGCGCGTGATGGAGATTTCTCGATCCGTCGTTTCTTGATCCATCATGACATCTCCTTTAGTACCCAGTGTACTATCTATGATTATGTTTGATTTGCCCTCCCCAGAATCCGAGGGGCTACCACCGACCATAGAGGCTTGCACTCTATCGGAATCGGTGAGGAGATTGACCGGTCTTGCCGGAGTTACTCCCTGGGGTATATCCTTGTTTATACCAAACATTAGTCATAATTGGCCTTGAGTTCGGGAGGCCCTCCCTATTAGCTTTTTCTGTCCGCCCTGAGTATTTTATTTCCTCAGTGCCCTCTACAAATTGTAGCGAGCCATCCCCTATCCGCAACCTGGGGAGGCGCCAGATGGGAGAAAGCAACAAAACTCCACACTGGTGGGTGTGTGTGTGTGTGTGTGTGTGTGTGTGTGTGTGTGTGTCTGTGCGTGTCTTACAATATCCTGAGTAGAAATCTATCAAACGAGAATCAGGGCCTGTACAGGTACCTGTGTGTAAATAAAGAGCTTACCAAGTCGCAAATAAGGACCTGTCCAGGCTATACGTGCTTACAATACAATCGAAGGTAGTTTTTTGTGTTCAGTAAGGTTACATATGTATAATATGACATTCAAGAACATAGTAGGGATAACATTTTTGTCAAATCACTAAGGAAGCGAAAAGAACGTACACCAACAGATAACTTTTTTCTATTCAGTTGTTTTTTTTTTATAAATAAGTTAATAGGACATGTTAATGAACAAAAAACATGTTGCCTTCTATGTACCATTCACATAAAAAAACATTTGTTGAACGATATCCAATAGTTTCCAGAAAAATGTTTAAAATATGCTTTTTTAAGCGTTCACATTAGAATATTCTTTTAAATAATTACAAGAAAAATTCTTGTATATTTATATCTTATATTAGTAAATATTGTTATTGTCCTTACAGCTTTTATATAATAGTATACTAATAATTATGTTAATATGAAGACTGTAAGACCGATAAAAATGTTCTTTTAATTCACACGAGTCAACATAAGCATAATTGATAATTTTACATCTTTAACCTTGATATTTATAATAGTAATTATAATAATTCTGTATATATATAATGAATGCTCATTTTATTTCTAATTTAAAAAATTTTTTTGTATTGCAGTTGATTTTGCAGAATCCAGTATGTCTACTAACATATACTATTATATCATGGAAATTTTTTCGGGATAGGATAATTTTAGAAGAACTAAGTCTAATTAAATTCTTTGGTAAATCTTATATACACTATCAAAATAAAGTTGGTACAGGTATACCATATATCTTCGGATTGCAGAAAATAGAAGTTGAATGAGTTTTTTTTATTACTATTAATACAACAATAACGGATCTATTTAATTATGAAAAATATATGATTAAATAATTATAAAATGATTTCATCTACTATGTCCGATGATTTTGAATAGTTTATACATAATTATTACTATAAAAAAAAAGTTTTTGCTTACCTTTTGAAAATTGTTCGTTATGTGTATCATTGTTTAATATTAATGAAACATATTTTTCGCTAAAGTGACAAGTTATCCTGAAAATTACAGAATGTAAATTATGAGCAATTTGGAAGATTATATGTGAATTGCTTCTCAAGAAATCGTTCATTATTAAATGATGATTTGAATTGCTATTTAGAATATTATCATCTCCATTTTTTCTTATAAAGTTATTGATCAGTCTAACTTATTAACTTCAAAAATCATTTTTAGCCTCTAGATGATGCAAAAACTGCTAATACTCGTTTGTACATTAATCGTTATTTATATAGGGAAATTATTATTCGAATATTATATACTAGATATAGAGGTTTTTTTATGATATTTACTACTTATTTTAAGATTATTTGTATGCTAAATTCTTGAACCAATTTTTATTATTTTTTACTTTGAGAGTTATTTGCTTTTCTGGTTACTTATTTATTTAAAAATATCCTTTTAAATTATTCTACCCTATTATTCTAATTATATATGATTTGATCTATAATAAATATATTTTTAAACTATTATATTAAAAAATGATATCTCTCATTTTTATTTCAATTACGTAATTTATTTGAAAAATGTTTTTCAAATAAATCCATCTTTAAATCCATCTTCAGGCATTTCAATCAATTATCTTTAGCAACTTTTCTGTATTTACAAGAAATTTCGTAAAAATAGAATATTTTATATCACCGATATGACTTGTACATACAGCAATTTACAGAGTATGCATATATCATAAAAATATATTATCTTTCTAAAAGTATTAGATAGATGTTGTAAAAGTATATAACAAATAATTTATAGATAATTTACAATTTATATGTATTGTAACGGCATAGTTAAACAAATACTACCCGGTAAAAATACGAGTTGACAGAGTTGTAACTCCAGACGGTATGAATTCTTCTACAGAACAATCTCTGTGGACCATAGGTTCCTTACTATGATATTTCCTCGAACTTACCTTCTTATCCTGGATTTTATATTTTATATTTTATATTTTATATTTTATATTTTATAAATTATAATATTATATTACCAATAATTCAGGAAAGGACGCGACAACAACCAGGTACGTATAGCAGTTTGAAAAAATTAGTTAGGGCAGAACAAGAAGCGGTGAAATACGCCAAATGCATTATAAAAATAATTAGTAACCCTCCATTAATTGATGTAATATTTGATTACCCGTTAAACCATACGCTGTTAATAACTTCCATGTATATTTACATAAATCAAGTTGTTTGTTCAACCATTTTATTATGCTAATTCTTAATCAATTAGAATTAAAAATTGTACTTCTGTCGACTGTTCTGCATTAAATTAATAAATATTTTTATCTGTCTTACAGCCTTTAAAATATAATATATTAGCTAAAATAATGACATTTTTCGAAACGTCAGACACCAAGGAAATTGGCCAAGATGTATAGAAAATGAAATAATAATGTATGCGTAAAATCTTATCTGTAGATTGGAACAATCAAGACAAATAACTGGTACGCTGGGTTGAGGACAACACAAAATTTCAGGATGGCCGAATGCTAGAGTCCGTATTAGATTATGCATGAATATTTTATATCGTCGGACATTCATTGTCGTAAATTCTAAGACTGTCAGCGGAGCAGATGCAGTAGGTGCCAGGGTTGGTAGTCGGTTGCTGGGATTCTTCTACTCCATCTCAGGCGCTTTCGATCTCTCTCCTGTACGAACTGTGTTTCGTACAGACACACAGTATAGGCGTTATCGACCTCAAGGATAATCTTTTCACGCTTCCTCTACATATCTTGCTCTTTTTCTCTCAAAATCATTTTTAATGCTCAGAATCACAAAAACAGCGCATCGCGTACGTTGCTCTTTCTTAAGCGACGTCTTTTCGAGCTACTGTCTTCTACAAATCCTTGGACCTCCGAAAAACATAAGAATCTATCTATTATGTATATTATCACGCCATTTTCGAGGCAACAGAGACGTGGGCTGCTATTTTTGTAATCCTTGTCACAAATACCCTTCCTAAACCTTCCTAAACGTCCTCCGTGGGAGTGCCCGATGTTTAACCCTAAATACCAAACCTAGGTCCACGGTCTTTCTGGTACGGCTTTTTCTTATATTACTTTGTTCTAAATATCTTATAACTAATTTTTTTTAATATTCATAATAATTCCTTAACCATTAGGGCGGGTTTTGTTTGTTATTCCTTATTTAGTCATTTTAACTACCTTTTCTCTTAAGTAAAGTTTTTCATTCTTTCCTGCTATTGCTTCCGGCTGTCGAGCTCACTTCGTTCTTTTCTGATTTTTCCAACTTTCACGCGGACCATCTTTTTCACTTGCATCTTGTGTTTCCAGGCTCATATTGGTGGCCATTTGATAGTAATGACCTAATATTTCCAATAAACTGGTCTCCAGTATGGACTAATCAACCTCCGTGAGAAAGTTCAGCAGATCTCTTTACGCCTCTTCTATCTCCTGCCGGTGTTCCTCGGTAGCCGTCCTATCTACCCCTCCCACACTGCCATCAAGCGGCTATGTAGGACCACGTGGAGGTCACGAATACTGCAGAGTAGCCGGCGCTATTCCTCGGCCGATGGTTCTACTGCTAGCTGATTGCTGGCCCAGGAGTCATAGTGATTACAACTTATTTCGGCAGCTCCCTCTGTTTTCCTAGAACTCCTCTCAAGTTCTATAGCTTTGTCAAGTTTTCGGACGCCTTCCTCCTCGGTTCGTATTCAATAGATCGCGCCACTACCCCAACAATCCTCTACCTTTACTCATCTCCTACCACAGTTGATGCAGTAATTGCGATGTCGTCGAGGGCAGTCGCTCACGTAGTATCCCCCTGCCGGCAGTTAAAGTCGGCAAAGGCCGGGTGCCTAGCCGACCTTCAGGTCGGTAGGCATGGCGGGTAGTCCTTTAAACATGGTTTTTCGCAAGCGCACGCGAATGAACGGCTTCTTCTTCCTGAGATGATCTTTCACTCTGGGCCCCGCTGTTTCTTCTCTCACGAGCGCAGGGTGACATAATTATTGAATTTCAGGTGTCGAACTGGATTATACCTGCGTATCCGGCCGTTGAAACCTCTTATCTTGGTGTAATTTTTTTCTCTTACTACGGAGGCCGGTGGCTCCGTATGGAGATCGGTATGCAGATCGGTCCGGGTACCTCCTCCGTGGGTATCTCCTCACCATGAGTGCCAGGTGGTGTCCTTTCAGATTCCTTCATTACAAGAGAGCACTAGGGAGCTATTAGAATTTGAACCGCCTGTCCTCCTGCGGTTTAGGACCATTTTGAGTTTCTGGAGGGGAGGGTTTATCCCAACTGTACTGTCTAATACACCATCTTCGAGCAGACATCAGGAGCTAGTATGGGAAGAGACCAGATTAGGCTCTTTCCCGTAGTCGCATGAGAGAGCGAACCCTGGCCCTACGTCGTGCTGCTACGAATCTATGCCTATCTCTTTTCCTTGTTGCAAGACTGGGCAGTGGATCTGAAATTAATAATAAAATATACATTAATGTCACATTTATGAATACTCTTTTCTAACTCTTCCCCGTCCTTAACGTTCATTATGTATGCACCTGCATATCCGTTCGTGTGTGTCCCCGTTTTGCTCGCTAATTTTTTCAATATATAGGTGGTGCTCGATATCAGTTCAGCTCCTTCACAAGGGCTGTAGTTATTCTCCACGCCTCTCCAGTGGTGGTCAACGACTTCACCTTTGCAATTTGAATTCGCCCTTTCCATTTATGCGCTAATTTCGGTGAAAATCCTCGTGTTGAGTTGGATAACACCCGTACGTGACGAAAAAAATAATAGATCACCTACTGAATATCTTACATTATGACGAGCTTTGTTGTAATGCTGAATTTGCTTTTCCTTTGCTTCGTCTATATGACGTGCTACCAGATCTCACAGAATATCGAGGCGTTTCATGCGGTCTTGATTCAGGCTCTGCGTGGAGCTAGGATGTCTTCTGTAATTCAAAAAGGCAGGCGTTTTTCAATCAAAAAATTAGCAGGTATGTCTCATCTGAACAGGATTCATCCCTCTAGGGTTTGTGCAACGGCTTTACGATCGGCAATACACAAAGGTTTCATTTCAATCCAGCTGTGAACAGATCTTGAAAGATGTAGCGATACTGGCTCTTACTCTGCGGAAACTCCATAATACCAGCTGCTACTGCTGCCCAAGGTCGTTCTATCATTCGCTGGTAAATATTTTTACCGGGCCTTTCGCAGTTTCTGAGGTACTTATAGGCATCATACTCCTGTCCCAATAATCACCTGGAGTAATACTCATGTGAGACACTATCGTACATTATTGCGACTCCTAGATATCTTAACAATGCAATGAGAATCTTCGAGTACTCTCTCTCTCTCTCTCTCTCTCTCTCTCTCTCTCTCTCTCTCTCTCTTTCTCTCTCGGACCGCGACGGGCGCAATGAGAGGCTACTCCTTCTGTGGAAACTAAATAGGGTCAAGTAATAGATCCTCACGATGCTTCTGGGGTACTCCGTTCTTAAATCTCTACCTGGAAAACATGTTTGGGCTCGTCTTAGCTTCTTACATTCTTTGCAAGTACGAAGGATCATATATCTTTTTGAAGACATCTATCGAATCTCGAAGATAGCTATCTCATCTTCCTTCTGATGAAGCTTGATTATTCATCCTTTTTGATGAAGTATCTGGAAACTTCACTACTGCATTTCCAATGCCCATTTCACTAGGCGTCCTGTTGACTCTTTTAAGTTCTGAAGTCAATACAAAGCGCTGTGGTCCTAATTTTCTTGACGTGGTAGCCTGCAAGGTATACACACAACTTTCTGATGGCCCAGATGCGTGAATAGCATTCTCTCTCGGACCCGCTATAATTTTTCATCATCCATTTGTTCAGATCTTGGAAATCTATGCAAAATCTGTACCTACCGAACTTTTTCACTTTCTATTGTATTACGTCCTCTCAAGTACCTAATGCTCTATACGCATATCTCAGCAAACACTAGTCTAACACCGGGACCTCCCCTCTCGGGTTAAACTGTAATCCTCCATGTCTATTTAATAGACTCTCTTGACTTTCCGCCCCTAGATTTCTTAGCCGATGACATTTATCCCTCTCGCCCGTCAGTATCTGTCGCATCGCTTTTTTATACTCTTCCGCCTAGAAAAACCAGTTTGTTGCTACCTGTACCTCTTGATCCTCGAACAATTTATCAAATTCATTTTGAACCTCCTTCTTTTTTGCTTTTATAAAATAAGATATTTCCCTTTTCCTAATCTAACCAATTGAAACTCTAAATAATTAACCTCTCTTCCAAAAGAAAATAATATAGCAAATTTCTTCCTCTGTGTTTCTCTCGTCTTTATTTCTCATCTAGCGACACGATTTTCGCGGAGGCCATTTCTTACCTGGTCTTATCCCCAAATGCGATAGTACGACGCGGTCGTCTCGTAGGCCTTTTCTCGCTTGTTCGCTTTCTGAAAACATACAAAATAAATTCCGTGGACTTCTTCTTACCTAGACCCTTTCCGAAAACAAAAAATTCGTACAACAGAAGCGATTCTCTCGTCTAATCAATACACAAATATATCTTCATGAATTTGCACCGATCGATGCTAATATATGGTCTTATTATTATTCTTTTTAGTTTCTTTGAAGTTAATACTACTTACGCCGGACGCAGGTAAAGGAAGTGATGTATTTGTCAGGTACCCCCACTCTTTTTCACTCTCGTTCTGTTTCTTGCTTTCACTTGCCCTGTCAATCTCCACTCGTACCCGCTCTCAAATTACCTCTCAAAAAATATTCTACATGTGTGTGTGTGTGTGTGTGTGTGTGTGTGTGTATGTACGTATACACATACGTACATATATACATATGTTTAGCTAATTAGACGCGTCACGTGAACTAACATTCTGGAGCCATATAGAAGCTACATAGCAAAAACTTTAATGGATTACTATGTTATACATTAGCTAGCTCTCTCTCTCTCTCTCTCTCTCTCTCTCTCTCTCTCTCTCTCTCTCTCTCTCTCTCTCTCTCTCTCTCTCTCTCTCTCTCTCTCTCTCTCTCTCTCTCTCTCTCTCTCTCTCTCTCTCTCTCTCTCTCTATCTTTCCATATATAGTATTCTATAGGAGGGATTAGACGATTCAGTTTAAAAGAGTGTTCTACTATATAATACTAGAGCGAACAAAAAGAAATTTTCTTACAGCAGGTATAATATATAGGTATATATCCTAGCAGCAGCTAGAAAGTAACTCAACGTTGTCAAACCAGCTGCAACTTTTTATATAAACTAGCTAACATCAAAACTTGAGAAAATCTCTTATAGCAAAGAGATATTGATGATAATTACATGATTTGGAAAATTTGATGATAATTCCATTTTTATAATAAATGACATTAAACCCAGTAAAAAATCCTTTCTCTAGCTCATCTGGTAAAAAAAACAAAAAAAAAATCCACAGATATTTCAAATAAATGTTCAACATCTCATCAAAATACTTATTTTTCACTCTATATATTTTTTCTTTATAAACATTCTTAACAAAAATGGAGTTAAACGTAATATTCTTATTGGCTGTTCTACACCCTCTGTTGGATTGAAAATATTAGGTTGTCAAATATATCCCTTCCGCTTTTTTGCTGTTCATTCAATGATTTATACAAAGTGTTACAGTGGTCGGATTTACTTCAAATATGCGCCGTTTTGTTCGATAATCTATTTCCATCTTGACAGCAACTTCATAATACCTCTCTCGTGGAAACCCCTCTCCTTATTTGCGAAGAACTCGGACAGCCACATTTCACAAGCCTTTTTTGAGTCCAACTTTATACCACCAAGGGCGTTCGACATGGACAGGAGCAGGTGGTAATCACTTGACGCTTTTTCCGGGTTGTATGGTGGATGCGATAACACCTCCCATCCGAACTCCCGTAGCTTCTGACGAGTCATCAACGAAGTGTGCGGTCTGGCGTTCACCTGGTGAACCACTACATCCTTCCTGTTGGACAATTGTGGATCCTTCTGGTCGATAGTCTGCTTGAAGTAGTGAAGTTGTTCACAGTAGATGGTAGAATTAAACGTCTGGCCATATGGGAGCAGCTCATAGTGGATAATTCTCTTCCAATCCCATCGAACATACAGAAAAACCTTCCTGGCCGTCAAGCCCGGCTTGGCCACTGTTTGGGACGGTCCACCGGCCTTGGACCACGACCGTTTTGACTCGATATTGTCGTATCTGATCCATTTTTGTCGCCAGTGACCATCCGCTTCAAAAATGGGTCGATTTCGTTCCGTTTTAGCAGCACATCGCAGGCGTTGATTCGGTCCAAAAGATTTGTTTGCGTGAAATCATATGGCACCCAAACATCAAGCTTTTTTTGTATCCAGCCTTCTGCAGATGGTTTAAAATGGTTTGGTGACTAACTCTTATCTCCTGGGCGATGTCACCAGATGCCACATGCCGGTCTAACTCAATAAATTCCATGCTTTGATCGGTATTCGTCGTCACAGGTCTTTCGCCAGCTGGCTTTTACATGGTGTCGTTTTCACCAGCTCTGAATCATCGAAACCTTTCCTCTGCGGTTCGAAGTGATAGTGTGGAGTTCCCCAAAACATCATTAATCTCACGGAACGTTTCTCTAGCGGATTTGCCTTTGACGAAGGAAAACTTTAAAATGGCGCAAAATTCGGTGTTAGTGAACTCCATATTAACAAGTCTATAAATTTTAAACGCAATATCTAAACTAATGATGTATAGCGTCGTTTTGTACGTTATGTCAAGACCTTTCAAATGATGTATTGTATTGCCAGATACGAGCTTTGTAGCGCTTTGTACATAAGACAAAAAGGGGGAAGAGAGATATTTGACAACCTTATATATTATATCGTCACTTCTGCATAAAAAGGCAATATACATCGTCTGTTTAAAAAATACGCTATTCGCATACCAACATTTTGCTTGAATTTCAGTTGGCATCACTACAAAAATATTCACAGTATTTAATTGAAAGAACGGAAATATACGATATATATATATATATATATATATATATATATATTGTAATGCCGCGATCTGCTCTCCGAAAGTTGAAGCGTATTTCAACCCCGGTGAGGGCGCGCACACACAAAAAAAAATGTTTGTATTTATTACTTCACTCTCTTACCTTCAATTCTCGGAGGGGGTTCCGCCGGTCTGGAAGCGAGGAAAAGGGTATTCTTTTTTTTTTTTTTTTCCTGATAGGACAAACACACTGGGAAAAAAATTATGCGGCGTCCACTAATGCTTAACGCACCCCGTTTATTAATTCACAAATTTTTTTTCTTTTACACTAACATGGCGGATTCCGCCCGGTCCGCATGCTCGGCTCACCACGACCGCGACCCGCGTCCCGAGGCACTTGCCGACTTGGGAGGAGGGTGCTCGGGGATGGAAGGAGGGGACCAGGGACACAAGGGAGACACTCTAAGAGAGACACGCGGCGGGTGTTCGCCACTCGCCAGGGTGCTGACGTCCCCCCGGCTGTCACTCTCTCTCTCTTCAGGTCACCTTCTCGGCGGTGGTGGTTGCCCCGGTGATCTTCTGGGCTCCTTCGGTCGCGTCCGACCGGCTTCTTCTTCTTACTCCACCCTCTCTCTCCTTCTCTCTTCTCAGCCTTTCTCTCCCTCTTCCTTACTCTTCTCTCCTCTGCCTCTCACTTCTTTCTTACTCCTCACTTTCTTCCTTTACTTTCACTTTCTTCTCACCTTTCACTTTCCTATCTCTCGTCTCACTTCTCTGCCTCTTCCTTACTCTTCTCTCCTCTACCTCTCACTTCTTACTTCTCACTTCGGCGGCCAACAGCGCACTACTCTCGTTCTCTGTTTCTTCTTCTTTTTCGAACTCCGGCCGGCGGCGCGCGGAGTCTTCGTGTCTCCTTGCTCGCAGGGAATGAGGAGGGGAGGGGGGGAAGTTCGGCGGCTGCCGGCGACGGCCGACCGCGGTCGTGACGTGCTGAACACGCGCTTACAAGTAACAACATTTATTAGAAGCTTGTTTCGCTATCGCTAGTATAATTAATCACTATGTTCCCTTGACTATTTAAGCATACGCCCTGAATAATTGTCATCATGGACTTTCAGGACGAATTAGCCGGCACGTCGATAATTAGAACAAGATCTCTATCATAACACTCTAAATACATATTTACAAACCCTCTCGCAACGAGGCTAAGATTATCTACTTTAGATTTCACTCTTTTTTTTTAACAGAACCCAGAACGAGCATTATCGATAGCATTTTCCTTTTAAATTTTAACAAAAAAAAACACATGCCACTAACATTGGTTTTTAACTAGTCGCTTTGTTTTTAACATTCTTTGTAGAAGCTATCATTGAAGAAAAAAAAAGAAGAAAGAAAAAAAATCGAATGAGTGTCGAGAAGGAATTTATCGTTTAATTATTAAAAGTAAAATGAAATATTTATGACAGTCTCACACATCCTTTTATTTATATGAATTATGAAAATAATAGTGTCCAAGTGCTATATGTGTGAAAAAAGAAAAAAAAAATATCGTCCAATGAGAATCGAAATCGGTGTCTACTTTCTTTAAAAGCACGTTCTATAACACTAATACAATTACTGCTAATAGCTAAAGGTTCATTTCTAGTTATGAATGACGGACTATTTTAACTGTCTTTATTTTCTCAATGTCCTTTTAGACAATTTGTACTCAAGATTATTTTTTTTTTCCTTTAAATGCCACACAAAGCTGGTCTAACAATAAACGTTTGAAAATCTAAAATTTTTGGCACTGCAACGATAATACTTTAATTAAACGTAACTACGAAATTACTTTTCATAATTCATTTGATATCTTTGCAAATACGTATTTTTCTTTAATTTGCTGTTAATTCAACATTTAAAGTGATTGTAAGACTAGTGCGAATTCTGAATAGTTCTGCAATGGAGCAAAAATAAGTTAACCAATTCTGGTATTCCGTTAAATAGCCAACTTGCTCAATTGTTCAACAAATGCAAAGAAAAAGAAACGAATTTTTTATTTTATATAAAAAGCAAAGCGCAGTTATACGAACACAATATCGTTAACTTATACTACTTATTTATTCCTATTCCTAATTACCTCTATTTAATTCTAGTTTATTCTAAGTATCCCTAATCATCTCTATTTAATTCCAGTTTATTTTAAGCATTCTTAACTATCTCTATTTAATTCTAGTTTATTCTAAGTATCCTTAATTATATCTATTTATTCTAGTTTATTTTAAGCATTCTTAATTATTTCTATTTAATTCTATTTATCTCTATCATTTCTATTTTCTATCATCTTCTTCTTAAGTCCGTTGACCTCATACTCGGGTCGTGTGCGGGACGAAAAAATAGGGGGGGAACCGTGCCGAGCACAAGGCGCGACGGCGCGCGCGAGCGCCTTAATGTTTGTATGTCCGCGAAATGGCGCGCGCGTCGTCGTTATCTGGACAAGTTGGCGCGGCGCCTTGTGACGCCCGTCACAATATATATATATATATATATATATATATATATATATATATATATTATATTGTACATATTATATATACACATTTTAAATACGATATCTACTGAGAAATATTATCTTGGAGTGTACGAGCGGTTGATTACGATATCCCGTTGCCTCAAGACGATTTCTATAGGCAGTTGTGTGTTCCGATGATAGAATGCGACGTCCAGGTGTCTCTGGGCGATTTCTACGGGGAATATTGTATTTAAAATTAAATAACCTCATCTGGCGAAGAAAAAAATTTTGTTTCATCATGATAACACACCAGCGCACACGCCAATCGTTGCGATGGCTAAAATCAACGATTTGAAGTTTAAATTGATGCCGCACCGTCCCAACTCTCCAGACCTAGCCCCGAGTGACTATTATCTTTTTCTTAACCTCAAAAGATGGCTTGGCGGTAGGAGATTTACGGACAATGAAGAAGTAATCTAAGCTGTAAATGGGTATTTTGAGGGGCTTGACGAGTCAGTATATAAAGATGGCATTACTAGACTAGAACACCGCTATGAGAAATGTATCAGCCTTGGTGGACATTATGTTGACAAATAAAAAAAATTCTTAAAAACATAGTTTTTCTTGGTCAGGCCGGAAACTTATCAATCCATCCTCGTACTTTAATATTTGCTCTTCCAGTCTTGGCGATTCTATCTCGGGGTTCTCGTATTTTGTAGTGTAGAGGACCGGTTCCGTTTTATCCGGGTTCACACCCAGTCCCTTCTGTCCTGCCCATTTGGAAATCTCCTTTAGCACTGATTCCATGATGTCTCTGATCGCAGTTGGGTCATTTCCCGTGATCATTATTACCATGTCATCTGTATACGCTGTTACCTTTATTCTCTTATTTACTAGGATTTTCAGGATCTTGATGATCATTATGAGCCATAGAAGGGGAGAAGTAACTCCCCTATACGGCGTACCCCTAGTGGTTTTTCTCTTTATAGAGCTGTCAACCATTTCTGAGTTGCTCGTTCTATTTCTCAGCATTTCCATCATCCAGTCTTTGGTCAGTTGTTCAGCTTCGATTTACTCTAATGCATTCTTTCTTGTTTCTGTATGGACGTTGTTGAATGATCCTCTATGCCAAAGAATGTATCTAGGGTGTACTGTTTGAGGCTTTTCTCTATCGTACCTACTACTTCATGTAGCGCACTTTCTATAGATTTGCCTTTCAAATAGGTATGCTGTGTTGTGCAGTTCTTTCTACGTCAGTAGTGTCCCTTATGTATAGCTTGATAAGTCTTTCTAGTGTTTTAAAAGAAACTATAAAAGGCTGATTTCTGTGAAGTCTTTTGTTGTTATGTGGCTTGTTTTCCCTGATTTGGGCATGAAAGCTATGGATCTTATGTCATCCGGTCCCACTGACTTGTTCGGGTCAAATGAGGTTATAGCCCAAGCTAAATTTTCCTGGTCAGTATCTTTCCTATCACTTGTCTATTACTAGGGTTTCCCTTTCTATTTCAGTCCATGGCTATTTATAAATGATCTCACAACTTTAAGCTGTATTTCCGTTAAAACTATTTATTTATTATTATTTTTTAGAGTTTTAAATTTATTTGTGTAAACTATACAAACTGTTATTTATAGGGATGTATATAAAATGCACTTAGGCATTTGTTTTAATAATCCATTGTTTTAAGAGGTTATTGCCTTATATAATTTCTTTTTTATTAATCTATTTTAGAAGATTTTAGAAAAATATTTTGTATAAATATTATTTAGGTATATGAAAATTAAATATATTATTATGTATGTATTTTTATCTTAATAAATTACTGAATTTAGAAAAATATTTTATATGAAATTTTTATAAAATACATGAGAAGATGTATTTAAAATTCTTACTATGCTAAGAACACATCAAACTCGCCTAACTATTTTACTTTTGAAAAGTTGTTTTTTTTTCAGATTTTAATCATTAATATTATGTTCCTCTCTTTCTCGAGATAAATTGTAAATTTGACATTTATTTTTCAATTTACTTCTATTGGTAATAGCGACAGACACATCTCTTAAAATTATTCTATCAGCTATTGGCCGAGGGAAGCCGAAACGACAAGCACTTATGAATCCAGGTTTTGTTTTCATTTTGCGCATACAATAATTATTGTATTTGTGCTCTTGATAGATAGATAAGACACGGCGATGTAATTCAGGTGAAATGTGTTTATCCGGAATGTAACACGTTATATGTTGCAAAATAAAATCTTGTATTTCTTCATTTGGACTTGTACCATAAACGGGTGCATTTTGAATCCAAAACAAACAATGGAAATGAGGTAATCATCTACCTGCATATTCACGCACCCAGTAATAATGCGTAACTTTTACAATTGGATTCGAAGGTCATAATATGTAATCTAACACAAATTTAAATTTATTTTGGAAATACCTGGCTGCTAATACTGGATCGGTTGTTATGAACTGAGATATAGAACAGCTCAATCCAGCTATTACCTTCTTTGATGTTCAGCCAATCCAGATAACATCCACTACCCTGGCTTGAGAGTAATAAAAAAGTAGCAGGTCTATATTCGCGCGCGAAACATCTTAGTTCATTACGCACCTTTTTCCAATATGATTCAGTACTAGATAAACGAGAGAAAACAGTGTCTAGATTACCGTCTATCTTATTTTCATTTAGCAGTTGTAAAAAGTCGTTCACTGTGTATATATATTTTGGATTAATGATATTGAGCATTTGAAATATTCCTGCATTTATTTGTCTGACTATATTATTGTATAATAGAAAAAAAAGATATTGATTGTTCATTCTAAACTATGAATGTTTCGATGTCAATCTACTTTTGGAAAAATCACAATCTCTCAATTTTGGAGATCTATCACGGTATTGGCCCCCACTTTCCATAGGGAAACAAATCAGGAAAAAATTTGAGATCTAAATAGTTGGTTCTATTATCTAAAACAACTGCAAAAACTGTTGATATAAGAGTATTTTGCCTGTTTTGTTTTTTTTTATTGTTGTGTAAAGGATAAATAGTGTAATGATCATAGACTGGATCAGACTCAAATTTCTGAGTTAGCAATGGACGTAACGGTGCTTTAATTTTTATTTCATTTTTTTCTAAATCACTGTCGTCTATGGTTTCGTCGTTTATTTCATACTCTAAGTGATCGTGTAGATTACTCAGTAGCACTTGAGGATCGGTGTCGCGAGTGATTCATACGTTTCAAAAGTGATGACTTTACAGTTGAAAGTCGCATTAGATGCTTTGTTGGATGAGGATACGTGTCAGATTCAAGATAAACTTGCTGCATCATTGGACGTCTTGCCATAAACCGTTTCCCTGCTCCTAAAAGCATTGTAATTCTTTGAAAAGGTTAGAAACTGAGTGCCGTACGAATTTATGCTGAGAGACGTCGAACGGTCATGTTGCATATTCGAAATATTGTTGCAGCGACTTAATAATATTATTATATTAAAAATACGATAGTCCTGAACGTATAAAATCGTACAGAAAGCCCGCCCAATCGACGGCGAAACGAAATTTCACGTAAGGGTCATGGTCTGCATATGGTGGTATGAAAAGGATGTTGTGTTTTCGAATGGTTAAATCATCAACGGGCCATTGTATTCAACCGAACTTATTCGTGCGAAGCGAGCATTACAAGAAAAATGGACAGAATATGAGACCAGGCATGAGTTCATCTTTTTTAATCACGTGAACGCTCGGCTACATGTTGCGGCTACATGGGCAGAAAGTTTTGGAGGATAATGGATAGGCAACCTCACCACAAGTGCCATCTCACTACCACTTGTTTCAAACAATGCAGCACGTATATTAGACGGAATTAAAAATTGTCTTAACTCGTTCTTATAGTACCTAAATAAAAGTAATATATAGATTATTTTGATTTAGATCACAATATAAAATTAAAAACATTTACTAATAATACATAACAAATCTTTGTGAAATGTAAATTTTAGCATAAATAGCTATGTGACGTCGGAGTCGAAACTCTTTCCTCACGTGAGCCTTACCAGCCTTTCCATGTTTTATTGGCTTATGAGCCTAGAGTTGTCTCCAATAGCTCAGGACCCTGTATGTGAGAGTAGTGATCTCACTCGGTGGAAAATTAGGAGATTTTAACCTACTATTTCTATACTTTTTATGTAGGTCGGAGGCCAATGGCTTTTTTCCACAATAAGCCAAATTACTTTGTGTGTGTGTTTCCTTTGTTTCAGGATTTCATGAGGTACCAGGCTCTAGTAAATGCGATTGGCCAGTATTATGGTTTCGAGGAAAATTTGTAAGTTGTTGAATTAATATAAATAATACTAAGTATTTTTCATTCTTTATCTATTATATTAAAATATTTGTTTACTTATTTTTATGAGTAATTTTATTCTTTAATGGTATAAAAATATTCTTTTTATATCATTAAAAAAAAATGTAACTTTATTTATACATCTTCTTTTTAATATTCCAGACTGTTTGCGTTCTGAAGCGCAGGACTTCTTTTGGACTGGAGTATTGCCTTGATACACAGTCGTGATACACAGTCCTCGTGACTTGAAGCGGTTGTCAAAAGTGCTCCGATGTTGGACATTCACTATCTCATCGATTGAGAGTAAGTTTGTATTTTTCCTGGATGTCCTGGTCGCCAAGAATGCCGCTTTTACCATACAAGGTTCTTAATTGCTCCTCGTCAAGCGCCTTTATGGGGAGCTTGAGGATGGTGTAACTCTTTTTCCAGTACAAGGCACACCTTTCCCTCAGCTGTCCTCTCAAGCAGTGGACGCACAGGGTCCGGTGGAACAGCTGCTGCCGTTGCTCCTTGGTGAGTTTAGTGCATGCCAAAGAGAAAGCTCCTTGGATTTTTGCGGTGCAAACTCCAAGGAGATCTCTTTTCAGAGCTCTCAAACGGGCTTCTTCCTTTTGTCTAATCTGCCTCCTCTTTTTCTGCGAAGGCTTATTTTTTTCCTCAAGATCTCATAACCATTATTTTCTACTTTAAGAATTTTCAAGAGAATTACAATTTATATTAGATGATTTTATTTTTGTTTTAGTTTAATATATAAATTGGAAAAATCTTTTACAAAATGAAAAATCTTAACTCAATAGGATTACGAAAGGACCTCGCTATTTTTTTTTTATTTCTGCAAATTTAGTATGATTTTAATAATAATAAAAATTTTTTTTTTTTTTTTCAAGGTGGAGATACCACTCAACACACAAGGTGCCAAATAAGGAGGGGATCGAATGGGTCATGTATAGCCCTTCCTTTTGCAAGGAGGACCAAATCACTTCCCCGGACAGGAAATAGATTAAAAGTATAAAAAAATAAAAATAAAAAGGTTTTAAACTTAACTTACTTTTATACTTTTATTTCCCCTTTTGTCCTTTACAGGCAACTCTTGCTGCCTATGCCCAGAGAGAGGGGGGTAGAGAGATATGCTGGAGCGATCGTGTCTCGTGGTGTTGCTCCACGTCTTTACGGCTGCTGCTGGCTGCTGACTGCTGGTGCGTGGTAGATTTGACCGACTGGTTGGCTGACTTTAGTATAGTGAATGTTGGTTTTACTTGTGTGGCTGAATTGCGTAGCGACTGTTGATTTTTACTTGTATGGCTGAATTGCCTTGTGAAGTGAAATTCGGGCGCTTTTAAAGTGAGCGACTCCTCCTTCTTGAAAAACGTTTTCTGGAGGAGTAAATGAGACCCACTTTCTCCCTTTGTTTGCCCCTGTCAATGGGACCGTCGCTGGGTTCATGAGGGGTCGTGAATTCCATGCACAGGGGCGATTCAAATTCAGGAAAAAGGGCAGTGCTAAGCGGGGGTGGTCGCGCTAAGTTCTCTCTCTCTCTCTCTCTCTTCGAGATGGCGTTAGGAGTTGCCAAATCATGATTTACATTTTGGTTCGTTTTAACAATTATAATTAATGATTTTTACGTAAACAAAACAATTACATGTAAGCTTATATCCATATGTATAATATTTTGGATTTATCTTAAAATTACTGAGATTATATGAATAACATATATTTTATTCTTATTATATTAATTTATATAAATATATATATATATATATATATATATATATATATATATATATATATTTATCTATGCGCATTCATTCGTACACACATAAAACCATATTCATGAATATATATTAACCGTTTTATTTTAAATGCATATACTGTTAAATATATTAATTTAAATATATAAGTTTTATTATAACATGACATATAATAAACACACATATTAATTCGTATATACATAAAAGACATGTTCGTGAATATATTTTAATCGCTTTATTTTAAATGTATATAATATTAAATATATCAATTTTAACTATATAAGTTTTATTATAATATGACATATAATAAACACACATATTAATTCGTACATACATAAAAGCCATGTTTTTTTCTTTTAAGTGTATATAATGTTAAATATATCAACCTAAATATATGTTTCATTATAATAAGATATATAATAACACATATATTAAATCGTACGTTTTAAAATATTCTATTACGCAATATTGTATCAACAAGTATACGTATACATGTATATGTATTTATTTTTAATTAAACGAAAATAATATTTTAAGGAAAAAGAAATACATGTACACGAATAGACGTGCGGTTTGGGCGAGGGAAATGTCAGTTTCGTGGAGCAAGTGGACACTTGTCTTCCCCCTTTCACTTATTGTTTTAGGTTTCTAACTTGCAATATGCGCTCATCCTGTGCTGGCAAGGAGTTTTCCGAAGTGGAAATCTCGCGCCAGAAACGGGTTAAGCTATCTTACAATTTGGGTCGTATTTTGCTCAAAGTCGAGGTACGCGTTTTAGACATAAGGGCAGGAAGACGACGCGACGCTTGGTTGGGTCGTAAATTATAATGAGCGCACTCTATCCCGCTTTCCCTTCCAGTGGGGTTCGGTAGTTCGTGTGAAAATATTCGTAGTTTTCTTTTCCGAATATTTTCTCAACGAAACTGCGTTGCGACGTAACAATAAATTGATCGATTGTGTTATATGCAGTTCCTCTAGAGACTTTCTTTAATTTAATTTTTTGTACATTGAAATATATACTCTTGAAATTATAGAAATCATTTATTCTCATACCTTTAGTAAACCATTTATTCAAAATAAGTAATTTATATATTAAAAATACTGAAATGTTTATTTAAAGAGAGAAAATATTTTTTGATGTTTCAAAACTAAAAATTTGTTTTAAGAAATTCGATTCTTCATTCTAAAATATTTATTTGCTTTAAAGCAATATTTTTTTAAATCACAATTTGAAATTTAATACAATTAAGACAAAATATAAAATGAAACTATAGTATCTTAACTTATTAACCCGTCATTTTCATAATCTTCAACTATGTAAACCTACACTATATATAATATTGTATTAAAGAATAATTACATTTATATACTTTTCTTATGTATTATATAATATAAATACCTAGAGACACATGATTATGTTTGTATTGTACGTAGCGCAACGCATCTTAATTCCAGACGCAAAATCTCTGCTGTTCAAGGTTTACAAATATAATTATAAATGTTAAGAATCTCTTTATAGATGTCAGCGGTAGTCAAGCGTTACGTGAAAGTCGCGATGAAAATTTTGGATCCACCTAGCAAGAACTTTTCGAAACTTTTTTATTTTTGACAAACCAGATATTAAAATTAATGATATACTTATGGAATTAAATGTAATGTATTTAAGAAAATAAAGTTAATTTAGATAATTTAAATGAATTCATTTTAGACAATTAATAATGTTTTTTTAATTATAAAACATAGTTTCAATTAACTCAGTTAACACATTTAAATATATATTTTTTATAATGAAAAACAGTTTTTTATATTAAACATTTCGTTCTTTCAGTTCAGAAGAATTTATTTATTTTAAATTATTAAATTTTGTTTTAGTATACTTAAAATTACAATAGAAAGAAATATTTCAAACTATAGTTATAGATTTTATAAAAATATATTTATACTATGCATTGAATTGATACAATCAGCATTTCTCGATAAAAATATATTGGAAGGTATCTATATTTCGTATACACGTAGAATTTTTCAGGGGATCCCGATAAGAAACTGTTAAATTTTCCTCCAAAAATCTACCATTTGTATCGAAAAATTGTCTAAAACAAAATGTATTTTAATGAGCTTTATGATGTTTTTTAGGAACTTTTTAATTTTATAAGATAAATTTGGCAAACCATTTTTTTTATGGAGTTTTCATGTATTTGGGAATAAATATTTAATTTTTGTCTAATGTTATTATAATATTGTTGTTTTTTCTGCTGAAATATCAGAGAATAAAATTATCTATAGGAATGGCGATTTATATATAGAGAATTGTTTACATAGCTATTATGTAAATTTTGTATAAAACTTTAGACATACCTACAAGCAGCAAAATTTCCTTAAACTTCATAACGTTTCTCTATGTAAGGTAAAAAAAAATAAAGAAAATTTGTACAAATTTGTCTTCTACTTCCCGGGTATTAGTGCTTTCAAATTCACATACATAATTTGAGTATCGTCACCTGTAGGACAAAATAATATATCAAATTAAAATTTTTTTCGCCGTTCTACGTATTGTATAAACAAAAGGAGTCATCGAAGTAAATTTCTAATGCACGAAATCCCCTACAACTCATAATCACTATTTTGATATATTTTTATGTACGATGAGTAATTATTGCGGGGACGGTAAGGGAAAACAATCATTCATTAAAATCAGTGTTCGCACCGCTTACATAATAATAGTAAATTTCTAGTCTTATGGGTTCAGAAATTGGCATTCAGTTTTGCCTTATTGAAGGAATCCACAAAATATCAATATAAGTTCTAATACTTCGGATAAATAAGGACTAGCTCTCTCTGTCTTAGTTTTCTATCCGCAATCTAGTTTGGACACTGAGAACTATAAGTAAGGCATACCTCAGAGTGTCGGGACGATTTTTCAAAGTTCTAATAATTCTAATACAAGGTTGATAGTTTTTTTTGAATTGCACTAGGACGTCCATTCCTAGGATAATATCGAACTTCATGGAGTTTAAAACTTTAAAGCGGGCGGTCGTTTCCTGGGCATTGATGTCAACTGTTACGTCGACTTCTCCGTCATTGATGCATAGCTGTCCGTCGGCTAATTGTATAGATGATACAACCGGCATAATTGCAGACTTAATCATTTTTCCTAGTTGTAGGCCAATATAGAATATTTTTCCTGCTATTTCCAGCTTCAGGAAAAGTCACTTCTCGTCGTCCTCGATTATGGTAATGGGATGCGAACGAGTGATTTCCCTTACTTGTACGGTGATGTTTAGCGTATGTGGTGTGTAGTCAGTATATAGAACGCATCACGTGCTCCTGCTCTCATCTTCTCTATTCTGTCACGTGGCTGTGGAATCGTATGACTTGGGATTCCAGAGATGAGTCCATTCTCATGTCCCCTTATTCGTTTTCCGATAGATGCTTGTTGGGATCACAGCGCGTACAGTTTGCAGTTGCTCCATCAGTTTCTCCGCAATTAAAGCAGTGCAGTCTGCATTTCAAGGTATAGATCCGCCCAGTGACCAGATCTACTACTTATCCAACATGGCCTGTTGTCTGGCCTGGAGCTGTTTCTCCTAGATTCTCCATCGAAAGCAACGTTTCTTGACGTTATCTGTCACGGCTATATAATCGGTTTTGTCTATCTCCCAATTGTGGCCGTGCGTATTAGTGTTGCGTATCACCGGTACCTTGGTAAGGTGCATACGTATGTTAAGGATTTTGTTACGAAGATGTCCTGTTGTATCTAGGTGACGATCTTCTATATCAACTTGCTCGTGGTTGGTAGAGATCGTTGACGGATGAAGAGGGTGATTGATGTCGGTATTCCGGTGAGGGACTTCGATTCGCCTCGGTACGTTCGGAAGGTCTTTCAAGTAATTGATATATAGTTCCTTTCGCTCACGGATTTAGAGTTCTCACTTTTGAAGATTAATCTCGTTGTCTTTCTTCTTTTTTAATTAGTACTGAGGCTATTGACTCGAATCGAGAGACCTGTTTCGTTGTTTCTTTAGGCTTATGCTCGTGTAACGTTGTAACTCTTGATCTGTGGTCTGGAGTTACTCGGCCTTTCAGAGAGCAAACAGCTGTGCTAACTATTTTTCTGCCGGTGGCGATGCCTTACACCATTTTGGTTAGTTCTTCTTTCAACTCTATTTGCTAGTCAAGCAGTTGTAGTTTGACAATTAAATTCAAGTCGTTACGATTAATCTTGTAGATGAAATTTGGATGTAAATTTTTGTAAAATTCAGCTGTACATCAAGGGGAATAGGTGGAGACAATTTCTTTAGTACTACTCTCATGCCTATTAGATATAATCCGATTGATTCGTTTGGTCCTTATGTGTTATCTCTGATTTCAATCTCTAAGCACAATGCGTAATCTATTGGACGAAACTGGCGTCTTAATGCCGATTAAATATCCTCTATGGTTAGCCAATTTTTATGCATTGGTCTTACCCATATACGCGCGGCTTCGTTTAGAAAAACAGTATGATTTTTGATATTTCCGTTATCGAGAGATTCAAACTCTAAACGTCGATATTCAAAAATTTGCTGCTTACTATTTTATTGAAATTCTTCGTTTATTATTCAAATTTTCTGAATTTCATTTCCATTATTCTGTGGATAATTACCGACTAAAAGCAGTTTACAGAAATGAAAAATTCAAACTCCTTCTTTCTAGTGATTTTTCCTCTGCCAATTTTTAATGCATTGACATATGCATGGATTATGTAGGTTAGGTCCATATCAAAGGTATTTCTTGCTGGCTAATACAAGGGTTGATTCTAATGCTAGGGTAGAATAGTAATAATTCTTTTTTTATATAAATGAACTTTATTTCATTAGGTGATGTGGCCGTCAGAGAAAAGGATAAAATGTCACACCTATAAAGGGAAAAAATAGAATAGTATATAAGGTAAAGAAAATGCAATATATAATGCAAATATAAATCTTAATATAATAGTTAATATGTTTCAATGAAAATAATAATTACATGACAGTTCTTTAAATTGAAATACACGCGCATCATATCCCATATGCACTATAAGAGTATATTGCTGATATTTGAATTTATTAAATGTTCTTATATTGTTATTATTATATACAGAAAAAATTTTCAGTATATTTTCAGCGAGCACCTTGTAGATTTCTTGAAGTGTTTACACACAAATACTTAAGCATACTAGCTTTATTCTCCTATGTTTACTAAATATTCACAGGATCGTTCAACCTTGTGCACGGTTATCCACAGAGTGCTTACTTATTTATTTTGCAAGCATATATATATACCAGCTTCTTGGTATGTGCATGTTTATTTATTATATATTATATATAATATTATTATATTAGGATTGTTATCCTATACGACAATGGGGGCAGAATCAAACATTGTTATGTTATTTATATTAAATTGAACATATTTAACTGATTATGACTTCAACGTGGACGAGAGGGGCTGAATTTACTTTATACTGTATGTACTTGTTCTGTATATTAGGTGTACAAATTTGATTCCGCCGTTTTTGAATAGACGGTTATAGCGGTGACTGGTAGTCGAAATAGATAGATCGTAGATGTCATACAATAACCTTAGGTATTTATAAACACAATATCGAAATGTTACTTAATTTGTATCTGCATCATAAATTAATAAACATTTTTATTTACATCATAAAGTTATTCTCGATTAAACATGTCAGTTCACGAGCCAAAGTCTCGTCATTTGCGGGAGGTTTTAATTTTCTTCTTTAGTATGAAGAAATCTATGCTCAGGCATATCGAATGCTTTCAAAAACCTATAGTGAGCCCACTTTTTATGAAAGAACGTGCTGAGTGTGGTTGAAATGCTTAAAGAACGGTGTTTTTGACGTCGAAAACCAGCATAGCGATGGAAGACAGGTTTTCAAAGGTGCAGAGTTGGAGACGTTACTTGATTAAGACTTGTATCAAACGCAACAAGAATTGGCAGAATTATTCAGAATGACGCAACCAGCCATTTCAAAACGCCGAAAACTCACGGGAATGTTTCAGAAACAAGAAAATTCAGTGTCGTACAAGTTGAAGCGCAATGCATTTTTGCCTACCATTGTAACTGGAGACGAAAAATGGGTTCATTACGATAATTCCAAACGCAGAAAATCGTGGGTATATCCCAGCCATGCTTCCATGTTGACGGCCAAGCGACTATTCACGGTTCCAAACTCATGCTCAATATTTGATGGGAAAAGCTCGGCGTAGTGTATTATGAGTTGTTGAACCGACTGAAACAATCACAGGCCATCGTTATCGAACGCAATTAATGCGTTTGAGTTAAGTATTGAAAGACAAACGACCGCAATACAATGATAGACACGAAAAAGTGATTTTACAACATGACAATGTTCTACTCCATGTTACGAAAGTAGGCAAGACTTACTTGGAATCGTTAAAATAATAATTTATATCCCGCCGGCCGTATTTTTCAAATATTGTTCCCTCAGACTATCACTTCTCCCGATCAATAGCACATGTCTTGGCTGGCGAGTACTTCCGGTGTTATGAAGAAGTAAAAAATTGAATCGATTCATGGATCGCATCAAAAGATAACCAGATTTTTCAACGTGGTATTCTTATGCTGTTCGAAAGATAGGAGAAAATAGTAACTAGCGATAGACACTACTTTGAATTATAAATATATCACCAGTTTTTTAAAATTAAGCCTCGAAATTCGGAATAAAAACAGCGGAAGCAAAGTTGTACACCTAATATATCATTTATATTGTTAGGCAAGAACATATGCATTTTATTTTATTTATTGGCAACGATTTTCTGCACAGAGAAATTATTCAGGGGACAGTAAGGGAAAACAAGTATTCATCAGGATGCTAATGCGCTAATTGCAGAGGTTATGCTTTGTATTTCTCGTGCTGTCACGCCATATGTTCATTGCTTAGATAGCTGCGGCCTGTCCCGTCGGGCCCCTCGCCTTGGGCGCCATTTATATACGCTGCGCTGCGCCCATATTTCTACACTTACCTTCGTCTGTAGATGAATGCACAAAGGTCCAGGGGAAAAATAACAAGTATTGAACTATACAATTTTGAGCTATGCTAGACACTTTGATTCACTTGGTTCAGGGGAAAAGGGGGGGGGGAACACTTGCTGATAGGGCGCCATAATGATTGGGAGGACGTGCGATCTACTGATCGTGATTTTCGACGGTACTTGCCGTTTTGCAGATTAAGTCGGCTGGGACCTTGGCTCCGAGAGGTCTCTGACAATGATCGGGCGGGATGCTGTCGAGCAGCGATGATGATCGACGGCTCGGCTGCGGCCTCGCATCAAAAATGCCGCTAAGATGACGGTGGGCTTAGTTACGCTGCGCCTGCGAGGATCGGGCTTTACATCCTCGTGTCCCCTGCTAGTCCGCTGTGCATGGGCGCTAATCAGTGCTGGCGGTGATCGATACATCCTAGAGGATGTACATTGGCTGCTCGTTTTTCTCTCTATGATATATATATATATATATATATATAAAGAGGTGAACTTAGGATTTTCGTTTCCGACCTTCACGTATAGTTGGCAATACAAGTAGTACGAAAAGTCAAATGTGTCGGATATGGTACTTATGTTTTAGTTTTGGCATTTACTAATAAAATTCAGTTAACAGGCGCCATCATTTGTGTAAACATAATAATTTTTTGATCCATGAAAGATGAATCGTGATAAACCGTTTTTTCGATGTCTTTTGCACTATTTTGATTTGAAATAATGCGTAGCAGAAAATTATCGATTACTGTCTTTGATTGCCAGGCAAAAAAGAAGAGTTTTCTGTGGCGTATTGTGTTTGATGATGAAAAGTGGATCTATTATGATAATCCTAACTGCAAAAGATCATGGGTGAACCCAGGACAAACGTCCACATCGATACCAAAACGAAATATCCACGGACAAAAGGTATTGCTGTGTATTTGGTCGGACCCACAGGGTGTGCTGTACTACGAGCTGTTAAAATTGAATAAAACCTTCACTGTCGAGGTATACAAACGCTAACTGAATGATTTGAACCAGAAATTGTTCAAACATAGATCAGCGATCGCGAACAATAGGCGCAAAGTTATTCTCTTTCATGAGAACGCTCGGCTACATGTTGCGAAAGCCGTCAAAATACCCTGTTGAAGCTCGAATGAGAAGTGCTACTACAGTCAGTATACTCGCCAAACATAGTGCGTTTTGATTACCAGCTATTCGGATCGATGCAGCACGAACTCATTGATACGCACTTCCGACATGTTGTAGAAGTGCGAGAATTTGTTGATGATTGGATCTTCTCGAAACCGTCATCGTTCGACAGTTATCAATTATTTAACGGTATCGCCAACATAACAGAAAAATGAGAAAAAGTAGTAGAAAATGACTGAAAATATTTTGATTCATCTAACGTGTATCCATGTTCCATTATAAATGTCCTTTTTTCGTAAAAAAATCTCGGAAACTAAGTTCGCTGGTGAAGCTGACTTCCAAAACCGTTCACTTAATTTATTAATGAAAGGAAAATGATTTTTAATAAAAAAACGTTTATATAAAAAAAAGATTTATATTTTAATAAATAAAACGAAAAAGCCATTATCCATCTGAGCATAATAGAATATATATCTTTTGAATTTCAGAGCAATCGGTTCAATAGTTTTTTATTTAACTAGAGATAATAAAGAGATATTGCCGATGCCATATACGAAAGGGTCGACAATTTTCGATCGCCCTGAACGTCCGCCTTCCATATAATCCAGGCGAATTAGATCCAAAACGACCGAATCACAAACATTTTTTCCAACGCCTTTGTTGCATTAAATGATACTGAGAATGTATAGAATAAGACCCTAAATCGTCGAAATCGTAACCAATTTACGACATATTTATTTAATGCAAAATAGCAAAAAAATACTCTTTTTGTTACTTTTTCTTCAATAGTTTAAAAAATATTGCTCTGATCATAAACTGTTTTGTATAAAAGTTGTGTAAGACTAAAATTCTAAATAAAATTACGTACATTAAAAACTTAAGAAGTCTATTTTTCTATTGCTAAATAATCAATTAAAATGGAAAAATGTTCAATATTCAAACAGCTATCAAATTTTTTTAAACAATTGAAATTCACTAATAATCGCGTAAATAAATACTTTAATTGTGCTTATATTGACTGTATTTAGATAAATTAATAAATATGTTTATTGGTCTTACAGTCCAATTAAATAAATTAAAATTAATACATAATAATATCAATATATATATTTACATCAATACTAATACATATCAATATATAATTAATTGAAAATTCTAATGACAGTGAGACCGTCGTTGTTTAAAATCACCTCCGTAGACTAATAAAGAATTTTTTTTCTTTTTTTTCAGCTAATATATTTTTATTTCTTATTAAAGTGCAATCTAACTACCCCCTCTACACAAAATATATCATATCTCACACAGAATACCACCCCCCCCCCTCTACACAAAACGTTCAAAACTAATCAATTTAATAAAGACTGATAAATGTTATCTAATTTACTTAACTCTAACGTAAAATCATATTATTTCGATTCCTTGAAATATGAGTACTTTAAGACTTTCCCTTTTGTACTTTTTATTAATACCATGTTCCATATCAACATTCAAAAAATCAAAAGAATGTAAAAACTTCAAACAATCTTGTGAAGTAATATGTGAACTACGTAAGCTATATTAATGTTTATCAATTACAGATTTTAAACATAGATCATTTTATCTTTGTATTTATTAAATAACTTACTTAAATTATTTCTATTTTTAAATGTTGATGTTAATAAGAGCAAAGTGATTGTTTTAGCATATATTAGAGGATTGTTGGAAATAATTAAAAATTAAAATTAAGAATTATAAAAATGTTCTTTTAAAATAGTAATAATTTAAGTAATTTATTTAATAATTGCAAGGATAAGGATGATTTATGTATAAAATCTGCAATTGTTTACAAAATTAATTGTATGGATTCTAATGAATACTACATTGGACAAACAAGTAGATATTTAAAAAAGAGAATTTATGAACATAAATTAAGTTTATGTAGTTCACATATTATTTATGGTTTAAAAGAACATTGTTTGAAGGTTTTACATTCTTTTGATTTTCTGAATGTTGTTATTTTGGAACATGGTATTAATAAAAAGTACAAAAGGGAGAGTCTTCAAAGTACTCAAATTTCCAGGAATCGAAATAATTTAAATTTCTGTCAATGTTTTATTAATATAATTATCTTTGTATTGAATTGTAATAGTATTTCGTTTATCAGCTTTACATAAAATGAATCTTTAATTAAAAAGTATTTTTCAGTTTTATTATTGTTTTATCAAGTATATAGCGAGTCTTCAATTAATTATATATTAAAAGGTAGTAAAGATACCCTTACATTCATTACAAGAAGTATTTGATTAAATTCAAGAAATGCTGCAACCAACATCTGCAATTCATCCATTCAGAATTATTTCAACACTAGGACAATATTGAATTTGATTTCATAGACTCCAACATAAGAATAAAAGTGCAAGAAACAGGCCATAGACAGCATTTCTTGAATTTAATCAAAATTTCAAAGAATCCTAATAATGTGAATTTAATATTGGAGTCCAGTAAATTAGATAACATTTATCATTCTTTATTAAATTGATTAGTTTTGAACGTTTGTGTACAGGGGGATGGTTTATTCAAATTGCTAAATTTTTAGTTTAGTGGAGGTAGGGTTCTATATAAATTAGAATATTAATATAAGGTTTAGTTTAGTCCTTGATGGGGAGCCGTGGCGAGCTCGAAACGGACAACCTCAGCCTATTTTCAATTGGGTAAAGGTAGTGGGAACAGTCAGATTGTACTTTACTAATAAAGAATTTTTTTCCTTTTTTTTCAGCTAATCTATTTTTATTTCAGATTAGTCTACGGGGGTGATTTTAAACAACGATGATCTGACTGTCATTATAATTTTCAATTATGTAATATTCAATCATGTAATTTTCAATTATATTGATATGTATTAGTATTGATATAAATATATATTGATATTATTATGTATTAATTGTAATTTATTTAATCGGTGCAAGACCAATAGAAATATTTATTAATTTGGCGTAAATAAATTTTTTTGTCTACTCATAATGTATTTCAAATTCAAAGACCAGTTGCAAAATTATCTATATTAAAAATGAACCATTACGAGGTTCATCAATGGCTGGGAATTTTATATACCAGGAATACCATAACATGCAATCATTAGAGAATATTAATAGTAATTAAAACTGAAATGACCAGATTTTTAAACTAAATATTTATGTTGTTTAAAGTGAAAAACGCCATTGCTAGAGACAATATCTCATAAGTTTTTAGCGCTAAATATTGCACTTGAATATACTGTATTTGAATATTGAATCAATATGTATTTTATTAAGTTTAAAAAAAAGAAAAATTTTGAGTCTGCACATTTTATATGACCAATAAAAGTTGAGAAAATTTTTGTTTAAACTTTTTTTATTACTTGCCATTTAACTAACATTTTAACTTAAAATTTAGCAAGGCGCAAGTAAAAATATTCATCTATCTTTATATTTATTAATATATTCTTAGTGATTAGTAACTATATTAAAATAAAACATTTATAAAAAGTTTTGACTCGTGTGATCCACGACGGATGGCAGCGACTTATATCTCCGCGCGCCGCCAACTGAGCATATCTACATTCGCGCACCTACGTTACAGACAGCTCCAGCTACGTCGCTGTCAATCTTAGTTGTAAAATTAAGATATGTTAATCTTCAAAGCAACTATTTCGATGATTTTTTAAATTAAAATTTTTTTTCTTCTAATCTTCATAGTATTCATATATATATATATATATATATATATATATATATATATATATATATATATATAATACACTAATATGTCATTCGCATTATATACAGTATTATTAAATATAATAATATATTATTTTAAATTTCTTTTGCAACTACATCATAAATTTATGTTTGTTTCTGTATTTTGGAATGAAATGAGGCAAGAAAAGTTTCAATTCTGTAAATAATAAAATAGTATCACTTGTGCAATAAAGTTTTTAATGTATAAGCAAATTATAACGTTCCTACCCCCCCCCCTCCCGAGATAGCTTACGTGGTATTTACCAATGTAATTTTGGGAGGGGAGGAAGTTTTTCTGGAACGGATGGCGGATTAGGAAAAGAATTTATTCTCTAGACACAATATATTTTTTGTAATTGTTAATATATATATTATTCAATTTCCAAGTTTTGACTTGGACTTCTGTAACAGACATCAAATTACGAATATTAAATAAATAAATAAAAATAACGCAAAATTGATTAAACTAGATTGATTAAATGTATATATTTTATTAACCGCACGCTAATTTCCGCAACGTTATTAATTAGGCGCTGTTTTTCGCACAAATCTCCGGTGTTACGAGGGTGGATTGATAAGTTTCCGGCCTGACCAAGAAAAACAACGTTTTTAAGAATTTTTTTTATTTCTCAACATAATCTCCTCCAAGGCTGATACATTTCTCATAGCGGTGTTCTAGTCTAGTAAGGCCATCTCTATAGACTGATTCGTCAATCTCTTCAAAATACCCATTTACAGCTTCGATTACTTCTTCATTGTCCACCAATCTCTTACCGCCAAGCCATTTTTGAGGTAAGGAAATAGATAATAGTCACTCGGGGCTCGGTCTGGAGAGTAGGGAAGGTGCGGAATTAATTCAAACTTCAGATCGTTGATTTTAGTTATTGCAACGATTAACGTGTGCGCTGGTGCGTTATCGTGATGAAACAAGATTTTTTTTTTCGCCAGATGAGGTTATTTAATTTTTACTTCTTGGCTCAAACGTTGCAATAAGTCTGTATAGTATTGACCAGTGATAGTTTTGCCTTTTTCAAGGTAATCAATGTATATAATACCTCTTTAATTCCAAAAAACAGTAGCCATAATCTTGCTCGCCGAAAAAACTGTTTTTGCCTTCTTTGGAGTTGGTTCCCCTAGTGCAATCCACTGTTTAGACTGTTGGTTGGTTTCAGGAGTGTAGTGGTGGACCCAAGTTTCGTCAACGTTTACGAATCGATGCAAAAAATTGCTTGGATTACGCTTATACAACGCCAAATTGGCGGTAAAAATGTTCTTTCGAATCAATTTTTGGTCGACTGTTAGCAAACGCGGCACCCATCTTGCACAGAGCTTTTCCATATACAAATGTTGGTGCAAAATATTTTGTACATGTTCATATGACATCTTATAGGTCTCAGCTATTTCATGCAATTTTAATCTGCGGTCTTTCAGCACTATTTGATGGATTTTTTCGATCATATCTATAGTTTTGACCTCAATGGGGCGTCCTGAGCAAGGCTCATCAGAGGTGCTCACACGACCCTTTTTAAACTCGGAAACCCGCTGCTTAACGGTTGAATATGATGGGGAGGATGTCCCCAGTGTTGAGTCCATCTCTTCTTTAATTCCTTTCGGTGTTCACCTCTTCAAATAAAAGTATTTGATGACAGCACAATTTTCAAGCTTTTCCATTTTTACGAAAAACACATAGGCGTCTTGTTCAGCGTGCTCTCAAATCTAAACTAACATGGCGATCGGACTGCAACTATAGCTACAAGCTATCTAAGGATGGTACTGTAGAACGCCATCTCAAGATAGGCCTAGTGGCGTCATCTCTGGGTCAGACCGGAGACTTATCAATCCATCCTCGTATTTTCCATGTGGGGAATTTAACAAATCAGTCTGATTTTATAAGGTAAAACTAGTGGTAAGCCTAATTCCGCTGTGCTTTTCAGGAGCACCTCATAGCTGGTGAGCGTGGCTGGTGATTATGAACTTCGTAATACATAATTGGATTATCAAGTGCGACAGGGGATTGAATGCTAAGAACGTAAATAATTGTAAATAATTTCGATAGCTCACTCAACTACTTGTTTAACGTGTAATCTGATAGCTATAATCTCTCCACGAAAATTTACTAGATCTTCGTTTTGATCGACTGTGCGTAATTCCATATGTTCTATGCACTTCCATGCGACTCCTGATTACCTGATTCCAGATCACCTTATAATATATGAGCGTATTTTATTAAATCATTGTCAAATAATGGTCGATCTGGCAATTCTTCGGAGAAGCTTTTTTTTAATCCTTTGCCTTTATACGGTTTTAGTTAGAAATCTCACCCTTTACTTTTATATAGTTTTAAGTAAACACCATAACCTTTTTTGTAATGCTTCAGATAAAGACCTTTTCCAAGAGTAGTTTCTTCAATTGTTTTAATAGATTTCATATGGGAGCTAAAGTACGATTGATACCTAACTGGTCTACAGAAATATTCACCATCAACAGAGTTACAGCAACACATTCGACGACTTACCATTTAAAAGATTATAAAAATCAAGCCATCTCTGGATATTTCTATAATCAAAAGCTTCTAGGAACCAACTATACAGATGTTTACCTCGTTCAAAAAGTTCTTAAAAGTCAAGGAGATATATTTTTCGACAAATGGCTTGGACTTTATAACTCTCACAATTGTTGGACAAATAAAGAGAGTTCATAACATAAGTAATCAGATATTATAAATGATTTTAATATGCAAATCAATTTGATATAATTTTGTTAATGAGGATTAATAAATAAGTACACCTCGGTTTACATAAAATGTTGTTTAATTATTTCATCTGACACATAAATTTTACATATTATGCTATTATAAATTAAAATCATTTTCACCCAAAGACTTTATAAATAATTTAAGTTTCTTTACATACTCGCAAATATTGTTGAAAGAATCTGTCAACTTACATTATAGCCTTTGACATTTTTCAGTATTTTCTAGCTTGTGTCTAAATACGTTGAAATCATTGTTAAATGATTGAAGTATTGTGGATGTGCATTAATATATTGCACAAGCCTCATCCAGCTTTTCGATACTAGAGGATATTTCATTCGCGTTACTTTGATTTTCCGCAGATCATTCAGCTAACAATATCCTATTTGATTTACAAACTCATTCGGATTATCCCAGTATACATAGTCTAAGGGCATTTTTTTTGTACAATTTTAAATCGAGGTAAAACACCTCCTCATAAGATACTTAGTAAATCATCTATTGAACTGTAGAGTATTATATTTCGATAGTTTTTAGTGATTTAAAGCCACCCTTACACCTTAGATTCTGCTTTGGTGATGCTGAAATTATGTACAATTATGCAAGATATCAAGATTTTAATACATATATTTGCGGTAGTTTATGCCTTCAAGTGCTATGTTACAATCTTGCAATTAGTTCTATATTATAGGCGCTTATACAGTCTATTTTTTATATAATTTGCTTGAAGAAATATCTTTCCCAAGCATATGGACGACCTGTACACTTATCGCATTAAATTAAAAATTATTTATTCAGTCAGTTGAATCATTATATAAATAAATATATATTTAATAAATTATAAAACTGTGATCCTTTCTCCTCTGTTAATAAAAATGAAAAGGTAACCGTAAGTAATTTTTTCAATAGAAACAAATTTGAATAAATATAAAGTGAAGAAAGAAGATATGTACACATGAAAAAGCTCAGTTGGAAAACCCTATTTTCTTTCACCACGTCTACCCGGCATTATTATTTTCGAAAAAAGGATCCAAATCTATATTCATTGTAAAAAACAAAAGTTCGATTTATTTAGTCCAATTAGATTAGCGACTTCGTTTTTGATCTTGCCAATAGCGCCCATAATGAAATTTGTTACACAATGGCTTATGGTGAAAATAGAATTTAAGTCATAAATTGCATAAAATAAATAAATAAACACAATAATGAAGGTTATTCAAATTGATCAGAGAAAACACGAAAAATATAAAAACAGATTAAAAAAAAGTTTTAGATCTGATTAAAATATATATTGCTTCTATACATTAAAAAAAAAATATATATATATATATATATATATATATATATATATATTGTTACGGGGTTCTTAGACACTACAGAGGGATATGTCTCTGAAATTAATTATTATATCAATTTAATGTCTACCCGGTATTAAGTCCCCGTGAACAGAGAAGAACAGTCCCTCCACGGGTTAGGTTAATTTACACTTAACTTTTTTGGACCGTAGGGACCTTCGAAATTATCCACAAACTTACCGTTATCCCTATAATCCTTTTTCTTAAATTGACTATTTTATTAAGGAAATTTCGAAAAAGAAAAGGAGGGAAACGGACGAATTAATAAAACGGGATTTACATTAAAAATAAAGAAAAGATAAATAATTTACATATAAATTTCTATATTAAAAAGAAAAAAATGTTTTTATTTAAAAATAAAATTATAATAAATTTTATTACTTTTCTCTACCTATTATGCACCCGCGCTAAACGAACGCATATGTCACACACACACGCACACACACACACACACACACACACACACACACACACACACACAGAGAGAGAGAGAGAGAGAGAGAGAGAGAGAGAGGAATACGAGGCATAAATAATAATAGGGTGGTGTAGATACATAAGCGTCTGAGCGCCACCTGACGATCGGTTAATGAAATGCTCCTTTCACAGTATAAACACGCGTACAGCGATCTATCTACTAATACGTCTGCGGAGTCAAATTTCTCTCTTATGCATACATAGGAGAGATGCACCACCCTAACCCTCGTATATGTATGCAAGAATTAAGTTTTCCTGATCTAACGCGATAATGGAATATATTTTGCAGGGATAAAATATATCGAGAAAAGAAGTAAAGGACTAACCTTTAGAGCAACGACGCAGAAAATATACAACCAAACGTCGATGGAACTGAGAGTTCTTCTTGCCTCCTCTTACTAATTGAGCTCTGATAGAGACAAAGTTTATTCTCACTAATAATGTGATAGTCGAGCTAAATTCAATTTTTCGTGCACAATTAATAGCCGCGCGAATATATATATATATATATATATATATATATATATATATATATATATATATATATATATATATATAATCGCACTTTCGTCAATCGAAAAAGAACAGAGTAATTAATAGGAAAAGGAAATTTTTATTTTCTTAATACTCATTACTCAGGTGAGCCAAGTACCCTTAATAATAATTTCATACAATATATTATATTTAAACCTCCTTCTCTCTCTCTCTCTCTCTCTCTCTCTCTCTCTCTCTCTCTCTCTCTCTCTCTCTCTCTCTCTCTCTCTCTCTCTCTCTCCCTCTAATAAATACAATTCTAATTCTAATTCTCTCTCTCTCTTTTTCCCTCTTCCCCTCCGTTTTCCCATTGGTAATAGTTATTCATATGTATAGGATAAGATAACCTATACATGTTACAATATATATAGAAATATACAGATTCCGGACGTGTAGACAATATTATACTATGGTTAATAAAGCTTTACGCTCCGAACGCATCTCACTTATTGCGATTTTTCCCGACAATATAAGATTTATAGAAAAAAATGTCTAAAATAGAAATATGTGTTTTTGTTCTCAATTTCACGCATTTTATAATATAAGTCATTCTTAAATTAACCATGATGAATGAATCATTTACATTGATACGTTCCGGTACATCTTCTATTCTTGATGCTCAATATTTTCCTCCTATTTAATAAAACTTATGTTCTTGGTTTAGTTTAGCTTTTAACATTTAACTCATTGCCCAATATTGATAAAAGTATCAAGAAATTTTATGTCGATAAAGAAGTAATTACTCCACCGACCGACAGTTATGAAATTGAAGATATTGAAAATTATCTGAAGGAGAGATAAACTTCTAACGATATAATATTAAGTCTTAAGCCTAACAATATTAGGCTTCGTAATGTTATTGAGTGCAGTCATCAAATCAACTTTGGATCTAAAAATGCATTTAGTAAACTCTTGGGATTTCAACAACTGATTTTGACAGCAAATGTTATACACATTCCAATTTGCCAGTGAATATTCTAAAGGTACAGTCCTTGACAATAGCGTTTAATGTTACAGCCGGCGCCTATATAAATGAGCTTCGCGTGCACACAATTCAACAGTTCTTTTACATGCAAAGTAAAAGGAAGTACTTTTACATATCATTTACCTTCCAGTAACCGTCATGTGCATATATCATATTAAATTACGCATCGTCGATAAAAACGAAGATCTAGTAAATTTTTGAGGAGAGGTTATAACTATCAGATTAGTCGTTAAACAAGTAGCTGAATGAGCGATAGAAATGATTTACATAGCTTCTGTGTATATGAATGGCTCGTCATGTCAGTAAACGACGATTCTTTCGCCGACTTTGAAACAAAATATTCAGGTGTCAAAGTATTTTGACTTCTACATCTAAATATTGAATTCCTGAAAAGTATAGGTCTAAATGTTATCGCTCCTGATGGAAAATAAATTGTATTTTTTCAACGGTATGCAATAAAGTGGCGGACGTTCTAAGTATACAATCTCCTGCCGTACTTGATAATCCAATTCTGTATTACGAGGATCATAATCACCAGCCACGCTCACCAGCTATACACAACAATGAATTTTAGTAGCAGTGATGAAATTTGTATATCTATTCAACATCAAGATTTCTGCTTTCTTCCTTCACGTAGTTCGTTACGAGTATACAGTAAACCGATTAAAATGATGGTACAGCGTTGCAAATTACAAAATTTGTAAGCAACGCCATTTGTCACTTATTGAAGGATATTCGATATGAATGGAATGCAATAGATATTGATTCGTGTAAAAATACTAGAATTACAAGCCTTATGTAAGGTTAGGCTTCTTTAAGTCCGAATCAAAGTTTTTATAATCAAAAATGCAGGGTGGCTCGGTATAGAAGAGTCGAATACAAGTACCGATAAGTTAGGCTATTTTGCAAAAATTTTATACTATAATTTTCAGAATTAAATAAATTATTGCAATTACTGTGTAATATACGTAAGTAATTTAGATAATTTCTTCAATAGATAATTTTATCATAAGTGAGCTTATGTCCACAATCACTGTAATATTATAAATAAACAAACAGAATTATTTCATTATTAGTTTATACAGAACATGACTCTAGACCAATCTTTGTTTTAAACCAGAATTACGCGAATTGTTTAAGATATCAATAAGTAACAATACAGAGTAGATTATAATAAATATAAATGAAAAGTATGCTATTTGAATGTGAAGGAAACTAGGAATAATGTATGTAATTTATGAATTATATTTAATATGTAATATCAGAGATATGGGTTAATCAACTACGTTGACATTACAATCCACTTCATACTCGTATTTTTTGAAAATATGTTTAAGTTCGTGTTATTATTTATACTTATTTAAAACACCTATACATTGTTTTATTGATAATAAGTCCAGAGCATGTGCTTACAAAATATTAAATAATTATGGAAGAACACAATATCTTATGATTTTATAATTTCCCAAAACTAAACTGCAATAATTATAATAGTTAGGAATTAGATATGAAAGTACTTCTGATCGATCGAGGGTCATGGGTATTCATCGACGGTGAACCAGAGGAACCGGAGGAAGATGCACGTCGTACTCAAAAAATTGATTTTCGGAGGACAAAAGAAAGAGCTTACACAACAATTTATCAAGGTATAGAGAGACAGTTTCAAACACTAATAGCTAATACACTTAAAGGAAAGGAAGCATGGCAAATTTTTAAAGACAATTTTGAATCGAAATCTAGAGCACGACTTGTAGGCCTCGTGGATGAATGTTACGATATGAAATTTAATCCAGATGAAGAAACAATAGGAATTTATTGTAAAAAAGTAAGTGAAAAAACTCTATTAATAGAAAATGCTGGATTTGAAATACCAGATATTTTGATATGTTTTCAATTAATAAGAAAACTGCCTCTAGAATTCAATAATCTTGTACAAACGTTATATAGACTAGACGATGATAAATTTACATTTAAAGATATTGAGAAATAACTGATTACTGAGGAAGATAGAATAAAACAAAAACGAAAATATGATGGCTTAGATAATATAATAGATGCCTACCAATCAATTACAAATAAAAATATAAAAACTAACAGATTGGATTTAAAAAATACTTTAACTGATTCTAAAAATAAAAATTTAAATAATAAGACTTTACACATAAAAGAAAACAATAATATAGATATAATTTGTAATTATTCTAAAAAATTTGGTCACATGAAAAAGGACTGTTATTCGTTAAAACGAAAGCAAGCTTATTTGAATAAAGGAAATTATCAAAATGACACTAAAGCATTTTATATAGAATATATCGTAATGAGAGAAAAAAGATAATGAACTCGAAGCACAAATAAATAATATAGGTGGAGACACACTTGATAAATGGCTAATAGATTGTGCAGCAACAGCTCATTTTTGTAAAGATAGAATACGTTCCGAAAATTTTATCGAGTTTTCACCAATTGATGTGTTAATAGGAGATAAAAATGCAAAGTTGCAAGTATTGGGAAAAGGCGAAGTGACATTGTTCGTTAAAGATGGGAATACATTCGTTAGGGCAAAATTAAAAAATGTTTTATACGCTCCAAATATAAGACGAAATTTGATAAGCGGAGCATGCATGAATATCGCCAGTTTTCGAATTAACTGGTCAAATAATAAAATGATAATATACTCAAGGAATGATGAATATTATTTCACGGTTCATCGAAAAGAAAAACTTTATCTAATTTATGTATTTTATGAAAAGAAGGATGAAGTATACAATGCTCAACGAAGTCACAAAGCCAAGTATTGGCATCGAAAAAATGCACAGAAGGTTATGTCATGTGAGCGTAAATAATATTAAACAGATGGAATATAAAGGAATAGTAAGAGGCATTGGTAGAATAAACAGTGAAATGAAAGAGTGCGAAGCTTGTCGAATTAGTAAGGCTACTCGCTCGTCCTTCCCAAAGCAATAACAAAAATAATGTCAAGTCAGATATTGGAAAGACTCCATATGGATGTATGGGGCCCGTCTCCGGTCACCTCAGCAGGCGGTAGTAAATATTTTCTTTCAATTATTGATGATTATTTATGTAAAACTTTCGTATATACAATGCAAAGAAAATCTGAGGTATTTAAGTATTTCAAAATTTTTATAAATTAAGTCGAGAGGCAATGCGACCGCAAAATAAAAATTCTTCGTTCAGACAACGGTTTAAAATTTTGCAATAAAGAAATACAATACTTTTTAGAGCAGAGAGGAATAAAGGCAGAGAGAACTTTTACATATACTCCTGAACAAAACGGTGTCGCTGAAAGATATAATCGCAATGCGATCGAAGGTGTTAGATCAATGCTCCCTGATGCTACACGCCAGTGGTTTACAGCCAAGATTCTGGGCTGAAGCACTACATAAATTTGTATATGTCAAAAATAAATGTATACAGAAACTTTTTGAAGAATCTACACCAGACGAGAGATGGTGGGGATACCAGCTTTCACTACACATATACGAATATTTGGTTCACTCGTTTATATGTGGAAACCAAGCTCAAAAAGAAATAAACTACAATCGAGAGCAGATTTAGGCAGTCTTGTCGGATATACGGTAAAAACTAAAGGTTATCGTATATGGATACTGAAATTGAAGCAAGTTATAGAGACAATACATGTAAAAATAGAAGAAAGTAAAAACGGAGTGGAAACTATTTGGAAGAAATATGGTAAACAAAAGGAATAACTTCGGTTTCCAATTCCAGTTCAGTTTCCAAAATGAAGAATCATTTCTAGCTGGTGAATATGAATTTACAAGCGATGAACAATGTGAAAAAAAATTAATTAAACAAGGCATTGAAGATAAAAAGTATAATGGAAGAGGACGGGAAATCCAAAAACAGGAGAAAAACGAATCAACGTAAATTATTACTCTCCTGAAGATAATATTCGAATGCGATCCATTAACGACGTGAAAAATTATTGTGAGTTGAAAAATCTTAAATTTAAATCTGATGATTTCTGTTTCAGATCTAGAAGCTCGACTTATATGTAAAATTTTGAAAAAATAATAGAAAACAAAAGCGATGACCAAAATATAAAATTAGATGAAATAGACATGACATGTACAGAAGAGATATACTCTGTCGAAGTGCCAAGAAATTTTGAAGAAAGCCAATTATCACCCATAAGGTCGAATGGTATCAAGCTATGCAAGAGGAAATGAATATGATGAAATCCAGAGAAGTATGGACGTTAGTCGACTTGCAACTAAATGGCAAAGTAATTGGGAGTAGATGGGTGTTTACATTGAAGACAGATGATAAAAACAGGGTTAAAAAAATACAAGGCGCGATTGGTCGCTCAAAGTTTTAGTCAGAGATACGGCATTGATTATAACGAAGTATTTGAGGTTGTAAATATTGCATTAATTAAAATTTTCTTTATTTTATTCATATCAAAATTATGATGGCGACATATGTAATGAGATGTAAAATTGGCGTATTTGTACGGTACTTTAAAAGAAAAGAATTATATGAAACAGCCGGAAGGTTTTGAAGTTGCTGGTAAAGAAAGCAAAGTTTGTCTACTATTAAAATCAATCTATGGTTTACATCAAAGCGGTAGGGAATGGAATAACAAATTTGATAATATTGTAAAAACACTAGGGTTTGAAAAATTAAACTATTGTAACTGCGTTTATAACTTAGAAAATAAAACTTTCCTATTATTATATGTCGATGATATTATTTTGTTTGCGATAAACCATAGATTAATTTCTGAAATAGTTACAAAATTAAAATTAGCAATAAATATTCAAGAGTTGAGAGAAGTCAAATATATAATAGGTGTGAATTTTGAAAAAGTTAAAGACGAATATTATTTACATTAACTTACATACATAGAGAAACTAATCTGTAAATTTAAAGAATTGCCGCGAACAGTTGCAAACTTACCAATAAAAATAGGCATTCTTTCACCGAGCGAAGAAAAAGAAACTATTGAAAATGAGATAATGAGAAAATTTCCATATCGAACACTTATAGGCTGCTTATCATTTTTAGCTGATAAAAGCAGACCCGATATATCATTTGCGGTAAACCTAATGTCACAGTTTTGTAATTCTTATAATTATAACCATTGAAAAATTGTAGTCGGTATCATGAATTATATTTTTAATACAACGAATTATATGTTAAATTTCTCAAAGATAAAAAATAACGGTCTAGTTGCATACTTCGATGCGAATTGGGGGTGCAGCCTAATGCAGCCACTCGTCGAACGGATATCTATTATTATTCGATAATATTCAGTTTATGTGGAAATCTACGAAATAAAAATGTATAGCATTAAGTTCTATGAAATCAGAATTTATTGTCTTGGTTGAAAGTGTAAAAAATAATAAAGTGGATAAAAGAAAATCCCAATACTCCTTATTATCTCTGGAAGTATACGAGAATGCATTCTAGCAAAATTCTAGCATCTACTTACTGGCAACTTACTGGAGGCCTTTCGGAACAGACCCATAATATTTCAAAAATATTTCTGTTAAATTACTGCTGAGACTGTAATATTTTAAATGTGATATGACAGAAATATTATTATAATATAACTTGAGGACTAGGATAATATAATAATAATAAAAATAAATAACAATGTTAAATGTATATCTTTAAAAGTTGTATTTATCCATTAAAAAAAATATACGTTTGAAAGTAGAATTTTTAATAAAAGGTCTGATATTTCGAACCGCTCCGAATCATATTCAAAAACTAATATAAAATAAATTTTTTTCTGAGTTACAATAAATTTTAGTTTGATCCTTGTAGATGAACCAGAGTGATTCAAAATTTTGGATATTTAAGGTAAATTTAAATTTAAAGTGGTGAGGACAGTCAGGTTGTTCTTTATTAGCATAGAATATAGATTATTTTATTTTTCAGTAGTAATTCCATTTCAAATTCTATGGGGTGATTCTAAATAAAGACAGTCTGATTGTAATTAATTTAACATAGTACAGTATTGAATGAAGACTGTAAGATCGATAAAAATAGTCATTAAATTAATTAACAACAGTCGACAAAACTACATCAATGAAAGTATGATTTTTTTCATATGAAAGCTTGTAATCTCAGATTTTTGATTAAAAACAATAGAAATATGTATTATATATTAATGAACAAAAGAGTTGTAAAATTTTGAAATAATCCCAGAACAGCCACATAACATATAAGAGTGTCTGCGATGCAACTGTGTTGCCTACTCACCTTGTAGTTAGCAGCAGGGATCCTTGGTATAAAAATAAATGTATAAGAAATTGTAATAATGTTAAAAACCACATTATTCTTTTTCACAAATAAATTGGGTACAGTTTATCTAAATAATGTCAACGTTTTACATAATTCCCATTTAATAACATTTTATACATTTTTTTTTATTAAAAACTGAATATTTTCTAATTGCTTGGAAGTCAACTTGAGGAAGTTTCAACCTATATTAAGCAACTCAAAATATTGAAAAAGAGTAGATCTTAGTGATGATAATGTTAGGATTTGCTGTTCATCAGACTACTGGTCTACTACGAAATATAAATAAGTATTATATGGCTTAATATTTTATAAAATCTATAGTTTCTTTATTAAATTAACTAAAAATTGTATATTAACATATATGATAGCAAAAGAATTTAAGCATTAAAAATTCAATCGAAAAATTTTGTATTTAATTATACAAATATCAAATTATTATATTAAAATTAATTATCTTAAATTCCTTAAGCATAAGACTGGATTAATTTTACAAAATAAATTGTTTATTTACTTTTTTAAAAAAGAAATAAAATTTCAATATTAATTTAAACTTATAATTATCTTAATTATTTAAGCTTACTTTGAATTGACTAGTCTCTTTGTAGAATTTTTTACTTTTTGTTTTATTTATACATATCACTTGACAAATTATGATTTATGGGCTTAAAACTAATTTTACTAGTTTTACTTAATTCTTTTTGTAATTTTTCATTTCCTTTTTCATGTAAAAGTAAATCTTTTGAATATTTTAGTTTTGGTGGTATTAAAGCTGCTGCAGCATATCTATTTTCTGAATTAAGGAAATTAAATGTTGAACAAGCACGATAAATTGGTAATATTTCTGATAAAATCTTATATTTATTAAGAGTTTCTTTAATAGTTAATAAAAAAGAGGCATTATGCGGGTATTTATCATCTAATCCAATAACAAGTATATCTAATTTTGGTTCAAGGTTCAAAATCAGGGACAAAGATTGTTCATTCATGTCAGCAGATGAAGCAATATTCCAACTTAGTATAGTTTTTGGAAATATTATCATAGGTCCAAGTGTCTTTATTCCATTGTTTAACACGAAGCCATGCTAAAAAACAGAGTCACATAACAGAAACAAATGAATGCTTTAATTTTTATTAATAATCCTAAGCCTACCTCACTGACGTTATCAATCATAAGTCCATAATCAAAGTTTTTATTGAGAATCGATAATGTAGTTTTACCATCTCCATCATATGAATTATAAATAGATGAAAAGTATAAGTTCCTATATTTAAAATAGTAAAAAAAGTTGTAAATTGTAGCTAATGGTTTCTTTTTAATTATTGCATAAATATAAATGTAAAATTGTCCAAAAACCTTTTAAAACAAGATACTGAATAAGATAACATTAATTTGATAGTAAAAATTTTCATTTTATTTTATAATTATTATCAACCAATGGTTCTGTATTCGAGTGATGACGGGTAGAGACGTGGAAAGTATGAAGGCAGAGATGAACGGAGATTGCCAGGGCCTATGTAAATCAATGGTTCAAAAATTGGCGCTACAGCCTACAGTGGTAGGTGCCCGAACAAGGTCAGTCTGCAATGTCCATTATCGGTAATTGCAGTGCACTGCTGAAAAATGTCCGAATAGAAAATAATAGAAATAACACATCTAAAGCAATGAAAGAGAAACGGCGGGCGCGAGTATAGACTGTTATTAAGAAGAGGAGTAAGGTGGCAGGCAGGCATGATGTCGAAGAGGGGAAGTATGGGAAGTGAAGGACCGAGCAAAAGAGAAAAGAACTGCGCGTAGATATGTATATATATATATATATATATATATATATATATATATATATATATATATATATATAGTGCCTGTTCTTTACTTGAAACTCTGATTCTCAAACTTCGACCTTCCTCATTATGACGTATTGTAATTTTGTAAGATGAGTGAGGGAGCTGTGTTGGGTGTGCTTTTGTGTGTGTGTGTGTGTGTGTGTATGTGTGTGTGTGGCCGCTCAAAACCAGCATCCCGCCGGAACTATCAGAGAATATTATTTCGGCGGGGCTGTTAGTTAGCCTATACGGCTCCTCTTCCAATGACATTATCCTACGTCCCCCATCCATACAAGTGATCAGGGGTTCGGTGTTCGTCCTCTGCAACTTAAAATAGAATCAGCTAGCCTAATTCATCCTGGGCCATTCGCCTAATTCTATCGGCATTTCTAAGTTTGGTATTTCTATTGGCATTTCTCTTTTGCGAAACTGGCTACTGCCTTCCAGTTTTCAGGAGATTCCAACATTATTGATATAATGCTGTCTGGTCTTATTGGCTTATTGATGGTGTTCATCAAGTGCTCACGTTGTGTTCTAAAACGAGGGCAGACAGCTCACTAATATGTGCTCGGCATCCTCAACCAATGTTGGACAGATGGGTCAGAAATCATTATTATCCAGGTGAAAACGGTGGAAATAGAACCTAAAACAACCATGTCCAGTCAGCAACTATGTTAGTTGGAAATCTAGTTCCTTGTGTTTCCTGTTGATCCATCTTTGTATGTCTGGAAGGATACGATAAGTCCATCGGCCTTTGTTAGAATCGTTCCATCGTTTTTGCCTTACATATGTTGTGCAGCCTAGCCTGTTCATCTGCATCTAAATCCAAAGGAAGAATTCCGGCAAGTACCTCAGCAGCGTCGGTGGATATTGTCCTGTAACCACTAATAATACGTATACAGGAGCGGCGATGGGCCGCAATGACCAGCTCACCATACGATTTAATTCCACTTGTATGATGCCAGATTGGCGCTGCATACATGCTGACAGAATTAAAAACATAAGCTAATAGCTTCCTCTGAGGTGGGCGTGGGCCACCAATGTTAGGCATGAGCCGACACAAGACAACTGCAACTCGTTGCGCTTTTTCACCAGATATCTTTAGATGCTATTTGACGTTTAACCTGGCATCAAGCTGTACACCCAAGTATCGTAAAAATGGCGCAGAACTAATGCGGCAGCTACCAACTTTAAGAGTAATACTATCTACATTCTTACGACTGCTGACAAGAACTACTTCTGTCTTGTGCTCCGCTAATTGTAGACCAGCTGACTTAATCCATGTACTGATGTTGCTGATTGTCTCATTTGCATTTTCAGTGAGTTCTTCAAGGGTCTTAGCCGTCACTACTAGTGCGATATCATCGGCGTAGCCTACTGCTATTGAACCAGGCGGTTCTTGCATCCTCAACACGCCATCATACATAATATTCCACAATATAGGTCCCATAAGTCGTTAAGAGAATTCATAATAGAAGACCAGCGCGCTGAGTTGAAGGCATTCGTGACATCTAGAGCGACAGTGGCACAATACTGTTTAGTGCTACCTTTCCATCTCTTACCACTGATTGCATTTCTTGCGGTACACACTACCAGTTTTATAGCATCGACTGTTGATTTTGATTTCCGAAATCCAAATTGGCGTCGGGATAAGCCGTGCAATCCTTCAGTGAATGCTTCCAGTCGGCTACATATTATTTTTTCAAATATTTTACCCATCGAATCGAGCATACACAATGGCCTGTATGATGACGGATCATCAAGTGGCTTATTGCCCTTAGGTAACAGAACTAACTCTATACGTGTGTGTGTGGAAAGAGAGATGAATGGATTTTGATGGCGGTTGGAATCGGTCCGAACTTCCCGAAATAGAGGAAAAATTAGTGCACGTATTTCATATATATATATATATATATATATATATATATATATATATATAGACGTATATACGCGCAATTCTTTTCTCTTTCGCTCGGGCCTTCACTTCCCCTACTTCCCCTCTTCTGCATGGTACCTGCCTGCCACCTTGCCCATCCCCTTAATTACAGTCTGATTAAGTTTATAGTTTACTTGTGTAAAAAATATTCAATGTATAAAAATATATTGCCCAGATAATTTTACCTATAAAAATATTAATATATATGAAATATCTGCAGGAAAAAATAATGAAGCTTTAAGGCTCGCCGAAACAATGTCAGTGATGTGGCTGTATTGAGTTTAGTTTCAAGAAAGTTCCCCGCACTATTTTTCTGAATATTTATGATTTTTGCGGGACTAATTATGAATATCGTAGCAGCTTTAGACGGAAATTGAAAATTCATTCCTAAAACCATGCAAAGTCCATAAAGATCATGGTTTGTTCAATTTTCCTTAAGAAAATAAAAACACTTGCAAAAAACTTTTAAACCATAATCATAGAGCTCATTTAAATACATATTTTTTGTTCTATACGGTTTTCGGTGCTAATAATATTTCTCGACAAAGTTCCGTTTCGGAGTCCCGTAAACGGTTCTCCGCATATACTCAATGCAAGTATCTTCGTATACATTTTTTTCGAGAAATATTGCTTGTAGAGACGAATTAAATAGAATAAAAAATATGTATTTTAATGAGATGTACAATGATTTTTTAAAATACCTTTTTGTAAATTCTAATATTTCCCGAGATATTTCAAAAAGACTCTGTGTTTATAGTTTTTAACTTGAGAATTAAATTTTCATCAAACGCCACTACGATAATTTTAATCAGCATCCAAAAAAATCGAAAAATCGATTATGTTCGTCTTTTGCAAGTTCATCCATGATCTCTGTTATAGACTCACATAGCAATTTTTATTGGATCAAGCTTGCTGCCAGCACGCATTTAGACTGGCGATGACCGCAATAGCCCTGGAGCAAGGCTAAATTATGAAAAAATCTTCGCGTAATTTACATCGCAGCGATTATACTACAAGCATGCACTATTAAAAAATATTTTTTTAAAATTCATCGTAAAACCATCAAAATGTATTATACTGTAATAACTTTTAATATATATATATATATATATATATATATATATAGATATATATATATATATATATATATATATATATATATATATATATATATATATATATATATATATATAAGCATCTTCTGCCTCGGCTTTACTCAAAATAGCAATGTAACCAATTTATTAAACAGTTAAATAATATTTATGTAAACAATTCTCTATCTATAAATCTATATTCCTATAGATAATTTCATCCTCTGAGAATATTTCTCGAAAAGTAATCAAAAATTTAATCTTGGGGTCCCTCTGAAGCATCGGCAGTGGTGTGACTGTATTGAATAAGGCCTGTCACTATTTTCTTGAAAATTTGCATACTTATATTTTTTGGATTCTTAACATCATAATAACCTTAGAGAAAAATTCAATATGTATTCCCAAATCGATGAAAACTCCATAAAAATCATGGTTTTTTGAATTTATCTTAGAAAATGAATAAATTTAACATTTAAAACTAAAATCATAGAGCTCATTAAAATACATATTTTTTTGTTCTATATAATTATTCGATACAAACTATATATTTTTGGAGGAAAGTTCAACATTTCCGTTTCGGGATCCCCGGAACAATTCTACGTTTATACGAAATAGAGATGCATTCGAATACATTTTTCTTGAGAAATGCTGTTTGTAGAAATTCAGCGCATAATACAAAAAATGTATTTGGATGAGATCTACAACTTTTGTTTGAAATACTTTTTGTAAATTGAAGTACAATAAAACAAAATTTGATAATTTTAGGTAAATACATTTCTTTGAATTCAAAGAACGAAGAATTTGTTTAATATAAACAACTGTTTTTCGTTAAGAAAAATATATATTTAAATGTATTAACTGATTTAGTTGAAACGATATTTTTAATTTAAAAAAATAGTATAAATTGTCTAAATAGAATTTATTTAAGTGGCTAAATCAATTTCATTTTCTTAAAATCATTAAATTGCATTTCATAAGCATATCATTAATTTTCATATTTGGTTAGTGAAAAATAAAAATGTTTCCAAAATTTTTTCGCCAGGTGTATTCAGGGTTTTCATCGCAATTAACGCATGCCTCTATCGATTGCTATCTTTATAATGAGATTCTGAAGCTTTATAATTATATATGTAAAGTTTGAACGGCTAAGATTTTACGTTTAAAATTAAGTTGCGTTACGCTGCCTACAATACTAATATAGTATTATGTGTGTATTTATATATATTATATAATACATAATAAAAAAATGTAAATATAATTATTCTTTATTGCAATATAACATATATCATACGTTTACATAGTTGTAAATTACGAAAATGACGGTTTAATAAGTTAAGATAATACAGTTCAATTTTATATTTTGTTTCAATTATACAAAATAAAAAATATTTCTTTTAAATATTTGTTTAAAGCAAATAAATATTTTTCAAATCAAGAACCGAATATTTTAACACAAATCTTTATTTTTCATACATCAAAAATATTTACTGTATTTAAATAAACACGTCATTATGTTAAATATATAATTTTTTTAGTTTCAATAAATGGTCTACTAATGGTATATGTATAAACCATTTGTTTAATTTAAAAAGTATGTATTTAAATGGATTAAATTTTACATTAAAGAAAATCTGCAGAGAAAGTAAATGTAACAATCGATCAATTTCATTATTAATTGAAAATTATAAAAAGAAATTAGATGTCTGGAATAATGCTTATTATGCTTAAGAACATAAGAACACCTTAACAAAAACAGAATTAATTAAATGCGTTCTTTGTCTGAAGTGTATAATTAAATATTTGCTATCTTACAAATATTTAGAACTAAAAATGTATATTAGAAGGTCTAATTGCTAGAAATGTATATTTATATATTTTGAACGGATTAATTTGTTTTGTCTTCTTTCATACTTAAAATATTTAATGTATTATATTTAATTCGTAATTTTTTTCTGCTTAACAAAAACAATTATATTGCAACAAAATGGCTTTCATAAAATTAATCTAACATTAAGATAATAATAATGACTATTATCAGCAATGTATTTGTATTTATAAATTGAATAACTCTAGAAACATATGCTAATTGTGGACTAAACTTTTTTCAAAACGATTTTCAAAAATTATTTGATTGCTGTTCATATTTTTGAAGCATGCTATAAGTATAAGCATATTTGACATATACCAATCATATAGAGAAGGTGAGAGAGAGAGAGAGAGAGAGAGAGAGAGAGATAGAGAATGGATTTTGGTCGCGGTTGAAGTCGGTCCGAACTTAACCGAAATAGAGAAAAGAATTAGTCGCGCATTTCTTATATATATATATATATATATATATAGACGTATAGATGTGCAGTTGTTTTCTCTTTCGCTCGGTCCTTCGCTTCCCCTACTTCCCCTCTTCGGAATCGTGTCGGCCTGCCACCTTGCCCCTCCCCTTAACAGCAGCCTGTTCACGCACTCGCTGTTTCTCCTTCTTTGCTGTGATGCCTTAATTATATTTATTTATTAAATGTCCGAATAGCTATTTGGACATTTTTCAGCAGTGCGCTACATTTATCGATAATCGAGATTGCAGACGGACTTTGTTCGTGATTCTGCCGCAAAATCTGGCGCTGTCACGGAACCAACGTCGCCTATGTCTCTGGCAATCTCGGTTTATCTCTGATGAAGGGTACCCAGTTGGCATAGTTAACGGTAAGATATCTGATTTCTGTCTGACTTAAGTTTTCGATAAGGCATTAGCAACAGATATCTAAATAGCGACATTTATAGGAAAACTTTAGTTAGTTATTTACGGGTGAAATATTATCAATTACTTTAAGTCATTTGAAAAAGATATCATAACTTTGCCTTTTTACAGTATAATTTTAGTTACCTGTGAGAAGGTGTCGCCAGTTTGTCTTCTTAAGTTACTTATTAGTTATCCTTAATAAGGTATCGTTATTTTACTTTTTACAATAGAATTTTAGTGCTACTTTGCCTTTTTAAGTTATCTATTAGTTACCATTAACAAGGTACCGTTACAGTGCTGTTTACCGGATAAACTTTGTACTAGCTTGAATTTCAATTTCTTAGAATTAATTTGTCGTTAAGATGAGAATTCATATGTGTCCAGTGTGATTATCTCAGCGATTTATAAATAAAAGTTTGTTTTTATATTATGGTTTAAAATATGTAACGTTCCTATCCCCCTCGGGATAGCTTGCGCGGTATTTTCCAGAATACTTTGAGTGGGGAGGAAGTATATTCAGGATCGGACGGCGTATCAGGAGAAGAATTTACATTAACACAGTATATTTTTATACTAAAATAAAAAATATTTTTAGTCAGAAATCTCTGTTAGTCTGAACGATTCTGTAACAAATAATAAAATGACAATAATTACTTAAATTAATAATAATACTGAAAATAAAAAATAAAATGTATGAACATCCAGATGATGAATTTTGTAGATCTAGGAAATGGTCCGATGAGATCTACTGCTAGATTTTCCACGGTTATTCGATTAGTGTCGCATTCAATTTACCGGCTGGTGCTTGTTGCTGTGTTTTGAATTTTTGGCAATTTTCGCAAGTATTTAGCTGTCATACGAAGCATTCCTGTCCAATAGTAATTTCTAGCAATTTTTATCAGTGTTTTTGCAATTCTTAGGTGTTCAGCAGTCAGGTCGTTATGTACTTCGTTTAGTGCTTTATTTTGCTTGGATTTAGGTACACAAAGTTTCCACTTTAAGTTTTCACTGGTGTCGTTGAAATCTAGCGCGTGTAAAATGTGTTTGTACAAACGTCCGTTTTTTATACAAAAATCTGGATAGTTTTCAGGATCACTTTCCACATTTTTGTACACTTTTTAATACCAATCTTCCACTTTGATCTCGATGGCTTCGATTGCTAATGGTTGGAGAGATATTGTGTCTGCGAGTAAATTATCTGTTCCTGGATGGTATTTTAATTTGAAATCATATTGGCTTAATTCGAATACCCAGCGGGCTAAAGGTCCAGACGGATTTTCAATATTATTGAGTTAATTTAACGATTGATGGTTTGTTAAAACCACAAAGTGATATCCTTCAAGATAATCATGGAATTTCCACATGCCAGCCACGGCGTACGAGGCATCGCCGAGGAGTGAGGGACAGGTAGAGAGCGCGGATAAGTACTATTCTTCCGTTCCGTCCTTGAGTATATTTTTCGCGGGGTCTACAGGAAATCACCCTGAGATCCTTAGAGTAATCTTGTTTGTATTCTTATTAATTATGGCTTTATCTTAGTTCTTAGTGCGCATTATCCTAGTCTTCCTCAGTCATCCACACTGTGTGGATTTCGCCACCTTGATGAGCCTGCCGTAGCGACCTTACCGGCGCGGAGCGTGTATATACGTAGTTCTGCGTAACCGACGCGAAAAGATAAAGCGAGCTGCATACAGCTCGCGCTGAGACCCCTTTCTCAGCTGGCGCCCAATGTCTGTTTTGTCGGTCCAATTGTACGATAGTGAGTAAGTCAATAAATATTTAATTGTTAGTTCATATGGAACATACACCTCATTCTTGTGGCAAACGTTTACCCTCTGTCTTTTCTGGAAGACACCAGCCCTCTGCAAGTATAAGGTAAGGTATAAATTAAATATTATATGCGGCACCAGTGGCTGGATGACCACTATGCGGGAAACAATATACCCACGAATCTAAAACGGCGCACGGCCGTTATAAAACTGCACACGTTCTAAAAATTGCCGTTATAAAAATATCGGCCAACGCGTGGGGCGCGACGAGGTGCTAGGGAAAAATTGGAAATCGCGACAATTCGTTGTCGAAAGACAGCGCATAGAATATACAGATGCGAGATCTTATGACCAAGCATCGGCAGAGAAAGTGAGATGTGCACAGAGATGCACACAACGGGTATTTGAGTCGCGAACGCATTGAGATATTTGTAATAATAGCGAAATATTTAGTGCATTGAATATTTTCTAATTTCGAAAATTCTATAAAGGTCTTGAAAATGTAAAGTAGAATAATAAGTAGAATAAGTAGGATTAGTTAGTCAAATAAGTGTGTAATTAAGTACATAGTAATTAGGAAGTAGTATTAATGTAGTTAGCTTAAGTGCAAAAGACAGAGCTGAGACCGCGGGGTTGGAAAGGTGCGGTATAGTGAGAGAGAGAGAGAGAGAGAGAGAGAGAGAGAGAGAGAGAGAGAGAGAGAGACGGTGTAGGAGATACACATCAGTCCCTCCAAAGGCAGTAAGGAATGTTAATTGGGGAAAACTTAAAAAAAAAAAAACTTGCAGCCCGAGACACGTAGTACAAAAAGGTGAGTAGGATAATCTTCATCTGTAGAGTTAGTAATTGAAAATAGTAAGAAAGAAAATCAGAATAGCTAAACTTTTGATTATAAAGTTGCTTCGAGCCTTGTAGTACTGAAGTTAGCAGTTAATCCTTGAGCTAACAGACAGAACTAGGAAATAAATAGGTAGAGTTCATTGGAATTCATTAGGCTACATGTGGTAGATTAGAAAAATAAATAGCGCACATTATATATCAGGTAAATATGACAAAAGGGATAGTAAAAATAAAAATTTACATATTTTCCTGACATTAAGGAGGTTCTTTAAAGTTTATATTACTACTTAATTTAGTATTATAAATATGAAGTACATAATTGAATTTTAGATATAAATCTAATTGTTTTCCATTATTAAGTAACAGTCGTTCTTAATGTATTTAAAAGTTAAAGCATTCATTTTTAAAAAATTAAGCAATTACAAAATTTAGAATTATGCAAGTGATTTGAAACTTCAATATATGAAAATTAAAATATCCAGCCCTTGCATATAAAATAATTATTTATGTAATGTGCTCCTTATTATTCAATACTGCGATATTTTCTTCTTTGTTTTAAAAGTTTTTGGCTTTAATGAAAAAGATAGAGTTTAAAAATAGAAAATATCCTAAATCTACAATGGGAGTAATTATTTCATGTTTTCACACTAGTAAACATATGCTGAGCTTGTGAGGCAAACAGTTGATTTCTAATATCTAAGAATGATATATGAGATAAATATCAAGAAAATTGTAGTCTAATAATATCCTGTGATATGAATATATAGGGTATGAAATTCAATAATAAAAATACCTAAGTGATGATGCGTTATCCTAGGCTGTAGTACAATACAAGATAAAAGTACGTAGAATCTTAGTGAGCAATTAGTATTAGTTTTCGCTTCTTATTATATCTGTTTTGATGCTAATAAATCCATAATACTGGTATATCATTCACTGGCACTTGTCATTAAGAAAATACATGGTAGTCGCATATTGGCAAATGTAAACATTGCTGTGATATCCAAGCTATGAGAATAAAAGGAAGTAGTATAATCGACAAAGTAATAAGTCGATTAAATACAGGCGATAGGATTTAGATATAAAATTACTATATGAAACATTTCTCAGATATTATAGATTGAATCTAATACTTATCAGTAACAGGATGCGAGTATTATTTGTTCGAAGTAATGTTGAAAATATAAGTTTACTTTACTTACTTATATCATAATTTTATTTCCTCTTACGTCAATAACTGATGATAATAATAAGTAATGATAGATTAAATAAGGCGTTAAATTATAAAAGTAATAAAATAAGCATAGTGAGTAATAGAAGATAGAATAAGTTATTAGATCATATATTAGGGAAATTCAGCCTAGTAATTAATGATATAGACTATGGTTGCATGATAACATATTAGATAAATTAAACTTAGTAAGTAATAATATATCATATGAGTTGCTAGAGACTATAATAGATACAATAATAATAATGTTACTTGTTATATCAGATATAATATCTACATTAGCTATATTGACAGTGAGTATCGCATCAAAGGTAATAAACCTTCCTTTTAGCATTATAAAAGTGAGATACTCAGAACAGAATATCTATTTGTAAGTGGATTGAATAAGACCAGAAAAAAAGATATATCCCTCGAAAACAATATTTCCTGTATCTTCTCACAGCAAAAAAGGGGAGTGTCACTGTTATTGCTATATTGTATGTTGTTATCTGTATTATTATTTTGCATTTTGTTATATTTTGCTATTCGGAGGAAAGATTCACCATCAAAATATAATTTTTTCTGTAATAAGTACAGAGTAGAGGTGGTTGAATAAACGCATCCAATGAACAAGGTCTTGCTAATTAAAAGAAAAGAGGTATCATGTTGTGCTTCTGCCTTTTAGCATAAAGCCTAGAGGCTGTGATCTGGTCAAGCACGACCATACAATCGGAAGCACAGTATCGAGAGCATAGTTATAATACCGCTAGAAATAAAGTTACCACACCAAACCCTAGTTTTAGTCCTGTTAATTATAGTAACGCGTACCGATGTTATTCTCAAGCGGAGAGTATCGATCCGAGGATACTGGCGAGAACCTCTACAAAAGTTCCGGAAAATGGTAATAGAGGTATATCGGTAAGCTATAGCCCCCGTACCAATGATGTACATAATATGGCATCCATACATAATAGTCTAGAAAGGATGTCTCTCCGTGAACCCCGCAGCAATTACTATAAAGGTAAGGTCAAAGAGACCTACAAAGGTAAGTCTACCTATCCTAGGAGAAACCGCAAAGTTATTAGCAATGACTTTCGCAGCCCAATGGAGGAGGGCATGCAACAATCCTGGACCGCGCAAGACTCGGTCGAATACGGCCACATATGTAGATATAATCATGTGCACATTGGCACTACCGATAGAAATATTAGTGACACTCCATTTATAGAGACAGTGATGTACACGTTAATATAGAAATGTTAGGCTAGTTCAGTTAGAGTTAGAATAGTTCAGTTAGATTAGAATAGTTCCGTTAGCCTCCAATTTTGTTAGGTTAAGGAAGATTAGAGCGATAGGATGGCACTGTTAGAATAGATCCGAGAGCGTCTCGTTTTGCTAAATCAAGTAAGAGATACGGGTTAAGATGGTAAATCACTGCTTAGCCCCAGTAAGTCGGTTTAATAGGACACGCAGACGACCATTGGGACGGGGCCATTGCAGACTGAAACGGCGGTGGCGCATCCGGTTCTAGCGACGGTCTAGAACGGAACGTAGATTCCGTAAGTGCAACAATAGCACCAAAAGTCACTCGAGAATGTAGTGGGGGATTGGGGGAACCCTTGCGCTCTCGCGGCGTCCTCAGGCACCTGTGCATCCCCGCCTGAGCTCCATTCCGTCAGCACTTAACCATGTTAGCTGATTATAGAAGCTATAATATTCAGACCTGCAAATGCAGGTGATATCAACGGTTCATAAGAGAAGAAAGGACAGCAATCACCTCGTCAGAGCTTAGTCCAGAAACAAATCACCACAAGGCAAGGCAGCCAGCTATCCATTCATTATCATCCGGACGATGGAGCAAAACCTATGCTCTCAAATAAGGTCAGGCAGAAGAAAAAGATAACGTTGAGAAGCGCCGTACCATTATCGAGAAATCATGAGTGAAAAAGACTTGTAGTGATATTATATTAGTTACATAAGAAACTTTCACATATAGTATATATTGACATACGTTATTGTTATTATTTTAGCTTTAAGTTGAATATGTTATATACCTTTCACTTTTTCCCCTTCTTGGTTACATCTTGGATATTGTATGCGCAACATAAAAGGTGCCAAGGTATGTTCCGATTCATGCATCAAAATAGCTGCAAAAACAGATATTACTTTATTTTTAGTTCTATTTTGTTTTCGTGTCACAGAATACTGAAACGGCACAAAAATATATTTTTATTTTTTTGTATAATTTACGTGCTTCCCAGCATCCCAATAAAGGATTTATGTAATTTGATTTTTGTTTATACAATTCGGTCAGCAGCGGAAATAGTAAGATACGAAAATATCGGGTAGCTCGGTTGTAGCAAGAATGCTTAGAATAGGAACAGGGATGTCGGTCACTTTAAAACCATTAACGTCACGCGGATGCTATGGTTCCCAAAATTAATCTACGGTACCCAAAGTAAGATTTAAGGTTAGAAACGAGTAAAGCGTCTCTCGCCTCACTAAGATAAAAATTTGATGTAAAATTCTAAGAGAACAGTGGTTGTGAACCTCACTCCTTGGGATGACTCGATACCACGGCAATTCAATTGCGAACGGTCATGTACGCGTCGCGTTTTTTTTTGCTCAACCTGTATCCGGCTTCGGTCTAGACGGGGGGAGTTTGTAACGCAGGAAAGGCGTTACAATACGTGCAGTAAACGATGTACTTTTAAAGTCACTATTATCAGGCAGTAAAGCCCGAATGAAAACAAAATGGGATTATAATTCTATTAACAAGACAAAATATCCCGCGAGTCGCGAGCTAGGCCGAGCGGAGATGGGTGGGCAGACAAAGTCTTTGTCAAGTCTTTGTCAAAATTTGTCAAGTTGTTCTATGTATAGATCTGTGTTTTCAAACTTATCACACCAAAGAAGTCTTACCTTGATCAAGTTGCAATAAATTATAAAAAAATAAAAGAAAGTCATAAAGTCAGATGGTATTAATTGATTCATATAGATCTTAGAAGAGAAATGTGAGAAAAATACAAAATAGACTTCTGACAAAATGGAAAAATGTATAAAAAATGAAAAAATGTATAAAAAAATAGGAAAAGGTAGAATATAAAAAAAAATGAAAAAAGGAGCTACATTACTTTCTACGTCCACGTCGTTAGCTCTCGGCAAAGCAGAAGGAGAATAGAAGACTTAAAAACTCCACATTTCTAAAAAAAAAGTACGAATCAAAACACATAAATTCTGAGATGGCCATATACCCAGAAGAATAAGTATAATTATGTCTATTTGCAATCAAACAAGTGTCAAATTCAAATGTATTACCTCGGGATACTCTTAGATAAAAATTTTGCTCGAATATATACGATACTTTCTGCATTTGACCTTGAAGTGACCTTGTTTGACCTCGAATGGCCGTTATTATGAGCAGTTATGACCGTTCAGATTCCATATTTGGATGTAGCACATCTCAAAACCTGAGAATATGTTTTTATTCCTATTTTACTAAAAATTGTTCATGACCTTTCAGAGCTGAAGAGCCGATATATTGGTTTGGTCCATGATAGGATTATTGTACATAGTTGATGAGTGATACATAATATGAATTTGAACACTTTCAAAGGAGGTTTCGAAACCTCAAATATCGGCCCGTTACAGGTTAAACTTAGTAAAATGCATTTTGTTTTAATATTTTAGCACGAAAAACTTTCGAGATATCGTCTCTAGCAACCGTGCCATTCACTTTAAACAGTATAAATATTAAGTTTAACAATCTTTTTTTTCAGCTTTTGTTACTATTAATATTCTCTAACGAATGAATTCTACTGTATTAGAACAAAAATTGGTCGCCATATTGGAATTAGACTTTGTAATTTAAAACACATTGTGTGTAGATAAAAAACGTCTATTTGCTTTATTATTACTGAATTATAGCTCCTTAAACAAATTTTATAGCTGCTTGAATATCGAACATTTTTCTATTTTCATTGTTTATTTAACAATAGAAAAATTGACTTTTTGAACAGCTTTGATTATATATATATATGTATGTATGTGTGTGTGTGTGTGTGTGTTTTTATTAGGCGTAGGCAGAGCAAGCTCTGCACTAGTGGCCTCTCGAAACCAGTATCCCGCCGGAACTATCCGGGAATATTACTTCGGCGGGGCTGTTAGTTAGCCTATACGACTCCTCTTCTTATGACACTATCCTACGTCCCCCATCCACACAGGTGATCAGGGGTTCGGTGATCGTCCTCTGTATCTTAAAATAGAATCAGTTAGCCTGGTTCATCCTGGGCCATTCGCCTAGTTCTATCGGCATTTCTAAGTTTGGTCATCACCTCTTTTGCGAAACTGGCTACTGCCTTCCAGTTTTCAGAAGATTCCAGCATTATTAATATAATGCTCTGTGGTCTTATTGGCTTATTGATGATGTTCATCAAGTGCTCAAGTTGTGTTCTAAAACGAGGGCAGCTCACTAATATATGCTCGGCATCCTCAACCAAAGTCGGACAGATGGGGCAGAAATCATTATTATCCAGGTGAAAGCGGTGGAAATAGGACCTAAAACAACCATGTCCAGTCAGCAACTGGGATAGGTGGAAATCTAATTCCACGTGTTTCCTGTTGATCCATCTGTGTATGTCTGGAAGGATACGATAAGTCCATCGGCCTTTACTAGAATCGGTCCATCGTTTTTGCTATATTTCTATAGAACGATGACGTTTCACGTTTTTAGCACCTTGTAGAGAATCCACTGCGGCCTTACATATGTTGTGGAGCCTAGCCTGTTCATCTGCATCTAAATCGAAAGGAAGAATTCCTGCAAGTACCTCAGCAGAGTCGGTGGATACTGTCCTGTAACCACTAATAATACGTATACAGGAGCGGCGACGGGCCGCAATGACCAGCTCACCATACGATTTAATTCCACTTACATGATGCCAGATTGGTGCTGCATACATGCTGACAGAATTAACAACATAAGCTAATAGCTTCCTCTGGGTGGGCGTGGGCCACCAATTTTAGGCATGAGCCGAGACAAGGCAGCTGAAACTCGTTTCACTTTTTCGCCAGATATCTTTAGATGCTCTTTGAAGTTTAACCTGGCGTCAAGCTGTATACCCAAGTATCGTAAAGATGGCGCAGAACTAATGCGGCAGCTACCAACTTTAAGAGTAATACTATCTACCTTCTTACGACTGCTGACAAGAACTACTTCTGTCTTGTGCTCCGCTAATTGTAGACCAGCTGACTTAATCCATGTACCGATGTTGTTGATTGTCTCATTTGCATTTTCAGTGAGTTCTTCAAGGGTCTTAGCCGTCACTACTAGTGCGATATCATCGGCGTAGCCTACTGCTATTGAACCAGGCGGTTGTGGAATCCTCAACACGCCATCATACATAATATTCCACAATATAGGTCCCATAACTGAGCCCTGGGGGACTCCCGCAGTAACCTTATGCGATACAATGCCTTCATCCGTTCGGTATAATATTATCGTATTCTCAAAGTAGCTGGCCACGACATTCTGTAAATAACCAGGTACTCCGAACTCTTTAAGAGAATTCATAATAGAAGACCAGCGCGTTGAATTAAAGGCATTCTTAACATCTAGAGTGACAATGGCACAATACTGTTTAGTACCACCTTTCCATCTCTTACCACTGATTGCATTTCTTGCGGTACACAGTACCAGTTTAATGGCATCGACTGTTGGTTTGGATTTCCGAAATCCAAATTGGCGTGAGGATAAGCCGCGCAATCCTTCAGTGAATGTTTCCAGTCAGCTACATATTATTTTTTCAAATATTTTACCTACCGTATCGAGCATACACAATGGCCTGTATGATGAAGGATCATCAAGTGGCTTATTGCCCTTAGGTAACAGGACTAACCTTTGAGTTTTCCAGCAATCAGGAAAAATACCCTCAAGAGGACAAGCATTATATACTTTGAGAAATATAAATGGGTTCTTCTGTATCGCCAACTTGATTGCAGCATTAAGGATACCATCATGGCCAGGGGCAGCATTGTCTCTAGTCTTAGCGTAAGCATTATGTAGCTCCATTTCTGTTATAAGAGGTATATCGTCCGAGTGTTGCGTGCGCAGTACAGTTCCATGGGTGTCATTGGGAAAGAGAGTGGAAACAATCTTATCAATCAATACCGTGCTAGTGGGTTGTATTGGTGCCCTACTCAATCGTGCCATGACTGTTTTATATGGTCGTCCCCATAAGTCATTGTTGGCCTCTGCACACATTTCAAGCCAGCATCGACGCTTGCTTGCCTTAATGGCCTTGACAAGCGCTCTTTGTGCTTCTTTAAATAAACTATTAAACGTATCACGATGGGTGCGGGCTCTTTGGGCAAGTCTACGTGCGCGATTACATTGTTTGCGCAATTCTGCAATTTCATTTGTCCACCAGTAGACAGATTGACGATGTTTAAATCCGCTCTTAGTCCTAGTCATCGATGTATCGCATGCTTCAGAGATATGCTTCATGATTGCATTTGTCAGATGGCCTGGTGCACCATAGTCTAAACGCTCTTCCGATATTATAGTGGCGAACACTTCACAGTCTAGCGATCTGATGTTCCATTTCCGTGTGGGCATCCACTCATTGCACTTGTTCTATACATTCTTCTCTGCAATCTCGTACAAGATCGCCCTGTGATCACTATGGGTGTAAAGGTCGCTTACTCTCCAATTAAGAATCCGCTGAATCAAGTCATCACTGGCGAATGTTACATCAATGACTGATTGTTTATCACCCCTAATGAAAGTGAATTCAAATCCCTTATTAAACACGTGGAGTTGAAGAGAATGAAGGCTATTAAGCAGCATACTACCTCTGTTATTTGTGGAAGCGCTTCCCCAGGCTGTAGGCCACGCGTTAAAATCGACAGCAATTAATAATGGTTTCTTGTCCATGGCTTCATCAACTAATTTAGCTACAAGGATTTCAAACTGCTTGTCCGTCAAGCTTGGAGGAGCATATACACTAAAGACGTATATTTCTTGTATTTTAGCCCAGGATATCAATTCGCTCCGATGACTTGACTGCTTTAGTACCTGCCTATTTTGACCAATCCAGAGGGCAGCTCTATTGCTTGTGTCACTTATCCAGCGCTGTGGTCTGACCCTGTCACAATATGGTTCGGAGATTACAGCAATGTCTATTCTTAGCTCCTTTATTGTCTGTCTCAGCAGGTCATGAGCTGCTACGCAATGGTTGGTATTCAGTTGGAGTATTCTCATGTTTTATGTCTATTTAAAAACTCCACAGTGATCGGGCACTTATAGCTGTATGCTGGATGGTTAATCTCCTTTTTTCCATCACATTTACAGAGTAAACAGCAGGACCCGTTTACACACAGCTTGGATAGATGGACTTTTCCACCGCAGTGCCTGTAAAGTTTAGTTCTGTCAGGGCCCGAACACACGGACGCTAAATGGCCAATCTGCCAACACCTGAAGCAGCGCTTTATTTCTGTTTTTTTTTTGAACACTGCAGCTGACCCATCCGATTCGAACATGCCTTGCACGTAGTAACTCAGCTGCGTGGCTATATGGTACAGACACCACCGGCGTCTGAGTACCCCCATAAGCTTGCCGCAAGGAACGAGCGATTAGTAGGTTAGTCTCCTTTAGCTCGAGGTGTGTTTTCAGAGCCTCTAATACTTCATCCTTTGTAGTGACTTCATCTATATCTTTAATCTCCAAAGTAATAAGATTAGTCAGGACCGAAGTGGATGCGCTATGGCCAACCTTAGTTTCAACAATGCGAGCCAAATTATGTGCATCTTTGGCTTTGCGTTCTAACTGAAGTACAAGGGCACCGCTTGCATTTCTGCGTATCCTGTTAACCTCATTCTTCACATGAGATAACTCCGGGTCATTCTTTATTTGACGCAGTACCTCCGCGCAAGTAACTCCTTCATTGGCCTTAATCAAAATGGAATTAGGCCTATTTCGTCCATTAAGCCTGCGTGTACTAGATAATTCTTTATCTTTACCTTTAGGCTTCTTGCGCTTGATGGTCTGCCATTGATTTTCCTTGGCTTCAGACTTCCCTGTATGTACTCCAACCGACTCTAGTGGTCTCCTTAAGCCCAATGATGGTTCTTTCGTCCTTTTTCCACCTATGGTTTTAGGAGTGGAATCCATCCCTTCTGCTGCGCTTCGTTTGGTATCAGAGCGTAGACTCGGCGTAGTCTGAATCCCCACTTAATGAGTACCAAGACGTTGATACTGCAACAGATCATCCATACTGACGCATTTGTATGAGGCATTAATGGAACGAGCAAGATCCTTAATGGTCTTGTGTACGTTATGCCTATCTTTGACAAAATCCAATAATTGGCTGATCTTCTCACCAAGTCGCTCTAGGTGATTGTTTCTGCGCGTGATGGAGATTTCTCGATCCGTTGTTTCTTGATCCATCATGACATCTCCTTTAGAACCCAATGTACTGTCTATGATTATGTTTGATTTGCCCTCCCCAGAATCCGAGGGGCTACCACCGACCATAGAGGCTTGCACTCTATCGGAATCGGAGAGGAGATTGACCGGTCTTGCCGGAGTTACTCCCTGGGGTATATCCTTGTTTATACCAAACATTAGTCATAATTGGCTTTAAGTTCGGGAGGCCCTCCCTATTAGCTTTTTCTGTCCGCCCTGAGTATTTTATTTCCTCAGTACCCTCTACAAATTGTAGAAAGCCACCCCCTATCCGCAACTTGGGGAGGCGCCAGATGGGAGAAAGCAACAAAACTCCACACTGGTGTGTGCGTGTGTGTTTGTGTGTGTGTGTATGTATATATATAGTGACGAGTATCACAAGGCGCAGCGCCGACTTGTCCAGAGTGAGAGACAGAAGACGACACGTGCGCCATCGCACGAAGAGGACAATCTCAAGGCGCTCCCGTGCGCCGTAGCGCCTTGTGCTCGACACCGTCTCCCATCCCCTTACCTCCCCGTTCCACGAGTCGCGCATAGTCGTCTGCTGAGGGACGGTAAGGTTAGGTCCTAACAATGCCACGGCATGGACTAAAAAACAACTAATAAAAATACTGCTGATACAAATAATGAAGCTGAAAAAAATATGTGAGAAAAAACACAGCGAAAGAATAAAGAATTCGAGAAAAGACAACTATTAATAAGTTAGATAAAATCATGAATAAAGAAAAAAGTAGTGACTCGGTAGAAAAAGGGATACATGACAGTGAAATTTTTATAATTAAAAATACTAAATCCGGTAAAGCAACTTTAAGTGAGTTGAATTTTAAATTAAATAATAATAAGAAATCTGAGATAATAGCAATAAGAATAATAAGAGATTAATGAAAGAAAAAGAAATCTAAACCTACTAAAAACAAATAAGTCGGTAAATCTAGAAAAGCTAGTTCATAGGATATTAAAGATAGTTATAATTGATAATGATCAATTTAAACATTTAGCAATTATTACTAGAAATAGTTTGTTCATAAAATAATTACATTAGAAAAGAAGCTATGAATAGGTTGGCAGAGATTACAAAGAAAAAAAAATGATTGTCAAGGGATAAACAAACATAATGAAAATTTTTACTAGTTATCTGAAAATACAACTATGAATAATTGAGAGGGTTATGAACAGAAAAATACATTAATAGAAATACCAGAAAATTAACAATATTAATGCTAAGAGAAAAGGTAAGGCAATAGGTGAAACATTCTACATAACATTACAGGTAATGTAGACATCTAGAAATTATAAATCAAGAGACTGAAAGAACAAAAAAAGATGGAGTTCATATTTTTCTCATCACTCAAAATGAATAAAAAAAAGGGTAATAATAGTTCAGTTATGAAAAAAATTTGGAGTAGTATACAGTACATTGAAATAGAAATTCAAATAACGCTGAAATGTTGATTGCAGATATTGATGAATCATTATGAAAGCTGAAAGCGACTAAAGATGTTATATTTATGAGGCCTCGTAGAAGGCCAGTTGATAATTAGCGAAGATAATGCGGATAAATAAAAAATGATTGTATAAGTTGTTATACTTAAATAATAGTAAAAAAAGGGATAGATTTAATAATAGTATAGTAAGTAGTATCTTCTTCTATAAGCATAACAACAATGTTGTATGTAAAGTATTAGTATATAAGATTGCAAACTGTTTGAAGAAATGCGGTAAAGAAAAAGAACGAATTAATTTGACATTTTGCCTTCACATATAGCTCATAAGTTTATTTAAGAGTCAAGTAAACTCCTTATTAGATTATGTAAAACTTAGGATATTTAAACTACTTATCATTGCGATAGCGAGACGTAGAAAACTATAATTTAATTTTTGATTTTGTAAAAATATTTTTTTTTGTAATTCTAATTTATGTATCATTTCGTCGAGAGTCACACATTATTTTGCTGAGGCTTAATTAATTATACTAATAAAACTAATCATACTAATCACGATAAAGATTCATACATAAATGAAAATTAGTTAAATAAATTACTTTTCACGGCTTGGCCAGAAATAGCAAAAAAAGAAAAATGATTTGAATTATGAATAAACTTAAGACTAGCATTATGCTTACAACTAACAGACGGATTGTGTAATAAACTTATTTATGCCTGAAACTGTAATTTTCTCTTACACTACGAACAGTTTACAAAAAAAAACAAAAACCATTTTTAATAATAATAAGACAGTAACTGTTTTTTTTTTAATATAAATAAGTCATTGGAAGTTCTTAACATAGTATATATTCAACATAGCAGCAGTTCAAAAAAAACTTTAATCACGATGACATAATCATCCGCAGATTTTTGACACTTCATATAACTGTTATCATCTGGAGATAATTTCAAATAGTAATGTATGAGAACAACCCCATACCAGATTCTATAGAACACTTGTCAAATAGTTTGTTAATAACAGGAAAACGATTTCAATATACATATAGTGCGTGTTTTTCCTCTCACTTCTTGTGGCTTTTCTTTAAGGGAAACTCAACAATAGGATAAATCGAGTACAGGTGAATTATAGTGAATCAGCAATTGACAGCCCTCAATATTATAAGGGCCATAGGTAATCTCTTTCCTTTTTGAGTGAAGATACTTTTTGTGGTTTATCCTTTGTGAAAGTTCATATCAATGGTATGCTTATCGCATAGTCCAAATTATCTCGCATCCATTATTTTTTTCTTAAGTAGAATATTACGTCGATTCATTAGCTTCTCTATAAATATAATATGTAGATAATTAAGATACTATTTTAACTATTTAGTATATTAACAAGAGATTTTTTTCTTTCCACTTAAAGATCCCAAAGGTTGCGGAAAAATATAAAGAAGAAAAAAACAACAAGATACCAATATATTGTACACATTTATAAAGAAGTACATGTTCTCGCTTGCAGTCACTCATGCTGTCATTTAATTCATTACTTATATTTTCTCTTCTTTTTTTTTAAAGTCCAAAATAGCTTCATGAGTTCCACTATATTCTGGTGATATTGTGCATTTATGTGCAAATAATTTTGATACTTATTCGAGTGTGATACCGATAATGCACGATAATAATTCGCGCGCGGTATCAATCCCTTATTCCTCTCTCTCGCTCTCTCCCTTACATACCATTTCGTTGGTGGTATTGTCTCTGGCCTGTAACATAACTATACAAATAAATAGATATAAATATATACAAATTAGAATGAACACAAATACACAAGTTACCGCTGCAGAGGAAGAGAGAGAGAGAGAGAGAGAGAGAGAGAGAGTTTATGGACGTGGGATAGAGATCGCAGGCGGCGTTCGCATAACCCCCTCCAGACACTGGTAGCCGAAGTGTGTCAGCTTGACTCTGTATCTCTCTCTCCTAATGACCATCATGTCCGGATCGGTTTGACTACCAAATATCATACACATGAGGACGTCGTAAACAGGGAGAGGGAAACGAAGGATAACAAAAAATAATAAACGCCGATACCAGTGGACAGTGTCAGTACTCGGAATATGAGTACGCATCTGATGCTACCAGAAAATTCGTAGTGTACGGACATACTTTCTCGAGTCTTATCTTGAGTGCGTCGAGGTGATAGCTAATACTGTCACTCTGACGGCGATATTTTCCTGGGGTGATCGACTTTTCTCCTCACCAGGGGTATGCTACTGTGTCAGTAAGATTCACTATCATACGGATTCACAGGGGTTCGCATTAGTACTCCTCGACGGATTACGACTCGCGTTCTACGCGCTCTTCCTTGTTTACGCGGCGCGATATCTACGTTCGACCGCGTTGCATTTTCAGTGGATATATCGCTTCGCATGCTTGTACTGAGGTTACAATGAGGTGCTTCGTCGGGGCGCCGTACGTTCAACTGAGGTGTAACAATTAGACGCTTCGAAGTCATGCTCTTCGCCTGAAAGCTCTTCGGTGCTGGAACCTTAGTAGTCTTCGGGTTCGTTGTCTTGATTGTAGGGCTTCAGATTGGCGATTTAATGGTTACTAGTATCTGTTCCTGTAGAGTCGATCAGCAGGTAAACGATAGTCTAGAGTTTTGCTGTAATGGTAAAAGGCCCGTCGAATTTTGGGGCAAGGTTGGCGCTGACACCTTGTGTGTCAGATGAGAGTTTGCCAATCGCGTAGTGTACGTTGTAACATCTAGCATTATAATAGCGAGCTCACTTTGCCTGTGCCTGCTACGCGTTTTCCGCTGTCTTTTGTGGAGATCGGGTGACTTCTGCATGCGGTCTTTCGAATGCTGCAGAGCAGCCTCTTCTTGCGCTAAATGTACGTGCTGATGTTCCTGGCGACGATCGGGACAGTAGTAGTACAGTTATTGCCCTACGACTTTCCACTATGAGTGGTTGATTGGATCGTTCATCAATTTCTTATGAAGACGCTGTAACGGATTGTCAGCATTTTCTTTATGGTTATACATCAATAATAAATATTTATATTGGTCTTACAGTCCAATTAAATAAATTAAAGTTAATTCATAATAACATCAATATATATTTATATCAATACTAATACATATCAATATATATATATATAATTCAGAATTATAATGACAGTCAGACTGTCCTTGTTTTAAATAGTCTGCTTTAAGCGGTCCAGTTGTTCACAGTAAATGGTAGAATTAAGCGTCTGGCCATATCGAAGCAGATCGCAGTAGATGATTACCTTCAAATCGCGTCAAACACACAGCAAAACCTCCACCGGCCTTGGACCAGGACCGTTTTCGCTTGATATTGTCGTATGTGATCCATTTTTCATCGGCAGTCACCATTCACTTCAAAAATGGGTCGAGTTCGTTCTGTTTCAACAGCACATTGCAGGCGTTGATTCGGTCCAGAAGGTTCCGCATCAAATGACGCGGCACCCAAACATCAAGCTTTTTTTGTATCCAGCCTTCTGCAGATGGTTTAAAATGGTTTGGTGACCCACTCTCATCACCTGGACGTCATGAAATGCAACATGCCGGTTTAACTCTATAAATTCCATGATTTGATCTGTATTCGTCCTCACAGGTCTTCCGCCGGCTGGCTTATCCATGGTGTCGTTTTCACCGGCTCCGAATCGTCGAAGCCATTCCTCTACGGTTCGAAGTGATAGCGTGCCATCCCCCAAAACGCCATTAATTTCACTGAACGTTTCTCTAGAAACTTTAAAACTTTAAAACTGAAACAGTTTAAAACTTTGAAACTGAAAACTTTAAAATAGCGCGAATTTTGGCGTCAATGAACTTCTTGTTTACACGTCTATAACTTTTGAACCCAATATGCATACTAATCATGCATAGCGTAGTTTTGTACGTTACATTAAAACCTTTAAAATGATGTATAGTACTGCCAGATACGAGCTCTGTGGCGCTTTGTGCATAGCTGTGAAACTCATATGACAAAAAGGCGGAAGGGAGATATTTGACAACCTAATACAGTAGATAAAATTTATAATTCTGTATTAAATTGATTGGTTTTGAACATTTTTTGTAGAAGGAGGATCGTATATTCAAATTACTAAAATTTTTTAGTGTATTGGGGATAGGGATATATGTAGATTAGAATATTAGTATAAGGTTTAGAGTTTTGTCCCTGATGAGGAACCGTAGCGAGCTGGAAACGTTGGACAAGCTCAGCTGATCTTCAATTGGGTAAAGATGGTGGAGACAGTTAGTTTGCACTTCACTAATAAAGAATTTTTTCAGCTAATATATTATTATTTCAGATTAGTCTGTAAGAATGATTTTAAACAAGGACAGTATGACTGTCGTATTAATTTTCAATTAATTATATATTGATTGCATTTCGATAAATTAATAAAATTTTTATTATTTTATAAAAATCAGCCGACATAAGCACAATTGTATAAGCATGCTTATACATCAAGCATACATAAGCCATTATATGTTATAGTTCATGTAGCGAAAAGAAGCACTGTGATTCGTTAATCTAAATTGCCGACATAGCTTAATTGTTTTCCATAAGCGCAATTCTCTGATTTTTTTATAAAGGGAGCTGAATAAAGGATTTGGCTAAAAGACACCTAAGCTTTTAGTATCCGGATCATCTCATCTATCATAGAGACAAGCCTTAGTTACCCGTGCTATGGATTTCTGTACGATTCCGTCAGATTTAGCTAAAAGATACCCACGTTTTTTGTATCAGGCTCCTATTTCCACTCAGTTTATCCTCAACTTCAGCATCGAGCGTTCTTTGTTTCTTCTTTACCTTTTGTAATATATTCAGTTTTATTATAAAGCTAACTACTATTTTCTTTTGTTCTACCTATCCATATTCCTATATCAGGCATTACGTGAAGAAATCTTTGCCCACGAAGTTTTCACCTTTGTCTTCTATACATAATATTAAATTAATCCCCTAAATACCTATTTCCTTTTGTAACCTTAGGGAAATATAATTTCAATAATATATAAGTTCAATAAGCAACGCTTGGACCGATCTATAATTATCGTATATGAAATAGGGTAATAAATAGTTTCATATGAATATGAAACTCCCTGTAGAAGTCGGTCCAAAACACCTGGAAATCGCATTCTATCATCCGAACACGAAACTCCCCGTATAAGTTATCCCAACATACCTAAACATCGTTTCCTACCAACTAAATACGATAGTCCCAGTAGAAGTCGTCCCGACAAAGCTAGCATCGGTTCCTAACGACTAAAAACAATACTGCCCGTAGAAATCATTCGGAAAGACGTAGATATCGTATTTTACCGTCCGAACACGAATCTTCCCATAGAAGTTAATTTGCTCATACTTGGACATCGTTTTCTATTAACTAAGTACAATATTCCCCGTAGAAATCGCCCAGAGATACCTGGACATGGCATTCTATCATCCGAACACACAACTGCCTATAGAAAACGTCTAGAGGCAACGGGATATCGTAATCAACCGCTCGTATACGCCAATACCATATTTCTCAGTAGAGACTGTATTTAAAATGTGTATATATAATATGTACAATGTACATTATATATATATATATATATATACATATATATATATATATATATACATTATATATACATACAATATATATTATATATTTCGTATATTTTCGTTTTTTCAATGAAATACCGTGAATATTTTCGTAGTGATGCCAATTGAAATTCAAGAAATTTTGGTATGAAAATAGCATATTTTTTAAGGAGAGGATGGATATTTCGTTTTTATGCAGAAGTGACGATATATTTTATATATATATATATATATTATAACCCGACTTTAGCGGGTTACTTACCTTAATATCTCACGTGGCGTCGACGTTGCTGGAACGAGAGAACGGGGGAACGGGGAACTGGGAACGCGAATGAATGAATCAAACAGTTTAACAATATGTATAATTAGCCATTTATTGTATATCGCGTATCACAATACTCCTCATTCAACGCGCTACAAATCACTTCGCAAATTACATTTAACATTCTACGCGCGACGGCGACAAACACGACGGAGCGGGTTCCGTGGACAAGGATAGATGCGGTAGGACAGGGGGCAGGGGGGACGCGGTGTAGTCTACAGCTAGATGCTCGCGCGCGTGCAGCTACACTACGATGGCGCGCGCTCACAGGGGGACGCGTAATTTACACATTTATAACTTGGAAGGCTACTTGCCGAAGGGTTCTCGGCGCCGCTGCTTTCTCTCGATCGCATGGCTTCCTCTCGTCCGGGTGGTGCTTTCTTGCTTTCTCTCTCTCTCTCTCTCTTTCACTCTTTTTTTCTCTCTCTTTCTTCTGTGCGGGGCTATCTTCCCTTCTTCCTTCCTTCTCGTATTCTTGCTGAGCCTTTAGGCCCAGGGGTAGTGCTGATTCGGGACGACCGCGGGGACGGTCGTGGATCAGGTGTTGCTGTTGAGCTCGTCGTCGACGTATGTACGGCTGGCGCGTGGGAATGATCGGAATGCGGGTGGCGACCGGATCGGAGAAGAGTTTGATAGTTTTGGTGACAACTCGACTCGATACGTCAGATCTCCTCGACGGCTCGGGGAAGAAGGAGAAGGTGAACTTCCTTTCTCTGCGCTTGCTTCTTCGCGGGCGAACGTCGTGCACTCTCGCGGCTCGTGCTTCGCGTATTTTCGCCGTAACGCGCGAACGCTCGGTTTTGCAACCGCGGACTGGCCATTTGATCGGTCACAAACTCCCCCATCCAAACCGACGGTGAGGCGCGTTTCAAAGTCCTTCGCGCGTCTTTCGACCGGTAAGGATATGAGTGGGGATGGGGAGTGGGATCCGTGGATATCGGAATCACTCGTGTGAAATTTAACGTGTTTTTTCGAACTAAAAATTATAAATTTTTTGTAACTAAAAATAAAATTAAACTCGGAGGTCTATTGATGTTGTCGTCGTCCTCTGGTGGCTCTATATAATTCAATGTAGGTCTTACATACTGAGGATTTATTCCTATTCTAGTGTATATAACGAACATGAAATGTCAATTCTTCGCGTTGATTTTAGCAAATCCAGTTTCAGGAATTTCTAAATACTGTGGAGAAAATTGAACAGAATATTTCTTTGCGCTGGGGCCTAAAAGGGGAATAATGTTTATGATTATAAATACCTATTCTAGCTAATTATTTTAATATGAAACAAAAGAAAAGGTGATTAAGACTACGCTAAGTTTGTAACAGTTATATAAAAAATGAAACGTATAAACTAACTCTAAGATGATTGTAAAAATATGAACGTATAAGCTAAATCCAAGACAATTCTAAAAGATAAAATGTATAGGCTAAATCTAAGATATTTATAGAAAATATACAACTTATGCTCTAATTATCCTAATCTATCATCTACGCTATGTCTATGTTTCTATTGTGTGTGACTCTTGCTCGTCTTCTTATTTGTTCGGGGCCTGCTTCGGCCATCTTCTCAAGCTTCTGTGCGCTGCACTGGCTTTATCCTGTAGTGAACTTGGATGCTGCAAATGAGGTTTTTCTATAGTAATTGATTTCCTCTCTGCTCTTGTTGGGTCAGTGTTGCGGGGTCGTGCAAGTAGCCTTCTCTTTACTTGAAGCCATTGTATGCTCTTTTCTCGTGCCACTTGTCACCCGTCAACGCTGCGCCATCGCTACATTGCCGCGCTCGCGTGTGTTTTAATTTTTCATCGATACTTATTACGAGACACCCGTATCATGCCCTATTTCTTCGCATTGATAACTCCTGAACAGTGTATTCGGCTGTTTTGCTGGCATCGCGGTATGGAGACATGGGGGGATCTCAATGGTATCTGACTCTGGGCATAAAGGGATAACAGCTGGACGATATTTTTACATCTACTTATTGATATAAACGTTGGCACCCGGCATGACGATTAAGACTGGTTGCGTGCCATGGCCGACTACTCCTGCAACCTCCTGCAGGGTCTGCCTCGTCGACTCATGTGCTCTTGGTTGCGGGACTAACTTATTGGCGAACTCGGTGCCATTGTCGGAGATGAAAAACCTGGGGCAACGTCATTTGAATACAACTAGCTCTTCTAGCGCCTTTATTATTGGTTGCCCCGTTGCCTTTCGTAGTGGTCGAAGCTCCACGTATTTGGTAAACAGATCTTCGAAGATTAATAGATATTTGTGTTGACCTTTACTGGCCGGAAATGAGACCATTATGTCAGTGGCCACGCTCGTCCATGGCCCTTCCACATTTCTGTGTGTCATCAAACCTGTTGGTGCTCTCTGAGAGACTTTGTTAACTGACATTCTGGGCAGTGTTTATTATAGCTGTAAATATCTCGCCTCATCCCTGGCCAGTAATAGTTTCGAGAGATCTTGTCTAGTATATTATCAACACCAAAATGTCCGGATGTCGGTGTATTATGACACTCGAAGATTATCCGCTCTCGGTCTTTGGAAGAGATGTCAATCTTCCAGTCGTCTTCCTCGGGGCCTAGTATGTCCGAGTAGACGTTTGGGCGATGTTTTAATAGTATATTGTCCTTAATGGACCAGTCTGGGTATTTCTCTGGGCATTTTCGGATTTCGTTTACGTTTCTTTCATACCAGTTATCTCGCTCTATAGCGGTGATGGTAGCTGCTGGTGATGATTCGATTAGGGGGACGTGAGAGCGCGTCTGGCACCTTGTGCAGTGAGCTTTTCGGTGGATGATCGTCATATTATAGGCTTGCAGCGCTGTGGCCCATCTCGCTAGCCTGCCCATGGGGTTTTTTAGTGTACGAGCCATTTTAGGTTACTATGATCCGTGATCACTGTGAATGTTTCTCCCAATAGATAGCTTCTAAATTTCTCGAGGCCTTGGTAAGTGCCCTGCTCGCATAAGCGATAGGGTGTTCTTCATCGTCCGTGTCTTGGCTAAGCACGGTACCGAGGGCGTAATTGCTGGCATCGGTTTGGAGTATATCGGGTCTACTTTGTATGGGGCGCGCTAACACGGGTGCTTACGTTAGCAAGATACGCAGTTGGTTGAATGCGTCTTCCTGGGGTTTGTCCCAGTGCCATCTCACGTTTTTTCGCAAAAGCTTGCTTAAAGGTGCTTTTACGTCCGCTAAAGATTTAATGAAGCGGGCGTACCACCCTACTATGCCGAGAAAAGTTCGCAGCTGTTTAATGTTCTTAGGTGGTGGAAGTTCCGTGACGGGCTTTAGTTTGTCGGGGTCCATACGCAATCCGTCTTTGTCTACCACATATCCTAAGTAGCGAACCTCCGGGCAACAGAACTCAGACTTTTCCTTATTGATTTGTAGTCCAACCTGTTTAAAGCAGGCCCGTACCGCTTCTACTTGCTGAGTGTGTTCCTCGAAAGTGCTCGTGACGTTAATGATATCGTCCATGTAGACAAACACGCAGGGTTGCCACTGCGGCCCGAACACAACATCCATGTCGCGTTGGAGGCTGGCTGGGGCGTTGGTCAGCCTATATGGAATCCTCGTGTATTGAAGTAGCCCTTTCTGTGGGACTGCGCAGGCAGTTATTTCCTTGCTCTCGTCATCTAAAGGAATCTGGTGATATGGCTGGCTCAGATCTATCTTAGAAAGATAGCGAGCGTCACGCAGATTATCCAATAGGACGTCCATGTGATTAAAAGGATATACATCCTTCTTCGTCACCTGGTTAACTGCCCTGTAGTCAATACAGAATCTGATGTTACCGTCTTTTTTCGGCACGATGACCGGACAACTACTCCACGAACTTTCCGAAGGTTCGATAATTCCTTCGGCGAGAAGTCTGTCGACTTCTGCGTGGGCCTGTTTTAATAGTTTGTCCGGTATACGGCGCAGGCGCTGTTTAATAGGTCGGTGGCCTTGCACGTCTATATGGTGAGGGGGCACCTGTGCAAGTTTCCGTGTCCCTGTGTGTTTTTGTATCAGCTGGTCCAATAGCTAATTCAGTTGCTGCCTCTGTTTCTGCTCCAACCGGGCGACACCGTTCACTGCTGCTAAAGCCGTGATGGCTTGTACGTCGTTGTTCGCATGTGTCACGAAGTGTCTCACTATATTTTTCCGCGTATGCCAAGTCGCTTTGGCGAAATTAATCGTCATTTCTAACTGTATCAATATATCCATCCCTAGGATGATATCATATATTAACAAGTTAGACACTCTGAAGCGCGTCGAAATTTGTTGCCCATCTATTTTCAGGAGGAGATCTATTTCTCCGTCGTTAGAGCAGATTTGGCCATCGGACAGCTGCATAAAGAATGTGACTGGTATGATGGCGGTTTTCACTATTTTTGCAGGACGTGGTCCAATATACGAATCTCGTGACCCCGGATCGACTAATGCTGGGAATATTTTTCCTAATAATTCGATGTTTAGGAAAAATCGATTATCGTCCTCTCGGATTGGGGACGTGCGTCGGGAGTCGGTAACGTCCGTGGCCGTTATTGACATGTGTCCTGCGTTCATTTCTTTCGTTGTTGTTTGCGGAGTCTCGATGTAAAGGGTGGTAGGTGCGACTCAAATAGCCTCTTCCCTTACGCGTTTCCCGAGATTCTCCTGTTCGGGCCCCAACGCGTGCAGTTTACAGTGGTAACGCCATCTTCGCCGCAATTGTAACAGAAGATGCCTTTGCGCTCGGGGCATCTTTCTGCCCAGTGGCCTCGTCTACTGCATATCCAGCACGGCCGATCATCTTCGTCGTTGTTTCTTTGTTCTATGCGTGGTCGCGGTGACTCACGACGTATTCGTTCATATGCTGGATATTCGTCGTTGCGTTCTCTTGTAGGTGATGGTGGGTAACGCTTCTGGTCATTGCTTGCTCGAGCTGGACGATAGTCGCGAGAGGGGCTGGTTAAACGGGCCTTGTTACGTGGCGACGGGCTTCTAGGTTTATATCGTGTTTCGTCGGTCAATTTGGATTGGGGCCGAGGGGATGTTACCGAACGATATCTGGGAGAGGGACTACGATATTGTTTTTTACTCGATTCTCGTCTGGATTCTTCTCGTGGTTTTCTGGGTGATGGGCTACGGCTATTTTCCCGGTTACGTCTACCTGGAGAGGAGCCTTTGCTATGTTCTTCTCTTGATGTTACTATTGTTGCCGGTGTTCGACCAACGTTACGTGTTTTGACTGTTCCTCATCTAGTGCTGCCAGTCTCGATCGTCTGGTCGCTCTTCCAGACTGTGGGCAGGCTGCGCTGCTCATTGGGCAGGTTTCTGCTGCTGGCGGCTCTTTGTAACGACGAGTTCACTCTCTCTTGAGTTCTATTTGCTGGCCTAGCACCTGCAGCTCGTCTAATGTCTTGAAATCTGCCCTATTTATCTTGTCGATAAAGGTAGGGTTTAGATTTCGATATACTCTATCGAGTTGTGTCTCTGGTGGTAACGGTGGCGACACTTTTCCCAATATCGCTCTCATACCGATTAGGTATGACCCTATTGATTCATTGGAACCTTGCATTCTATCTCTGAGTTCCTCTTCCAACCGTAATGTGTAATCAATAGGTCGGAACTGTTGTCTCAGTGCTGTCTTCAGATGTTTTAGCGTTTGCCACTGTTTGTAGATTGGACTTGCCCATGTAGGCGCAGATCCGCATAGTATCCCAGGTATTAACTTCAATATGTCTGCCGCGGGAATGTTCAGGCTCTCGCAAGTCTCGTCTAGCCTTTCAATAAATTCCTCGACATCTTCTTGTGGCGTTCCCGAATACTTTACGTTCCATTGCCTAAGCAGTTGGCCTGCTCGCGTTTCTTTAAGATATGTACTGTCCAGTGACCTGCTTTGATGCCAGGTTTGTGTATTCGGGATTGCGTTAAGCGTGTGTGGTAGTGGTGGTGCGGATTCTTCTGCCTGTCTGTTGTTGTCTCGGGCTGTGGCGGCAGGTATTTCTGGTGGCGGTTGTTGCATGTTTGCAACATATTGCTGTATCCATAGAGGTGGTAGGGTTCGCTCCATGGTCCTGATAGATTATACCACGGGTGTACCATGGTTGCTGGTATTTTCTCCGCACCCGGCATATTTGTACTGTGGACTGGTGGTGATTGCCATTGGCCCATATTATATCCACCGAATGGGGTATTCATAGGAAAACACCATGGCGGTGTCGTTGTGACGGATTTCGTTTGGGGGCTCTGCTGAGCGGCATCGTTCTGCGCTTTTACGTTGACAGCTGTCGCTTTGTTAGCTTTCGTCTCCTCTATCTTATCTAGTTCTGTGGAGTTCAGAACTTTCAATATTTCCAAGATGTCTGGATGAATCTCATCATTCATCTCATTCCACTCAGCAGTGCTGTTTCCGAAGAGGCCTCTCAGCTCAAACCTGACTAATCTCTCGCGGAGAGCTTCCGTATTATCCTGTGTTACGATGCTGTGCTGCCTCGCTTCTTGTGCGGGCTGCTCAGGCGTCATTACCGTGAAAAGGCTGTTTAATCTTTTTTCCTCGCCGGCTAATGCCTGACTTGTCGACGGTTTAGCCTCCATTTTGTTTCACTAGGTATGTCCGTAATAAAAGAAATTATAATTATGTAAATCTAGTTTAAGTATGATTTATTATAAATCCTAGATTAAGAACGTGTTTTTATGATCTATTGTTGTGTTTGTTTGTATACACATCTAATGAGCTAATGATCGCTGATTTTCAAGGTTCGATAAAAACGTCTATGTATGTTTATTTTTATATTAACTTATATCTATCAGTCTTTTTCCTTTTATTCTTTTTTTATATAATAGTTAGTCTATTTATATTACAGATAAAAAATAATTAGTAGCTTATTTTGTTAAAATTTCGTTTTGTTATTAATTAATAAATATTTTTTTATTGGTCTTACAGTCCAATCAATTCAATCCAAAAATAAAATAAAAATTAAAAATAAAAATTAAATTAAAAATTAAATTAAAATTAAAAATAAAAATTAAATTAAAAATTAAATTAAAATTATAATGACAGTCAGACTGTCCTTGTTTACCTTCACCCCCGTAGACTAATCTGAAAATAAAATATTAGCTGAAAAAATTCTTTGTTAGTAAAGTGCAGTCTGACTGTCCCCAACACCCTTACCTAATTGAAAACTTGTCCTAAAGTTTTTTTGTTTAAAGTTTTTACATTCTTTTGATTTTGTCAATGTGGATATTTTGGAACATGGTATGAATAATAAGTATAAACGGGAGAGTCTTGAAAGTATTCACATTTCCAGGAATCGAAATAATGTGAATTTAACTTTAGAGTCTGGTAGATTGGACAGTGTTTATCATTCCTTATTAAATTGATTGGTTTTGGACAATTTGTGTAGAGGGGGAATTTATATTTAATTTACTAAATTTGGTGGTGGGGATGGGTATATATAGATTAGAATATAAGGTTTAGGTTAGTCCCTGATGAGCAGCCGTAGCGAGCTCGAAACGTTGGACAAGTCTTCAATTAGGTAAGGGTGTTGGGGACAGTCAGACTGCACTTTACTAACAAAGAATTTTTTCAGCTAATATTTTATTTTCAGATTAGTCTACGGGGGTGAATGTAAACAAGGACAGTCTGACTGTCATTATAATTCTAATTTAATTTTTAATTTAATGTTTATTTTTAATTTTTATTTTATTTTTATTTATTTATTTTTTATTTTTTATTTTTATTTTTATTTTATTTTTAGATTGAATTGATTGGACTGTTTAACTTTTTTGAACTGACTTGTTTAAAGTTTTTACATTCTTTTGATTTTGTGAATGTGGATATTTTGGAACATGGTATTAATATTTAGTATAAACGGGAGAGTCTTCAAAGTATTCACATGTTGCGTCCAGTAACTATACATGTATTTTTGTTTTGAGGCAGGTCAAATCGTATGGCGCGTCATTGCGTATACTTTCCGACGATTTTTAAAACAGGGGGAAGTAAGCAACGGAATCGGAAAAGGGGAGAAGGCGATATGATACTAATAAGGAGAGGGAGCGAAGAAAGTGCAGGAGGTATGGCAACGCTGTTTGTATGCCAATATATATATATATATATATATATATATATATATATATATATATATACGTTGAATATACAGTCTCCAGAAGATTTCAGTATAATCCCTGGAAAATTTTGGAGACGTATAAATGGTATACAAGCGTATTCGCCAATGTATATGGGCGACTAACTGCGTAGCTTGCGCCTCCCTTCCCCAATAAAAGTCCGACCAGATGCGGCCCGAAACGTATAGCTAGGCCGCATGTCCGTCCGTAGCGCGCACTGGCCGCGCCGAAATTACGACTCGGACTGAAATGCCCCTCTCTACCTCCCCCACCGATGCTATCTTCCCGTAGGAAAGTCGGAAGAAAGCGAAATGCGCGCTTGTGCGTCATTTATGGTCCCCTTTGTATACAAAATATGAAATCTGAGAGGCCGACGAATATCACCAACGGCTTTGACGAATGCAGCTTAACAGAGAGTTTCAAAATATATGATGAAAACTCAGAGCCGAAGAAAATATTATTTTCAAGAATATTCCAGAATAATATATGAAACGTCGATCTACAAGTAATTTGTTACTACTATTATTACCACACTTATTATTATTATTAAAATTGTTATTATCATTATTAACTATTATTATTACTTTTACCATTATAACGTAAAATATATATTTATAATCTATAATTACTACCGATTTTTCAATATTTTGTTGTTCTACTATATACTCAAGAGTATATGTTTATAATCAATTATTATTATAGTTATTATTATTATTATTATCATTATTATTACTTACGCATTTATAACTTTTTCAAAGTATTTAAGATTCGAAATGTTTTACTATATTAAATAGTATATATTTATAGTCAATTATTGTAATTACAATTATTGTTATTATTATCATCGTTATTATTATTACTACTACCGATTCTTTAAGATTCTAATTATTTTTCTATATTAATAGTATACGTTATAATTAACTACTATAATGATTATCGTTTTTCTATTATGATATTGCAAGATATGTGTTTGTAATCTAGAACTAGTACTATTAACTAAATTATACTACTGCGTTGAAGAATATCTTCATCAAATTATTTTATATGTTTATAATTACTAAATAGCAAATATTATCTATAATGTTTAATATTGATTATCATTATTTAATAACGTTATATATATATATATATATATATATATATATAACATAAACAATCTTTTTAATTATCCTTTTTCGTTATATTTTGAAATATATATATATATATATATATATATATATATATATATAGAACTAAGATAGATTTAAGAAATTTGTAAGAGATGAACGGAGGCTGCTTTGTCTTTACGAAAAGCCCCCCTCCATCTCCCCACCACAACCGAATTTTCCGTGGAGAAAATTTCGGCGGCGTCGCGGCCTGGGTATAAATACGGGCCCTCGAACACGCAAAAGTCAGATTGCAGGCCGTGTTCGATCCGCGCATAACTTTAACAAACTTTTTTACGAAATCTATCGGTTATAATAAAAAGATATAATAAAAGTAAGTTAACCCAAAACCTCATCGTTGTTTTTTTAAATCCGCGAAGCACGCACACAGCTTCAGGTCGGGGGACGCTAGTCATTGCAGGCAAGGAAATCAGCGCGGATAGCTAGCGAGGTAGACTGGAGGCCGAGGAAGCTCGCGCCCCTATTACCTCCTAGAGAATATTAGATCCGTCGCCGCTCTAATATTCAACCGGTCGTGTTGGAGCTGCCTCGAGTGTGGCCCTCGCGAACGGCGACACCACGCGAACGCGCCGCGACGATTAATCTCGCGATCCGCCCCGCGTATCCCTGGCTTCAACGCTAAAGCGTGGCCAAAAAACAAGGGGGCAAATAGCGGAAGACAACTCTGGCAGCTGCTCTCTCCAACCCTGTCCGTGACGCACCCGCCCGCGACAATGAGAGGATGTGGGGGAAAATTGCCGCCCGAAAGCTATTATTCTTTGGTCCGGACAGCGAGACCGAAGAGTAATAGCTCACCCGCTCGCCCACGTGACTGGCCCGAATAGCGGTAGAGAGATAGAGCGAAGGTCCGCCCCCCCTTCGCCGCACCGAGTGATTCGGCCCTCCGACGAAGGACATCGACCCCGCCTGCGCGCTCATCCGAGTGGCGCGTGCAGAGAGAGAGAGAGAGAGAGAGAGAGAGCGAAGGTCCGCCCTCCCTCCGCCGCGCCGAGTGATTCTGCCCTCCAGTGGAGGTCAGTGAACCGCCCACGCGCTCGTGCTATTGGCCGAGAGAAACTGAGGTCAGTGACACGCCCCCTCCACTGCGCCGCGCCTAGCAGGACCCGCCCCCCTCCACTGTGCTGCGCCTATTGGAGAATGCCCGCCCCTCCTCCGCCGTGCCTAGAGAAGTAGGTCGCCCCTCCTCCACTGTGCCTAGAGAAGTAGGCCACCCCTCCTCGCCGTGCCCAGAGAAGTAGGCCGCCCCTCCTCCGCTGTGCCCAGAGAAGTAGGCCGCCCCTCCTCCGCTGTGCCTAGAGAAGTAGGCACGCCATCTTTTCGGTGTGCTGCGCCCGTACCAGGCATATTTATATATTAATATTGAGAAAACTATTATATATATCATATGTATACATATATGTATATGTGCGCGTGTAATTGATAAATTAAAAAAAATATAATAATAATAACTCCGGGTTGGGATTACTTCTTCTCCTACCCTCCATTCCTGACTTTTAGCAATTTTATTATGTTTCTTATTATTTTATTTATTATTTATTAAATTTTTATTATTTTTCCGATAATTTCTATTCTTTTTTATTGTTTAAAATAAATCCTCTCTTTTTTTTTTCTTTTATTTTTTTCTCTTCTTATAGATAATTGTTAACTTAATTTTTAATAATTTAAGTTTTTAATAATTTAATTAAGACTTTTTAAATAATTTTTATATTTCCTTTTTTTTACTTTCAATCCTTCAATTTTATTTTAATAATTTTTAATATTTTCATCAGGTATGTGAATAAGTCTTTCCCGTTTTTTTTCTTCAAATTTTGAGCCTTTATTGTGAAAAAATGGTTACAAATGAATTATTGAAAGTATTGGCCATCGTTAGCTACAACTTTTTCCCATCTTTCTGGCAACATACGAATCCCGTTGCGAAAAAATTCGACCGGTTTTGCCTCTATCCAGTCATCCACCCATTTTTTGGCTTCCTCGTAGGAATGGAAGTGCTGGTCAGCCAGGCCATGCGTCATCGAGCTGAAGAGATGGTAATCAGACGGAGCAACGTCTGGACTATACGGCGGGTGGGGTAGGACTTCCCATTTGAGCGTTTCTAAGTATGTTTTCACCGGCGGTGCAACATGTGGGCGAGCATTGTCATGTTGCAAAATAACTTTGTCGTGCCTGTCGGAGTATTGTGGCCGTTTTTCTCGCAGTGCGCGGCTCAAACGCAACAATTGTCGTCGATAGACCTCGCCTGTGATCCTTTCATTCGGTTTCAGAAGCTCATAGTAAACCACACCTAGCTGGTCCCACCATATACAGAGCATGAGCTTGGCGCCATGAATATTTGGCTTGGCCGTCGATGATGATGCATGGCCGGGTAGTCCCCATGATTTTCTTCGCTTCGGATTATCGTAACGTATCCACTTTTCATCGCCAGTCACGATACGATGCAGAAAACCCTTTCTTTTATGTCGCTGAAGCAGCTGTTCGCAAGTGAAAAAGCGCCGTTCGACGTCTCTCAGCTTCAGTTCGTACGGCACCCAATTTCCTTGCTTTTGGATCATTCCCATGGCTTTCAAACGCTTGGAAATGGTTGTTCGGTCAACTCTCAATGCTTCAGCAAGTTCTTCTTGCGTTTGACAAGAATCTTCATCAAGCAAAGTCGCCAATTCTCGATCTTCAAAGATTTGCGGCCGCCCGGAACGCTCCTTGTCTTCCACGTCGAAATCACCGCTTTTGAAGCGTCGAAACCATCCGCGAACACTTGAATCATCGACACAACCTTCTCCATAAGCCTCCTGAAGCAATCGATGCGTCTCGGAAGCAGATTTCTTCAAATTGAACCAATAAAGTGAAACTTCCCGCAAATGACGTCGACTCGGCTCAAATTTCGACATTTTCACGATATCAAAAATTTATGATGCGAAAAAATTTTAACTAATGTGTTAATATGGAATTGTTGACATATGAATAAGCTTTGATTATGACATATGTAACCATTGAATACTCGCACAGTATTGGTGGCGCCATCTAGCAAATAGATAAACTCGCGAATTTCTCCCTAACCAAAGCTATCTTTGCTCAACATACCCCAAGAACACTACTTCTCATAACCTGAGGAATGCCATCTTTCGGAGGGGGCGGTATTGAATCCTTTTTCCCACAAAAAAGAAAAGGAAAAGATCCAGGGTAAAAAAAAATATATATATAATACATATGAAGTCCCCAACCTCAAAAACCAATAAATACACAGGCAATCCCAAAAATAATTTCAGGTGGCTTCTTGTGTACAAGAATCTTCATCAAGCAAAGGGCGCCAATTCTCGATCTTCAAAGATTTGCGGCCGCCCGGAACGCTCCTTGTCTTCCAGCAGGCAAATCACCGCTTTTGAAGGTCGAAACCATCCGAAAGGGATGACACAACCTTCTCCATAAGCCTCCTGAAGACGGCGTCTCGGAAGGATTTCTTCAAATTGAACCAATAAAGGAAACTTCCCGTGAATGTCACGTCGACTCGGCTCAAATTTCGACAAGACGGGAAAGAGAGTGTGAATACTCCTAATAATAAATATATGAAGAACTTATTTTCTTATTATTTTTCTTATTATATTTCTTTAATTACTTATTTTCTTTATTTAATAATTTTTAATTTCAACATTTTCCGTTTCTTTATATTCATAATTAATTTAATAATTTTTAATTAATAACTTTAATTTCAATAACTTTAATTTCAATATTCTCTGTTTTTTTTCTTCCTTTATAATTATTTGGCGATTTTATTTATAAATTTTTATTTAACTTTAATAATTTACTTTAATAATTCATTTAAAAATTTTTTATGACCTTTTCAATAATTTTTATTCCAATATTCCTTTTTTTACTTTCGTTTTTTCAATTTTATTTATAAATTTCTTATTAATTAATTTAATCATTTTTAATTTTTTTTTTAAATATATTCTGTTTTCCTTATTTAATAATTTTTAATTTCAATATTTTTCCGTTTCTTTATTTTAATAATTAATTTCAATATTTTCTGTTTTTTACTTTCTCTATAATTATTTTTCGATTTTACTTATAATTTTTTTTTTAACATTTAATTTACTAATTTTTAATATTTCCAGTATCAATATTTTCTGTTTTTGATTATTTTCCTTCTAATTATTTTCAATTTTTTCTATTAATTAAATTTTTTTTTATAATTTCAATATTTTCTGTTTTTTTTGCTGTCTCCTTAATAACTATTTTTTTATATACTCATTTATAAATTTCTTTTCCTCCTTTTCCCCAACCGAAAAACTCTCCGGTCCAAATGGTAGGACTGAATAGAGATTATCCCTTACCGAACGAAGAAAGACTTCACACAATAGAGGAGTGAGTATGTTCTCATCATAGGGCTCTTTGTACGTTCGGAACTCTGTCACGAAATAATCGTACCTATATAGAGGAGCTCGAAGAGGTCTGTGCGGAGACGCATGGAAATACAAATTTCTTACTACAAAAATTAACAATTGCGGAGGAGTGTATAGAGAGGTTGGAGGAGGAAAACGAAAGACTAAAGGCCTGGTTAGAGAAAACTTGGGCGATAACTGCGCGCGCATTTAAGGAGCTAAACAGGCAGCAAACCGCCAGTGAAGTAGATATAGAGTTGTTGGAAGAAGCCGTTAGGCAATTGAACCTAGATAATTGAAAAAGGTAGAGATACTGCCAAATAACCTTATTCAATCAACTTTTACACACGCACGTAGGTTAGTTAAGCGGTATTGTCGTCGGAACTTACCTCGTTCAATTTTATAACATTATAATATTTTTAACTAATAAGTTACTAATTTAATTATTCTTTATGCCACATAATACATAATATTGACTTTATTACCTATTTTAACGCGAAAATTTGACACTAGGACGCATGTCTGAGTAGCGTGTCACTAGAAGTCGGGCAGATAAGAATAAATTCTGCCTAGACGATACCGACAACGTCGACCCTTTTTCTCCAACTAAAGAGATCCCGAGGGATGGAGAAATAAAACCTCCACCGCGAGTGTTACAAGGAACGATTGACGTTTTGGAAGACTCTTTCATAGAACCGATCGCGCAAACGGCAAAATCAGCCGATAACAAACAAAAAGAGGTATCTGAAAACCTCACGATATATATTTCAGACAACAATCAAGCCCACGTTAGAATGCCTACTCAAGCCGTCCCGTTGAAAGACGCGCTTATGGTAGTGCCCGTATTCGATGGGCGCAATATCACCTTAAGCGAGTTTTTTGAAGGCTGCGACGAAGCCCATTGGGGGCATCCTATCACAAGGAAAACTCGGTAGGGATCAACCGATCGCCTATACGTCGCGAGTTCTGCGCGGACCCGAGTTACGCTATGAGGTATACGAGAAAGAAGCACTTGCTATGCTTCATTCCGTGCAGACCTTTAGGCCGTACGTATTCGGACGTACGTTTACCCTCGTGACTGATCACCAACCGCTCGTGTGGTTCAAAACAGCTGATTTGAACACGCGTGTGATAAAGTGGAGGTTGAAGCTTTCAGAATATGACTATAAGGTCGTTTACAACCCAGGAAAGACGAATGTACACGCTGATGCGTTGTCACGTAACCCTGTTGAGAATGTAAACGTAGTCACTCGAGGGCAAAGAAAAAGGCAACTCAATCTTGATAAGCCGGTGGCAAATCCTGAAAATCCGGATCCTCATTGTACTGAGCCTCCCAAAGTTCCGAAGGCATGTACGAAGAATGCTAAATTAAAAGGGATTAGAAGTACTGTCCCAAATCACCGAGTTACCAGATCTAAAGTCCGAAGACAAAATGGCGAGGATAATACGCAGAACGTTTCTAATTTTTCAAGGGTTAAAGATTTTCCAAGTTCAAGCAAAGATAAGAGAAGTCGTGCTAATTTTTCTAAGTCGGGAGTTGATAGCACTAAGAATGGCGCGAATAAGATGCCATATATTTCTAATTTTTCGGAAGAAGATTTTCCATGTTTAAACAAAGACGAGAGAAGTCGTGCTAATTTTTCTAAGTCGGGAGTTGAGGGCATTACCAAAGAATCAAATAGGAAGATTTTAACGAAAAATGTTCGTCCGCAACGACGTAAAACTAGGAAACAAACCAAAGAACGCAACGAGAAAATGCAAGGAACTTCTATTTCTAGACAGGAGAATATAGATGCCCCGAATCTGCAACAGATAGAGATAGGGACTAATAATGATCAAACACGTATTCGTAGAAGACGAGCACGACCGCGAATTACAGAAATTCATGATCAAAGAAAACCAAACGATATTATCCAGAACAAATCTCCCAATTTAGTGAACACGCAGCTAAAGAAAGAACGGCAGCCACGTACTAAGATAAATAAGTTAAAAAGTAATAATAAACCATCTTTTGTTCGAAAGAGAGACGTAATAAATACCTTACAGACAGGTAGTGAATCTAATAGCGAATCAGGCAGCGAATCGTCATATGTACCGCAAAAATCCAAATGGAAAGGTAGAAAACCTAAACAGAAATTAATTCCTCTAACGTCCGGAAGTAATAGTAATCAAAGTAGTAACGATTCGGATAGCTCTAGCAGCGAAAGCTCAGTAATAACGGATCAGAGTAACCGTTCAGGTCACGAAAAAGATAACGTTAAAGAGAGCACGGCTGACGATAGGAGGACAAATTCAAAAAGGAACAAAAATAACTTCGTAGAAACGAAAGAATTGATTCAGTTTCGCAACGATCATATTGTCTATTTTATCAATAATAGAGGTGAACCTTGCGATGTAGCAGCACGGAAGCTCGCCGAATCAAATAAAATTCCAGAGCAGTAATGTGTAGAGGAAACTAGAATAAGCTCGTATAAACGAAGCAATCGTAAATTTCTAATTGCCCTAAGTATCAGGGGCGATAAGCCCGAATCATTATCAACAATAAAGGAAAACATTCAGAAAGTATGTAAAGAATTAAGAGCATTTAGTTTAGAAAAGAAAATTGAGGAATTCAGTATAACTCACTCGCCAGACATAGAAGGGTTAGAATGGTGCGAGGTTCTAAGTATTTTTTTAAACGAATTTAAGGATACAGGTATAAAGATAATAATTTGAAAAGGGACTTTAAAATTTCACCCGATCGCCGTGATGAGATATTCTACGAGTATCATAACTCACCTGTCGGTGGTCATAGAGGTGTTTCGAAAACGTACAACCGTATTAGACAGGATTATTATTGGGATAATTTAAAGGCAGATGTACAAAGGCGCATCCAGCAATGCATAGACTGCTAATTGAAAAAACTTGTACGTGTCAAAACAAGGCAACCCATGGTGATTACTGACACTCCAGGTACTACATTTGAGAAAATAGCCCTCGATATAGTGGGCCCATTACCTAAAACAAGAATCGGAAACGAATATATCCTAACAATGCAGGATCAATTTTCCAAGTATTGTATAGCTGTTCCACTGCCGAACTCTTTAGCATCAACAATTTCCGATGGATTCAAAAAGAAATGCGTCTGTATCTTTGGTGCTCCGAAAGTGATACTTACCGATCAAGGCAGAAATTTTTTGAGTAGTTTAATGCAGAGGGTAGCAAAGAGATTTAGAATAAAGAAAGTTAGAACAATTGCCTTCCACCCTCAGTCTAATGGGTCCCTAGAACGGTCTCATTACGCGTTAGGAGAGTTTCTCAAACAATACACAGAAAAGGATTCCGAATGGGATGAATGGGTAGAAATAGCGATGCTAAACTACAATACATGTCTACAAGAAAGTACCAAGCATACGCTGTTTGAAATAGTTTTTGGTAGACTAGCTAGACTTCCCTCAAACGACCCACTTCGCGAAGCCGATTTGATTCCAACCTATCAAGGTTATGTCAAGGAATTAGTCATTAGACTAACAGGGATAAAAAAATTTTTAAAACAGGGGGAAGTAAGCAACGGAATCGGGAAAGGGGAGAAGGCGATACGATACTAATAAGGAGAGGGAGCGAAGAAAGTGCAGGAGGTATGGCAACGCTGTTTGTATGCTAAATATATATATATATATATATATATATATATATATATATATGTATATATACGTTGAATATACAGTCTCCAAAAGATTTCAGTATAATCCCTGGAAAATTTTCGAAACGTGTAAATGGTATACAAGCGTATTCGCCAATGTATATGGGCGACTAACTGCGTAGCTTGCGCCTCCCTCCCCCAATAAAAATCCGACCAGATGCGACCCGAAACGTATAGCTAGGCCTCATGTCCGTCCGTAGCGCGCACTGGCCGCGCCGAAATTACGACTCGGACTGAAATGCCCCTCTCTACCTCCCCCACCGATGCTATCTTCCCGTAGGAAAGTCGGAAGAAAGCGAAATGCGCGCTTTATGGTCCCCTTTGTATACAAAATATGAAATCTGAGAGGCCGACGAATATCACCAACGGCTTTGACGAATGCAGCTTAACAGAGAGTTTCAAAATATATGATGAAAACTCAGAGCCGAAGAAAATATTATTTTCAAGAATATTCCAGAATAATATATGAAACGTCGATCTACAAGTAATTTGTTACTACTATTATTACCACACTTATTATTATTATTAAAATTGTTATTATCATTATTAACTATTATTATTACTTTTACCATTATAACGTAAAATATATATTTATAATCTATAATTACTACCGATTTTTCAATATTTTGTTGTTCTACTATATACTCAAGAGTATATGTTTATAATCAATTATTATTATAGTTATTATTATTATTATTATCATTATTATTACTTACGCATTTATAACTTTTTCAAAGTATTTAAGATTCGAAATGTTTTACTATATTAAATAGTATATATTTATAGTCAATTATTGTAATTACAATTATTGTTATTATTATCATCGTTATTATTATTACTACTACCGATTCTTTAAGATTCTAATTATTTTTCTATATTAATAGTATACGTTATAATTAACTACTATAATGATTATCGTTTTTCTATTATGATATTGCAAGATATGTGTTTGTAATCTAGAACTAGTACTATTAACTAAATTATACTACTGCGTTGAAGAATATCTTCATCAAATTATTTTATATGTTTATAATTACTAAATAGCAAATATTATCTATAATGTTTAATATTGATTATCATTATTTAATAACGTTATATATATATATATATATATATATATATATATATATAACATAAACAATCTTTTTAATTATCCTTTTTCGTTATATTTTGAAATATATATATATATATATATATATATATATATATATATAGAACTAAGATAGATTTAAGAAATTTGTAAGAGATGAACGGAGGCTGCTTTGTCTTTACGAAAAGCCCCCCTCCATCTCCCCACCACAACCGAATTTTCCGTGGAGAAAATTTCGGCGGCGTCGCGGCCCGGGTGTAAATACGGGCCCTCGAACACGCAAAAGTCAGATTGCAGGCCGTGTTCGATCCGCGCATAATTTTAACAAACTTTTTTACGAAATCTATCGGTTATAATAAAAAGAAAAAGTAAGTTAACCCAAAACCTCATCGTTGTTTTTTTTTAAATCCGCGAAGCACGCGCTCAGCTTCAGGTCGGGGGACGCTAGTCATTGCAGGCAAGGAAATTGCCGCTGGACCTTGCAGTCTCCGCTAAAGTTTAGCGCGGATAGCTAGCGAGGTAGACTGGAGGCCGAGGAAGCTCGCGCCCCTACTACCTCCTAGAGAATATTAGATCCGTCGCCGCTCTAATATTCAACCGTCCATGTTGGAGCTGCCTCGAGTGTGGCCCTCGCGAACGGCGAAACCACGCGAACGCGCCGCGACGATTAATCTCGCGATCCGCCCCCCGTATCCCTGGCTTCAGCGCTCAAGCGTGGCCAAAAAACAAGGGGGCAAATAGCGGAAGGCAACGGCATTAAATCGCCGTTGTTACGTCCGTGTGGCACCGACGTAGTTGGACGTCACACACATTTCCAGGAATCGAAATAATGTGAATTTAATGTTAGAGTCTGGTACATTGGACAGTGTTTTTCATTCCATATTAAATTGATTGGTTTAGGACAATTTGTGTTGAGGGGGAATTTATATTTAATTTACTAAATTTGGTGGTGGGGATGGGTATATATAGATTAGAATATAAGGTTTAGATTAGTCCCTGATGAGGAGCCGTAGCGAGCTCGAAACGTTGGACAAGTCTTCAATTAGGTAAGGTTGTTGGGGACAGTCAGACTGCACTTTACTAACAAAGAATTTTTTCAGCTAATATTTTATTTTCAGATTAGTCTACGGGGGTGAATGTAAACAAGGACAGTCTGACTGTCATTATAATTTTAATTTAATTTTTAATTTAATTTTTATTGTTAATTTTTATTTTATTTTTATTTATTTATTTATTTTTTTTTTATTTTTATTTTATTTTTAGATTGAATTGATTGGACTGTAAGACCAATAAAAAAATATTTATTAATTTCTATATGGGCAGTCGACAAAAGTACAATTCAATTATTGCTTAAATACTTTGTTTATGTATAGTCAATTTATTGATGTTGTTTTGATTGTTAATTAATTATTATTCTATTTGTAAATCACTTCTATATATCCTCTATGGCTTCATGCTGCTAAGATTTTACAATCCTGTGTTAACGTACATTATTGTTACTTTACCTTATATAAATGCAGACTTACCATATGAGTTTTATGTTATGTAATATTGCTTATATATTTAATTATTATTTTACCTGTAAAAAGAAGTTGTGTAAATGGCTTACCGGCTATTTTTACTACGACCGTTAAGTTTTAAACCAAAAGAAGTTATATATCCAGATTGTGATGGTCACAGAGTTGTTTAGTTGATTATTTATTTATTCGACCTCTTTATTTATTATAAATTAATTAATATTATGCTTGATTCGTGGTCATGCTAACTTTTTATTACACCCTTGTTTTTCTTTTCTTAAAACTTCCCTCGTAACAGAAACGCATTTTTACTCATACATAAATTTTTGTATAACAGTCATATTAACTTCACACTGTGCAATTATCAATTATTTGTTGATCACTTGTTTAGCTTCCAGTTCTTCTGCTTATCGTCAAGATATTTTATAGTAAAAGCGTGGTATTTTATAATTGATTCTGTCTGGCTGTATGTTGCATGTGACAGAGACAGCGTGTGATTTCAAAATTACTCTTAAAGTATTTTTACAAAAATTTATAATTATTTATAAATGTTTGTTCACGTTGATATTCACTATTGCTGTGGTTACCAAACATGTAATGCCCTTGGTTTGGTCAGAAAATTCCTTTTCTTTCCCACACTTTTGACACTTTCAAAATGTTCACCTATATGTGCTTCACTTGTCATTTAGGCTATACGTACCATCAATACTTGGTAGAGCAGACAGGTCTAAATCTTTTGTACTTATTAACATCTCTTACACTTTTACTGGTTTATATCAAGCATTATAAAATGCTATAATAAGGAGGTATGTATTCGCTGGAATTTTCGCTGATCACTTTAATTTGCACAGTAATGATTTATGCAACAAACATACAGACAAACACTTATATCACTTCTTATTATATGTAAAAAAACACTAAAATGCACATCTAATATTTAAGTTATTGTGTATGGATCCTCTTCCTACAATTCAACTTTCTAGCTATTAAAAGAAAATAGATTGTCTCAGCAATTATTCAGTTTATTGCCACTTGTATGGCTACTTGAGAACCTCTTTTTACCATTAAGTTTTTTCCTGTCGAAATTTGTTCTTCTGGCTAAATGTCTTTCAATCTTTATTTTCTCCATAGATATGATTGTACTGAGCTACATATGTCTCTCTGAATTAGGGAATTTAGCTTTTTGCTAATGTTTTTATGTCTATCAAAATCTACATATGTAATGACAACTATATAGCGTATCAGCTGTCAGCTGGTACGGCTTAATCACATAGGCTTACCATGCCAGTATGCTTTACTTGATTTTATTGTTCAGTTTTTTTTTCATTCAGGGACATTTGCCCCTAGCTTCTTCAAGCTAGTGAGCTGGAACGACAGGAAGAATGGCAATCGTACACTGTTCAGAGTTTGAATTGATTTGAAAAACTATGTATATAATAAATGTTTAAAAAAGAAAATTATACGACATGAAATATAATACAGAAAAATAAAAACAGATATAATAAATATTATAAATAATTTCATATAGATTTTAAAAAATTGCAATAAATATTTAGATCAATAGTATATATTTTATATATTGCAACATGCAAATATGACATAAAGAGACAACACTTGTATTTGATTATTAAGCAATTTAAAATTATATCATTCTAAAAAAGTATTTATATACGGCAATATATATTCGACGGGGACACGATTTTGCTTAGTATTTCTATTTGCATATCGAGAGGGAGAAAGTGAAAAATTTTCTTTTAACATGAGGGGAGAGGGGGGGACTATTTTTATAGTTCGTACAACGCTTGTGTCTGTTACACGCAAAGGCGCTACTGCGCATATTCGTGTACCGCTCTCCAACATGGCTGTTTGTACTTGCCACGTGGCGTATTACACGGCGCGTTCTCGCTGTTCGTATTCATGTTTCTGTTTTGGACCGCGACTCTGTTTCTGCGCTTTCTATCCGGAAAAAACTTTTACTTATATGATCTTGTCCGACGGGCCTCATTTATTGGGCGCCACTTTATAACCCGACTTTAGCGGGTTACTTATCTTAATATCTCACGTGGCGTCAACGTCGCTGGAACGAGAGAAGGGGGGAACGGGAAACTGGAAACGCGAACAAGGATAGATGGGTTCCGCGGACAAGGAGTGATGCGGTAGGACAGGGGGGAAAGGGGGGACGCGGTGTAGTCTACAGCTAGACGTTCGCACGCACGCGCTCACAGGGGGACGCATAATTTACACATTTATAACTTGGAAGGCTACTTGCCGAAGGGTCCTCGGCGCCGCTGCTTCCTCTCGATCGCGTGGCTTCCTCTCGTCCGGGTGGTGCTTTCTTGCTCCCTCTCTCTCTCTCTCTGTTTCACTCTATCTTTCTCTCTCTTTCTTCTGTGCGGGGCTATCTTCCCTCCTTCCTTCCTTCTCGTATTCTTGCTGAGCCTTCAGGCCCAGGGGCGGTGCTGGTTCAGGACGACCGCGGGGACGGTCGTGGATCAGGCGTTGCTGTTGAGGTCGTCGTCGACGTATGCACGGCTGGCGCGTGGAAATGATCGGAATGCGGGTGGCAACCGGATCGGAGAAGTGTTAGATAGTTTTGGTGACAACTCGGCTCGATACGTCAGATCTCCTCGACGGCTCCGGAAAGAAGGAGAAGGTGAACTTGCGCTTCCTTCTCGCGGGCGAACGTCGCGCACTCTCGCGGCTCGTGCTTCGCGTATTTTCGCCGTAACGCGCGAACGCTCGGTTTTGCAACCGCGGACCGGCCATTTGGTCGGTCACAATATATATATATATATATATATATATACATATTGTAACGTTGTGGCCTTTGCCCTGGCTGCCGCTACAAAATATACTCTCACTTTCAGCACCTACCTGCTGATTCCTCCGGCGGATGATGGTTCGTCCTCTCTCTACGAGGGGGTCCGCTGATAGAGCGGGGCAACCCTAAATTAAAGAATCGAAATGTGGGGGGGGGGGGGCGGCCGTCAATAAGAACACCACGTTCACTAATATAAGTTACTTTTTATTCGCGCAGCTGTACTCCTTCGATCGTCTTCTCTCTCTTTCTCACCCTCGCGCACTCTCGATATCGCGCACACACACTCTCGGGCACGAGGTGCACACACTCGATCTCTGTCTCTCAAACTCCCGGTCTCGCTATTCGCTCTCTCACTCGTACTCGGAGTCCGTTCCGCGGCGCACGTACTCTGATTCTCTCTCTCTCTCACACACACACGCCCATACTGACTGACCCGCGGTCTTCATCTCTGGGCGGCCGACTCTTTTCCTGGAGTAGCTTTCTATCACGCGCGCGCACGTCGTCGTATCCGCGTACACGCCGCCGTCGCTACGCGATCTGTGGCCCGGACTTACAATCTATGCTATCGCGGCCGCCAGTACTCACCGTGCTGTCGTCGGCTGTCAATGAAAGGCGCTAGCTAAATCTTTGTCTCCTCGGGCTGGTCATGATCGCCTCAGGTGATCTTCGCGGTCACCTCCCTCGTCCGGCCTTGGACACTCGGGCTCGCATGAGCTCTATTAGTTGCTTCCTCTTCCTCGCGGTGCAGGTTTGGCGGTCCGCCAACTACGTAGCCGGCGTCGCGATATTTCACGGAACTCTCATACCTCGCAACTCTGCACCCGCGTTTCCCGAACTCGTCTCTCGTCTCTCAAAATTGTCTCTCAAAGTCGCGGGGTTATCGGAGAAGCGAATAAACACTGAGAAATTGCTAAACACGGCTAGATGATAATCACCAATTCAACATGACACGGAAAAAGCCTCGCAAACTTTCTGTATCTCGCTTCACGGTCGAACATATATTAATTGTCTCTCTCCTCGCCGCGTCTTCCCCTCTCCCCTCTCTTCAGCGGGCCCTCTCCTTTCTCTCGCTCTGTCGCACAGCGGCGGCATACGCTTCTCGTTCTCATTGCAACGCGTGCGCGTGCATCGTTTCGGCTTGTATTCGGGCTCCTCTCTTCTTGCTGCGGGTTCACTCGGCAGTACCTCGAAAAATCAAAAATGTCGATTAATGATTAATTCGTATACCTTCTTCCGAGGTACCCAGGGCAGAGGCTGTCGTTCGTTGTGATTTATGATAGATTAATAATAATAATACTAATTACAACATAAAACTTAATCTACGGACTAATTATCCTAATACTCGCAATTCGTTGGTCGTCCCGCCCCGGATTACGCGTTCGGAATGTCTACCGTTCGCGAACTATTTATTATTACTATCTACATACATTATTACCTATATTTATATATTATTATTATTTTCTTTTATGTTTCTACCCTAAGCGACAATTCACTATGAACTATCTTACCCATTTACTACTAACTGTCTTATTCAAATTACGCGTCCCAAATACGACCCCTACTTCATTTGGTCTTACCTTCTTTCTGTCTCTTGGTCTCTTCTCTCGGGCTAGTACGTCTTCTTCTCTCTTCTCTCTCCTGGGCTGCGCTCTCTGCTCGACGAGCTAAGTGGTGGCGGTCTAATGTCGCCGGGCCACAAGCTCCGCCAGGCTGGCCTCCATCATCACGTCCTGCACTTCCGTTGGCAGGTCCTTTAATTCCTGCCAAGCTTCGATCAGCCGACGTCGCTGGACCATGGTTATCGTCCGGTTGACCTCGGTCCAAACCGACATCAGCCGATTGCGCAGTGACCTGGGAGGTGTCGGGTGCTGCGCAGCAGTGTCCTTTGTTCTTCGACCGACTGTCCTGTTGCGGGCTCCTCTCGCGGTCCTTGGGAGTTGGCCGGCTGCTCTTCGTTTACCTCTGTCCTTTTGGATCCTCTAGCAGGCTGCCTAATCAGCCGTATGGGTTGTGCCTCGTCCGCTCCCCTTTGCACGCGGTATACCTCCGCGCATCGTGGGCACTCATCCACTAGAGCGGCCCTCCGTCCCCAGTTTGCGCAATAAGTTTTCGGCGGTCTAAGACAACGACGAATGGATTAGCTCGTCGCTGGCCTGCCTCGCTGCGAGGCTCCAAGGCAGGTGACTCCGAAGGCTCTACTCGGGCTATTCTTGGGGACTCGTAGTCTCCCTCCTCCAGATGCCGGTCGGGATTATAGCTTCGCCACCGACCGTTCGGACCCCTCATCCGGGGGTAGAGTTCGGTGTCAAGGGTATCTCTCGGCTCCCTGGGCAACGGCTACCATATGGGGATGGGTCGGGGCAAGTCCTCCTCTGCCGGCGGTGCTCTCATCGGGCGTTCCCCATCGGGCTTCGGTGGTGGGACGGCCAGCCCATCTGGCTGTGACCTGGCTCCCTCCTCTTCTCTTAGGTTATCTCCCTCGGGCTCCGCGTCCGTCGCGGGTGGTGAGCGTGGGGGCTCACCGAACTCGCAGGCCCCCTTCTCGGGCTCGGCGGATCCTGGGTCCTGTTGCACTACTACTGGGTCCTCCGCCCTGTGCAGGCTGCTCCGCGGGATCAACTCCTCCGGTTTGATGTCGATCGGGGACGCTCCTACGTCCCCGTCTACCTCCCACTTGTCGAACTCGGGGGCCGGAGGGGCGCGTGTTCGTCGCCGATCGCCGCACGGGCTCGAACTGCTCCGGAGGTGCTTGATAAATCACCTCCGGGCGAATCTCCGCGGATGGTCCCGGTAGCGGCCAAGTCAGGCCTTCGCCAGAGGTCGCCTCATGGGGAGGGGAGTACTCGCATTCCGGCTGGTGACGGGGCCCTTGGCCTCTTGCCCTTCCTCTTGCCGCCCCGCGTCGTCTCGTGGCTGGACCTGAAATCAAAAAGAATGACGATTAGACTGAGAGCTCTGCAAGTTCGCGTTTGCCTATACATGATCCGTTGGCGGCTACCTCCGCTGCGCTCTGTACTTCTTCAGCTCATTCACATGAGCCGTCGCTATTCTTCTCGCATCTCCCATAGCTAGTACGTATACCGTCGGCAATTTCACCTCCGTGATTTCGAATGGCCCTTCGTACTTTTGCGCCAATTTTGCTGAAAATCCTTGCGCTGCGATCAACAGCACGTGTACTTGGCATTCCTCGAGTACCTGTGTTAGTACCTTGTTGTCAAACTCTTTCCCGTTGTCAGTCAGTAGACAATTCGGAGTCTCCCACCGGAAGAGAATGAGTTCTTCCAAGGCTCGCGCGACTGTCTTCCCGTTCGCAGTTCACAGGGTTTCATCTCAATCCATCTGGTGAATAAATTTTGAAACACCAAGATATAGCGATATTCTCCTTTACTCTTGGGGAACTCGTCATATCTGCTGCCACGACCGCCCACGGGCGTTCTACGATTCTCTGATCGATGAAGCCTACCGGACCAGTCTGCGACACTTTATATCTCTGGCACTCTTCACAGCTGCCGACGTAGTCATAGACATCATGCCATACCCCTGGCCAATAGTACTAGCGGGCTACTCTGTCATAAGTCTTTTCGACTCCCAAATGACCTGACGAGGCTCTGCTATGCGCTTCCTCCAGTACTCTTCTCTGGGCTTCGACCGACACCACGGGCCGCCATCCTTCCTGAGGTAATTGGATGGGATCAAGTAGCCGATCTTTACAATGCTTATAGAGTAGTCCATTTTCGACCCTCCAGCTGACGAACTTGCTGAGGTTACTTTGCACCTCCTGTACTCTCTGCAGGTACCAGGAGTCATCTATTTTCTCAAACACAGCAATCTCGTCCTCTTCACCTACTCCTCGTGATAAGGCGTCAGGGACGTGGTGCATAGCTTCTTTATGATGGAGTATTTGGAAGCTCCATTGTTGCATCTCTGGTGCCCATGTCGCTAAGCGTCCCATTGGCTCTCTTAAGTTCTGGAGCTATCGCAAAGCCGTGTGATCCGTTATGGCCTTAAACTGGTAACCTTCAAGGTACGGACGCAGATTTTTGATGGCCTAGTGCTAGGTATGCCTTCTCGGACGTCTGTAATTTCTCTCCGCGGGCGTCAATATTCTGCTGATGTATACGATGGGGTGCTCTCTGTCCTTGAACTCTTGCGTGAGCACAGCCCCAATCACATAGTCATTCGCATCACTCTGGACGGTGCACTCTCGGACAAAATCAGGTCGCGCTAGCACAGGCGCTCGTATTAAGGCTGTGTTCAATGTCTGAAATACCTTCTCTTGATCCTCGCCCCATATCCACGCTTGATTATTTTTCAGCAGCTTACACAGTGGCACTTTGATCTGTGAATCATGCTCGTTGAAACGGGCATACCACCCTTACCATACTCCACTCTCCTTCTCGAGCACGCCATAATCCACGGCCTAACTTGGCTTCGATATCACACGCATAACAGAAGTCCATGCCGAGTAGGACATCATAGTCGAGAGTATTAAGTGCTCTCACCCTCACGTAATCCTCGTGGCCTTCGATGTCCATTCGCATCTTTATATCTTCTGCTATGGTTACTCGGTCTCCCGTCGCTTCTTTGACGGTTGTGCACAACCTCTCTAGCCGATCTTTGTATCTGGCTGTCAGTACAGGTCTGAAGAGTGTACACATAGCTCCTGCATCGAATAATGCACGGTATATCTCTCCTTCAATGCATATTCTAATATAGCGTCTGTTCTCAGTCCTGTTTCCGGCTATCTTGTCCCTCGCGGGCTGCGTGGGGCTAGACGGCTCCTCGATTTTCGCTGGCCTAGTTTCTTCCTCATATTCGCTACTCTCGTCTAGCTGAAACGGCTCTCTCGTTTTCAACGGCTGCGACGCTCTCGGGCAATCTCTCCACGTTGGCCCAGCTTCTTCCCAGTACTTCGACTCATGACTCTTGTTTTCGACTGTATGATGTACAGTCTCTCCCCCCTCCTGGACTGCAGAAGGTGGTTCCACCAGCTTATCAGTCTACTTGACAGAAAGCCGTTGCTGTGCCACGTTTTCACGCTCACGGGCCGGATAAAATTCGCGGGCTCCGGCGCTTAAAGTAGAATCAACTCTTTTGCGCACTCGGCTTGATGCTCTCTCGTCTATTGGTTCGCCGAGAGTCCCTGACTTCGTTCGGACGACTGGGGACTGCGCAGCCTGCCCGCGCTCTCGTTCTCCCACTGCGTGCGTCTTGCCGCACAGTTCGTACACGTTTGAAAAGTCACACCACGCGCTTGGCAGTCTTGACAAGCTTTTCCATCTATTATTTGTTGCTTTGGCTACGACTTATGTCAGCACTGTACTGAACTATGCCCGACTTGGTGACAAGTAAAGCAGTGTCGCCGCGGGCATTCTGCCGTTCGGTGCCCCGATACGTGGCAAGTATAACATATGCCGGTGAACTTTGTCTCCTTTGGCGGAGACGCCGGTCTCCTCTCGGACGCTTTCTCAAATTGCGCCCTTGGTCTCATCTGCATGAGAGAATACAGACCGGTCGCGGTGTGTATTCTCTCATCCATCTGATCGTTTCTTGTGTGCCGCCTAGATTCTTTTTTATCTCTTGGACATTATTGTTCGACGGTCGACTCTTCACAATCTCGGTCCAAGTCTCTTGCTTCGTGCTGTTCGTGGAAATTCTATTTTCCTCGACTGCAGCGACTTGTCGATCCCGTTTCTTCCGCCGTTTTCGACGCTTTTTTCGGCTGTGACTTCGGTCCGTATCACTCTCGGACGAACTGCTATTGGACGACTGGCTCTTCGCGGCCAGAGGCGTTGTTTTCTTTGACCTACCTTTAGGTGCATGATAACCGCCTGCGGTATCTGGCATTTGTCCTTCGGTGGAGGCGGAGTATACCTTTTATCGTAGTCTATTTCCGTCTGTAATCTACGACCGTACTTCTCTAAGTGACCCAGGGTATATATCGCCCTTTCTTTCAAATATTTCCTATATATTGGCCGTAGATTGCGATAGACTATTTTTAAAAGCCTTCACACCGAAGGTTTCCTCTTGAATCGGCGAATAATGATGTTTAATCTTGTCATATACTGCGTGATGGTATATATTCGCCATCACCTTGGGTCTGTACTTTTCATTCGCTCCGCAGTTCGTCCCGATCGAGCGGCTTCGAGTACTGGTGTCACAGACGACATTTGAAATCTCTCCATGTATGCACATCATCTCGAATGCTCCTAAACCACCTTCGAGTTTCGCGGCGCAAGGTGCATGACATGGCTTTGACCAAGGCTTCCAAGGCTTCCGATATTCCCAGACTATTTTGGCAGTCAATCAATTGCTCTAAGTATTCCTTCGGGTCATCACAGAATTCACCTGCAAATTTTATCCTCCAGATTTGCAGTGTTCTTATATCGCAAACTCTCTGTATCTCGCTCGACGGTCGAACATACAATAATTGTCTCTCTCCTCGGCGCGTCTTCCCCTTCCCCCTCTTTTCACCGGACCCACTCCCTTCTCTAGCTCTGTCGTGCGGCGGCGGCATACACTTCTCGCTCTTGTTGCAATGCATGCGCGCGCATCGTTTCGGTTTGTATTCGGGCTCCTCTCTTCTTGTTGCGGTTTCACTCGGCAGTACCTCGAAAAATAAAAAATGTCGATTAATGATTAATTCGTACACCTTTTTTCGAGGTACTCGTGGCAGAGGCCGTCGTTCGTTGTGATTTCCGTCACAATATATATATATATATATATATATATATATATATATATATATATATATATAATTTCGAGGTTCTTAGTAAAAGAACCCTGTTTGCAATCATTTCTTTTGTTCAAACTAAAAAAAACTCTTGTCACAATTCTGAAGTTAATATAATGTATAAAAACAAAAATCTAATTTGTCGTCACAAACTATATTCAGTATCATTTCGCATACAGAACCATTTCATAAGAGATGGAGAAAGAAAGTCAGAGAGACGGAGAGAGAGAGAGAGAGATAGAGAGCGAGAGAGAGAGAGAGAGACAGATTTTCTCACGTAAGAGAAAATAAAATTTACAAAAATAAGAAGATATCGATAAGGTGTGAGTGTAATGTCAGATTAACCTGGGGAACAAAAAAGGTAATACCGACTGACGCCACACCTTCTTTAGGATACGAATCTCAAAGCATAAGACCATAATATGAACATTATGAAACGATGTGAACATTCGTTTGAGCTGGCCTGGTATTAATACATTAAGCGAACTACTTTGAGTTGATGTTCATGATTTAAGACGCCACCTAGTGGCCGCTGGTGGAACTGATTGTTAAAACCGTTAACTTAATTTATTGATGAAAGTAAAACGATTATCAATCAAAAACATAGCCTGTGTCCTTCCCAATATAATATAAAATCTATATGTCAAATTTTAGAACAATCGGTTCAGTAGTTTTTTTGGTTATCGTGTACAAACAAAAACACGCTTTGTCTTTTTAAATTAGTTTTATATATATATATATATATATATATATATATATATATATTTCTGTAGATCCCACAAACGCGAATGTAGTGAGCGAACTCGTAGGCTAAGAAATAAATGTTTGGTTCGTGCCGAGCGTCTGGTGCGCAATTGAAGGTATCTTTCCGTCAAATGACCTCTTACTCATATCCCTGTAATTCCAAGGCGCAACGAGCGAGACTGTCCGTGAAGTTGAGTAATGATTGCAGCCAACGGAAACTGCTCTAATCCGTTATCACCTGAAAGTGGTAGCGCAGGACGTATAGGCGGAATTTACATACAGTCTATAGTATCGAAAGGCATTCACGTTTAGTGACCGAATAATTTCGTTCAGCCGCAGTCATGGTGCGACTAGTGTAGCCAAAGTCACTGTTGTCTTGCGTTTAGCCTAAGTTGTGCCGTTGTGCTTCGCCAATGAATTCGGTTTGGAATCGCGTATCGACTTCATAGCAGCTACGTATCGCGTGGTAGAACTCTCGGCACATATTCCAATCTTTCCGGGAAATGCTGTACAAATGCATGGCGACGCCGACTAATATCTCAGTCATAGTATTAAGCATATCCTCATCTGTGAGCAGTGTCAACCTATGGCATTTCACGATTCTCTGAAGGAAGTCCTCGATGTTTTTTCCTTGGTGCCTTTGAACCAGCTTTCCATTGGCGCACAATTTTTCCAATGTCCGTACGCTGTATCATGGTTTGATAGCGTTGATTGCATTGTATTAAAAGACGAGCTGTTCACATTTAGTTGGTCGATGTTATTCCACCCCGCTCTCCAGGTTCTTGCTATCAGTGGTGGCAAAGAGCTGAAAACGTTAGCTCACCAGACGAAAATGGAGGCCTATTGTGCCCAAAATATTCATCACTTTCCAAGCACTGGAGATCCTATGTGTCTTGGAAAGTGACGCGATCGCGTCGTGAGGTTTAACTCAACTGCTGCTGCATATAGGCCAAAGTTATGTACAGTTCTTGTAAACCTTTTTGCACCATTGGTTAATACTGTTTTGTTACACCATCCAAGTCAACAGCATTTCCTGCATATTGTTTACTACAGGGTTAATTGCCTAAGAGACTGTAAGCCTGAGTTTCGTCGTTGTGCCTAGCGCATGAAATACGATTTGCGCCTGTTGTGTATTGTCATATGTGACACACAGTCGCACATGTGATCGCGCATAGCTACGCTCGTTATGGATCGATGATTTGATAGTCATGCTATATGCGAGCGGTTCATGCGTATTTATTTCCGCCAAATTGAAATCAGATTTTGTATCTGTTAATTGGCGGCTGTAATGCTGCGCCTTTTGTCTCTGCTCGGATTAACTTTTCGAGCTTGCTGTGTAACAGCTGATGTACCTTTGTCGGCGAATCTCCCGTCCATGTTATTTAAAATACATATTTTTGTTTCGTCGCGCATTGTTAAGGTAATAATAATTTTTAACAACTTTTTATCTCTGCGCGCGCGTATTTTTGCGACTTCGCTCACGTCTTCGCATTCTACAAATTCCTAGCGGTGTAGTGCTGCTCCTGCAATGCAATCTAGCAGCCCATTAAAACGGGGAACCGTGGTTTTTAAGTTCAAACTCCGTTGTTACGATGTCTGCTTTCTCCTCGCACAAGTTATAGAGCTGGTCATCCAAATCGCTTGGAGAGTTTATAATCGCTATCGCTTATTAACAATATTAATACAATAACACAATATTTTTACGTGTAAAGTAAACGAAAGCACGAGAAACATAAAGCAAAGTACGGTTCGATAAAGTTTTAACGACATTAAAATTTTTATATCAAGATTAAAATTATTTTCAATTGATTTCAAAACAAAATTTAAAATTAATTAAAAAAGGAAAATTTTTTTGATAAGATACCCAAGCATAAAAAAACAACAAAAAATCTAATTGAATAAACAATTAATTAATTTAACAATTGAAGGAAAAAATATTAATTATTAATTAATGAACTAATCGATGCTAAATTAATTAGTCAATTAAATAATTAAAGTAACTAAAACGTTGAGTAATGCTTGTTTAATGGTTGTTGCGAAAAGACGGTAGAAAAAGAAGAAAAACAACATTACAAGAAATAGAAAATTTCTTACGTATGTTTTTTTCAAAAAAATTTTCCGAATTTATTATTTAATTATATTTAAAAATTTTTTTCGTTATTAATAATATATAAATTATATCAAGGTTATTTATTATTAATTTTATTATTTAACTATTTAAAATTAATTATTTTAATTGGGCAGAAAACTTTTACTTCCTGGATCAGTGATGCGACGTCGTAGTTCTAAAATGAATGAATAGCGAAAGCGAAAGGCTAAAATGTCAAAAAGTGGCAAAAATACCGATTGAAAGGAACTTTGAATGCTAAAAATCCGATAGTTTGGACTTGAGTTAGTATTAAATCGTATAAAATATTTATGAACGCATTGTATAAGCCCTATAAGATCATTTTATCCGATTTTTATTAATCAAATTTCCTTGCAATTAGTATTTTTTCCAGTTTTGAATGTGATTATCAAATATCTCTTTCTGAATCTTTGCAACATTTCGATAATTTAGTTTCACTTTTTTTTGTAAAATACGCGTCTGTACTCGCGGTCAGTTCATACGCGCCGGCGCACCACCGCTACGTTCCCGATTTTCCGCGAATATTTAAAACTTATGTGCCGAATGGGTGATGCACACGTACACCACGAAATTGCACATGCTTAAGCCGCAGACCTAAGGCCGTTGTGGAGGCAAGGTGGGCGAAAGCCGGGAAGACAGAGAGAGAGAGAGAGAGAGAGAGAGAGAGAGAGAGAGAGAGAGAGAGAGAGAGAGAGAGAGAAAGAGTGACAGAGAGACAAAGAGAGAGAAGGGAAGAGTAACATGGGCTGTCACTTGCAACTAGTACTCTAGTCCGATGCTGTCATTAGCTGCGTACATTAGCGATAGGAAGCGGCTGGTCCGCTCTAGATAGGAGCTGGTTGGAAGCCGGGTGGCAGTTTCAGTCGAATTCGTTCATCCGGGTTACGCCGACCCAAAGAAACCCACAAAAATCTTGACTTAAGGCGCAGCAACGGCAAAAGCGGGACGCGCGCTCGCTTAGTTTAGCCACGGCTACCTTCGCTTCTCCCTACCCTCTCTTACTCACTTTCTTACTTACCTCATCGCCAGTTGGTTAGTTTCCTGGCCTGTAACAAATATTTACAACACACACACGCGCGCGCACACACACACACACACATGATTTATATATATATATATATATATATATATATATATATATTCTACGGCTGCACACCTCATACTATCCCGCTGTTTGATCCGGCACTTCCTGATCGCTGGAGGCCACGTAAACGGCTTCCTGTCGTTGTGAGGGGCGAATTACTCTTCGAAGTGGGCTGTTCCTCGTCCCGCTGACCTCCTTGGCTTCCGCATCTGTCTGCGCAGAACTTCGTGAGTCCTCCCTCGTAGCTGGCTCTGTCTGTGCGGTCCTTTCTGTTTTATTAGTGGCGGGATCAGCATCTGTACCTGTCGTACGTAGCACTACGTTAGTTTGGGAATAAGCGTCAACGCTGATCCCCAACGACGTTATTGTAACGTGACGAGCGGCACTGGTGAGAGGTGGAGGTGGTCGGTGTCTCTTACCAATACACAACGATCCTGGGAAGCAGCAGGGTCGCGACTGTACCACCTGTATAAACTGTTTCTTCATTTTTTTACAGGCTTCAGCGACGCCCGCGTTCTCGGCCACGAAATCCGCCAGAGCCTCCGTGTACGGTCTAAGAAGTTTGTAAACCCTGTTTGATTACTTGTACCTTAGGTTACTGGGTGCTTCTTTCATTTTCCCATTCGACAGCTCCTTGTTCGAAGATGTCACCTCAGATCATTGACTCAACCTCCATCTTTTTTAACGCCTCCTCCGTTTCCTGCGGTGTGGTCTCGTGAGGCGTTCTTGCGTTTGCGGACACGTCTCGCTCCGAATGCTCCCTCTCAAAAACACTATATGCGTGTATTTGCGGATTCGCAAAGAATAATCAGGCATTAATAGTACCTCTATCCACAAGTTTAAGTCTACCGAGGCTTTCACGAAAACCGCGTTTGTAAAAGCCGTTCTTCATCGAAAGCGTTCGTTTTATTTTAAATTTATTTTTATTTATATACTTGTTTTCTTTGTATGTAACGGTAGCTTGGGCAAAGTTGGATAGTACTTATATGAGTCGACGAGCGCCTGTGATGCAAGATACGATAGCTTTGATGTCCAAGGGAATCCTAGGAAGATTTAGGGTTGCAGGTATCGTTTTAAATCAGACATGTGAATATTAAATAATATATTCTCTACGGTATCTTTATATCATAAATTAGTGGTGAGATTACTTTGTAGATTTCGTATGACCCTTAAAAACATTAAGTTTTTTGATGCATCTGATAGAACTCTATTTGTAAGTAAAACCTTATCCTTAAGTTTAAAGCTTATTTTTTTATGACATTCATTGCAATATTTCACCTGTCTATTGTGCGCTATTTGTATGTTATAAATTATTTGCTTCTTTATCACCTTTAATCCTACGAGTCTCTTAACCCATTCCTTTTCATTTTGAGGTTAGTTTTTTTAGTTTTTCTCTGAAAAGTTTTGTATGGGGTGTATGTACGATTTTGTTTCGTATTTTTGGTTTTTAGGGCTATTGTTATTATATGTTCTATTTTCGTTATCGTTTCTGCTATTTAATTCTTCCAGACTGTCGTGTGTGTCATGATACTCGTTTCCGTATAGCTTATCTAGTCCCTCTCTTTTGGTGTTATATAATGAGTTCTCTACCAGTTTTCAATTTGCCAAATTTGTGCGTGTGTTACGGAAGTTTTCATATTCGGGGCATGCCAATGCCGGAAAAAATTATTCTTTTGGATGTGGTAGCGGCTGCCTATCCTTTGCTATTTGTATTCTTTTCTCCACTTGCATTGCAATTTTTTCTAACTCTTGAAATGTGTTTAGTTCCCAGATATTAATTTTTAACCCTATTCTGGGCACCAGATTCCTTAGAGCTAACTCGATTTCTTTTCTTTCGCCTAATTGTGGTGCCATTCGCTCGAACATTGTTTGTAAACAAGTAAGAAAATCAGCTACTAGTTCCGTATTTCCTTGTGTATGTTCTGGGTGTTGGGGACAGGCAGACTGTCAGGCACTTTACTAACAAAAATTTTTTCAGCTATTATTTTATATTCAGATTACTCTACGGGGGTGATTATAGATAAGGACAGTCTGACTGTCATTATAATTTTTAATTTTTAATTTTGTTTTTATTATTTTTGTGTATTGATGTATTAATGTTAATGTAGACGTGTATTAATGTTGTTACGTATTGTTTTCGATTGATTTGATTGGACTGTAAGATCAATGAAAAAATATTTATTAATTTGTATATAAGCAGTCGACAAAAGTACAATTAAGTTATACATCTAAATTGTTTATTCAAAAAATATATCCGCCAATTATTTTTGTAACTCTTTGAAGTTACCCGCACTGCTATGCCTCTACTTAATAATTCTCTTTGAATTTCTGCTAATATTAAAGTTAAAATTTTTTCGATGATTGAGGCGTCGGTTGCCATTTTGTAGTACAGGCTTTTATCAGTGCTTAAATAATATTACTAGTATCCCCTGTCGCCGCTTCGCCCGAGATAATAATTTAATCGATTTCATAAACAATTCAATAATATCTAAGTAAGAAGTACTCTATATATAAAAATCAATATATAAAAAAAATATGTCCGAGTATCTCGACGAGATGACGTAATATGTACAATATAATATAGCTACTATATATATATATATATATATATATATTTACTATATTCCGTTTTTTCACCATGAATATTTTCGTAGTGATACGAATTGAAATTCAAGCAAAATGTTTGTATACGAATAGCATATTTTTTGAGCAGACGATGTATATTGCCTTTTTATGCAGAAGTGACGATATATTATATATATATATATATATATATATATATATATATATATATATACATAGTTTGGAGATTGTTGATAAAGAACCCTATTTTGCCATCATTTCTTTTGTTCAAAAAACTCTTGTCACAATTCTGAGGATAATATAATGTATAAAAATAAAAATATAATTTGTCGTCACAAACTATATTCAGTATGATTTGTCGTACAGAACCATTTTATAAGAGATGGAGAAAGAAAGACAGAGAGAATTCAATTAGAATTGTATTTCTTAAAGAGAGAGAGAGAGAGAGAGAGAGATTTAATACGTAAGAGAAAATCACATTTACAAAATCTATCCATATGGTGTAAGAGTAGCGTCAAATTAACCTAAAGAACAAAAAAGGTAATATCGACTAACGTCGCACCTTCTTTAGGATATGAATCCCAAAGTTGGATATGAACATTCACTTGAACTGGCCTGGTATTAATTCTTTAAACCGACTACATTGATTTGATGTTCGTGATTCAAGACGCCACCTAGTGGCCGCTGGTCAAACTAACCACGAAATCTGTTAACTTAATTTACTGTTAAAAGTAAAATGATTTTCAAGAAAAAACATAGTCTATGTCATTCCCAAAATAATATAGAATCTATATGTCAAATTTCAGAACAATCGGTTCAGTAGTTTTTTCGGTTATCGCGTACAAACAAAAACACGCTTTGTCTTTATAAATTAGTATGATATGATATATACCCGAGTAATGAAAATATTATTTTATTATGAGATTAACGTTTGTTGTAGTCTGTATTTGAAAAATTTTTGTAAAAATGACTACACAAATTATATTATAATATTTATTATATTATATAATAAATAATGTATTGGAAAAACTTTTAAATAAAATTTTAAATAAATAAATTTTTAAATAAATAAATTTTTAAACCTAAAGGGACTATACTGGTATCGAGATACAAAGGGGGAAGATGATGTACAGGAGTACTGCCTTTACCTAATAGAAAATGTATTAAGTAACGAGAGAAGAATGCCTTCTATCAGTTTTTGTTGATGTCAATTGCCTACTGCTTTCTTTTGTATTCGCATAAATTATTGTCTTTAATAGTAGACTTAAATTAACTGACAACGCTTAGTCAAGTTACTCTTTTCCTGTAATCTAATAATTACTTCTTTATTTATCATTACGGTAATAACATAAACCCACTTATAAATTAATAAAATACGAGAAGGATACGAAGACTCGTTAATAAAACTATAACCTACTAATAGTAATAATCGCGTAACCTAAAAATAAATTTACGCATTCAAAGTTTACGCACTTAGATAATTGAGCGCCATTTATTATGGTTTTCCTTGTCCGGTCTGGCCACAACCGAACAGTAGACCGCTGCAAGGCTCCAGATGGCCGACGGGTTTAGTTCTTTACCTTAATACCCAGACGCCAGAACCTTACGCGTTGGGCTGTAAACCCCTTTCCCTTGTGAGTTTCGTCCAGCTCTCTCTCAAATGACCTCGGCTAGCAATATAGGTACGAGAAGGATTCGAGGTGTGTAACTATAGAATACGACGCTTAATTTTATCATAACAAAGTTTATTACTAGATAGTCAGTAACCTACATACTCAGTAGCCTTTACATCCTGTAGCCTATATCTCAGGTAGACCTCTAATTAAATCCTGCTTTTAGGCCTCATCGTCAGGCTCACTATAATACTAGCGATAAGAAAGAGACCGGGCAGCGGCCCGGTCCAGCTCCGCGGGGTTCGCCCGTCGCACTTCCTCAGGTCCTCCAGATCAGGAGACGTCCGATTCCGAACCCCTTACAGAACTTATTCGCTAAGAACTTACTCCCTAAATCTAGAGTTAGCTCGCTGGCTCCTAAGCATACAGCCCGACAAATCTTCCGCGAAACATCTGTCTCGCGTCCACGATAAAATGGCGGACACGCCACGCCGCTCGTTCCTCTCGTCCCTTACCGCCCTCTACGGAATTTCGTTGACTGATTCTGTTGAGTAACGGTAGCCTATTTCCGGTAGCCATTCTCGTTTTCTTTCAGAAGAACGAAACGACAACCACACTAAGGTAGCCGCAGTGTCGGTAGTCGCTCCCGTTCTCTTTCAGGAGAATGGGACGAGAGCCACACAATCGACTCTCAATTTCCGGGACGAACGCGACTACCCCGCATTAGTCTCTCCGAATGAGCGCACGCGACGCGATATCGCCGCCTATCCTAAGAATTCCGTGATTCGACCGCTGCTCAACGTCCTTCCGAGCCAATGTCCTACACTGGTCAGATCGACGAGTCTAATCCATAAATCCCGGATAGAAGGGCAGTGCCCCTTAAATATCGTTATTTAGACACGTAGCAATAAATAAAACCGACGCTTATATTAACTATACGCCTCCCGCATGTCACCTATCACGCCTAAATTAATAAAGCGGCAGTCGCAGTACGCACCCGTTCTTTAAACGAGGTTCGGCCCACGGCAGGAGAGGTCCTCTTTTTCTACGTCCGTAATAGCAGGCGGTTGGGTGTAAAAGGGATGAGTTCGCGTGCTTTCTTGAACCTTTCAGCGACTTGCGATACCCCATTACGCCGATCCTATCCTACCTAAAGGTATCTCGGGCGGAGTGGCGTCGAGCCGACCGCACATGACGCATGTGATCGCTGTTTTCGTATGCCTTCTTCATCTTCGAGCTCGGTGCTACTTTCTTACACCGCAGACGAAGTTCTTCTTCTCTCAGCTTTGCTTTTCTTCATCGCAGGCCGTGCGTCGGTGGTCTTACCTACTGCAGATTCACATTTGTTGCGTCGGTCCGCTGCTTTTCCCAGAAATTCCTCCTCTTCTGTAATCGACTTCTCAATTCCTCGGGAAAAATATTCGAGCCTTTATTATGTAGAATTATAACGTTGGAGACTCGAGACCTTGGAGGCTTATTTCGCGTTATACTATTAACGTCTATGTGATACCAGGATATAATATATATAGTATTTTGTACATATGTTTAATTTTCTTACAGATTGACTATACTGTATGGTATATAGCATTTTGATATGCGTAACCTACTACACGAATGATCGATGACTTAAAAGATTTTTTCTCATTGTTAAATTTTATATTATTACTGTTTGATATATATTAACAACATTGTTCATTGCGTGTAATATTTTTTTCAAATGTGATCTTAAATTTCTTTTGTAAATACATCAAAATTTTTGTTGGTTTGAATATTGTTTTATTAACTTATACTAAGAGGAATTACACATTACGAAAGAATAAAATAGTATTATGGTACAACAATGTTCTTAAGATTTAAGCAAATTAATGCTATATTTTTTCTTATTTTACATATATACTTAATATAATATACTCTTTAATTTATTCTCGTTAATATATATAGTTATATAATATATTAATTTATGTTTATTTCTATATTTTTGAATCATATTTACAATTTTCTTTTTTTTTAAATAATTTTTATCAACAAAGATATGGTTGTCCAATGAGATCACCTTTCTCACCGGTGATTACTAATTTGGTAATGGAAAAATTAGAAAAAATTGCATTAAAGAAGTTAAATTTTGAACCAATTATCCATAAAAAATATCTGACATCCGGCAAATTTTTACCATTAAATAAATAATTTTTTTCTTATCATAACAATTAATAAAATACATATTGGCGAAGTTTCGATCGAGCACTGGCCTTTTCCTTGAAGACTTTGCGCTGAAAACGCGTCAGCAAAATTAATATAACATTCTACCAGCAATTCCAAAGAATATTATTTGTTTTCTGTAAGACGTATCACTCCCGCATTCCGCGCTTAAAGCACGTCAGTATAAACACGAGAAACAATCGAGACAGCCTAGCGCTAATATCGAAGAGTATAAAGATAAGCACAACTGTACATCAGCAAATTTTATATAAAACTTATAAGGAACGATGACCATGGTCTCACTTCCCAGCCGCACTATAAATCAGCCTTGAAAGTTAAACTCAGAATAGGATATACAAGATTATACTAAATTAATATTTCTCAAGGAATTATAACAAATGCCTTATTATTACGACCTTAGACTAACATATATCTCATTATAGTACAACTATCCATTCTACAAATATTATATTGATAATCTAAGAATCCTAAAGACTAAATATAAAAATTAATTTAATTATTATAACTACATATTACTAGACTTAAGGCACGGCTACAACTAATCATTAATCTGAACTCCAGAGACGTCATCATTTAAAGTTACATTAATGAAAGAAAATAACATTTCATAAATAGAGATATTCAAATAGAAATAAATAATAAAAATAATTAATTGTTAATATCGTACAATGATATTCTATGGAAGTCGATATAACATTGAATGAAATGATAACACACATAAGAATTGTAAAATCAATGGCTTTATTAAAAAATGCATGGGGCTAATTTAAGATATAAGTTAGAATAACATAGACAAAATAAGCTTTCAGATTCCTTTTGAAATAGATTTTTGACAGCCCAAATATATTATATTACTAATTTAAACCAATGATAACATTTTTGTAATAGAAAAACAAGAATTGTATATTTCCATAATTAATTTGTAATTATTATTACAAGTAATGCGAAAACGGTACTTAGAGCGGCATCTATTATACTGGTATTATAATATAAATTATGACAATTCAGCTGCCACCTCTCCGTGCCAAATTGCGAGGTGTGTGCATCACATGATCAAATTGACCACTAATATAAGGACCTGCATGTTTCACGACGCGCACTATCTCTAGACACAGGGTCCGCATCCCGTAGTAGCGGTTGCGACCAGTTCATTCAGGCATATCCAATATAAAGTCAGAGTCAGGTTAAAGTTAGTGCATGCAGAATACTATAAATAAAAATATACGAGAATTGGAAAGAGAACCGTGAACCAACGCACATCTATTCGCAAGTAAGAAATAAAGCACTTTTTATAATTATATATCAAACCTTATTAAACTCATTTTATCGACTTCCTTATCAAAGGAATTTTGCTGGCAGATCATCCATGTTATTCGAAGAGATCCGAGAAAAAAAGGCTCATAACAAGCAAATTGCTTTTTTAATAATTTATTAATAAATATTTTTTCATTGGTCTTATAGTCCAATCAAATTAATCGAAAACAATACGTAACAACATCAATACATATCTACATTAAAATTAATACATCAATACACAAAAATAATAAAAAATAATAAAAACAAAAATAAAAATAAAAAATTAAAAATGAAATTAAAAATTATAATGACAGTCTGACTGTCCCCACCACCCTTACCTAATTGAAGATGTAGTCCAACGTTTCGAGCTCGCTATGCTGCTCATCAGGGACTAAACTAAACCTTATATTCTAATCTATATATACTCTATCCCCACTACCAAATTTAGTAAATTAAATATAAAATCCCCGTCTACAAAAATGTTCAAAAACAATCAATAAGGAATGATAAATGTTATCTAATTTACTAGACTCTAACATTAAATTCATATTATTCTGATTCTTGGAAATGTGAATACTTTCAAGACTCTTCCTTTTATACTTATTATTAATACCATGTTCCAAAATATCCACATTCATAAAATCAAAAGAATGTAAAAACTTTAAACAATGCTTTTTTAAACCGGAAGTAATATGTGAGCTACGTAAACTATATTTATGTTCATAAATTCTCTTTTTTAAATATCTACCTGTTTGTCCAATATATTATTTATCACAATCCATGCAATTAATATTGTAAACAACTCCTGATTTTAAGCATAAATCGTCCCTATCTTTGCAATTATTAAACAATCTACTCAAATTATTGCTATTTTTAAAGAAAATTTGAATGTTATATTTCTGAAAATTTCTTTTAATTCTTTCAAATAATCCTCTAACATATGGTAAGATAATAATTTTGCCTCTGTTAACATCAACTCGTGCATTATGTCTATTTTCGGTATTATAAATATCAAACAATCTCTCAGCAATTAATCTATTAATAAATTCAATTGGATAACCATTATTAATGAAAGTTTCTCTTACTATTCCTCACTATTTCCTCACCCGCTACAACACCACGGAAACCACCTTTAGATATTACTTCGCGGGTTAGCAGCTTTGCCATAGGCCATTCTCATGTAGGTATCACATTTTTACTTTTTTCTTCTTCTTTTCTCTATACATTTAGCTTTTCCATAATTCCTGATGCGAGCACAGTCACCGAATTCCAGCCTTCTTGTGAGTTCAAGAGACAAGCTCATAAACTCTCCTCATTCAAATTCCCACTCCATGATTTTCTGTACCGTTCTTGTTCTTCTTTGAACCTGGGGCAGTAGAAGATAACATGTTCTACACTTTCTTCAATACCTTTGCATACCGGACATTCGGCACTGTCATTGATACCTATTCGATGAAGGTACCTCCGGAAGTTCCCATGTCCGGTAAGTACCTGAGTAAGGTAATATGTAACATAATCATGTTTTCTCCTTATCCACCTTATTATATCCGGTATAATTTAGTAGGTCCATCGTCCTTTACTTGACAAATCCCATCTTTTTTGCCATTCTTCCGTGGCTCTCTCTAAACATTGGTCCTCGTTATTCTCAGGTTCTTGTGTTCCTAAGTTTTCCTCGTATGTTTTAGCAGTTTCTACGGCGATAAGATCCACGGGGTTAAGTCCTGCAATTACAAGAAGGGCATCATCTGACACAGTTCGGTAGGCACAAGCCACTCGTAAAGCTGTTATTCTATAGGCTCGCCGGCAATTGGCAAAATACGATGGATTGATTCTGAGTTGCTCTGCCCAAATTGGGGCCCCATATAGTAATATCGATCTGACCACCGAGTCAAGAAGAATTCTAATGTGTCTTTTCTCCCATCTAGCGCCTCCCCAGGTTGCGGATAGGGGAATGCCCACTGTTATGGTGGGTACTGAGGATTTAAATACTCAGGGTGGACAGAAAAATCAGCTAGGGCAATAACCCCCCAAATAAATGGTTAGTAAATGGAATAATGCTTAGTGAAAACGAAATTTTACCCCAGGAAGTTACCCCGGATAAGCCGGTAAATCTCCCCGCCGATTCCGATGGAGTGAAAGCCCCCATGGTCGGCGGCCGACCCTTGGATTCTGGGGAGGGTCAATCATGCATTACATATAGAGAAGAGAAGGGTATTAATATAGAGAAGTCTTTCAATACCCTAAAGGAGCAGATTGAGGACATGGTGGTGTTTATAATGGAGAAGAAGAACATACATGTGGAACTTAAAAAGATGGCGGGAAATGTCAGTAGAACTTTGAAACGTTATGACAAAATGCGGACCAGTTCTATGAATACACAACTATACAAGGAAGGAGCGACACAGACATCTCCTTTCTCTTTTGTAAAATCAGTGGAACAAACACCAGGAAAGCGTCAGAGAACCTCACCACTGACTGAAAATGAGAACAAAAAGAAGGCAAAAAGAGCGGTGACAACAGTTCCAATACCATGTATGACATCGGAAAAAGAGAAAAATAAAGGCGGTTCAGATCAGGATGTGGACTCTAGCTGGACGCTCGTAAACAAAAGAGGAAAATTAAAACAAATGCAATTACATAAAATGGTACAGGAAAAACAGCAAGAACTAGCTGAAGGGATATATGAGGCTCTTATCAAAAGCAAAAAAAAGATCAAAATAGTCCGTCCTGATGCAATTAAGATCAAGGCCCTAGGACAAATAACATATTCTGATATACTCAAAAAAATGAGAGCTACGGAACAGTTGAAAGACCTGATAGAAAGAGTGACTCGTATTAGACGAACCAGAACAGGGGAACTTTTACTAGAGATGGAAAAGCCTGGTAAAGGAACGTCGGAGCTCAAAACCGAAGTAGAAGCCATACTTCTAAAAACAGCAGATGTACAGTTGATGACACATAAGGAATGTATCATAATCAAAGACATGGATGAAAGTACCACAGTAGAAGAGGTCAGAGATGCGATTGCTGCTAAGCTAGGTATGGAGCCGTTAACGACGGATAACATAAGACTCAAGATGTCTTATGCAGGAACTCAAATGGCCAGTGTATTTTTTCCAGCAATATCGGCAAGAAATCTACTGGAAAGTGGAAAGTTAAGAAATGGATGGGTAAACTGCAGGGTGCGCAATTACCAAAATAGGATGCGGTGCTATCGCTGTCATGAATATGGGCATATTGCAAAAGATTGCAAAAATGAAACTGATAGATCTAAGCAATGTTTCAAATGCGGTGAGAGTGGACATAAAGCAGCAGATTGTAAAACGATAGTAAGTAAAGCAGACACGGAGGGATCCAAAACGTAACATAGAAAATGGTTAAGATAATACAAATTAATCTGAACCATTGCGCTATTACACAAGACCGTTTGTCTCAGCGTATACGAGAGGAAAATATTGATATTGCGATTGTCAGTGAGCAATTTAGAAATCTTATTGAAGTAAATTGGATGAATGACTCTACAGGCAGAGCGTCTATCTGGGTATACGGAAACGCAAACATATCCGAAAAAAGACCTCTGATGCTAATTTTACTTGGGTAGAAGTAGCTGGAACTCGCCTGTATAGCTGTTACTTACCACCAAATGGCGATATAGAGATGTTTATGAAAACCTTAGAGAAGATCGCAGATAGTGCAAGGGAATCATCCTTACCACTGGTTATTGGTGGAGATTTCAATGCTTGGGCAAAGGAATGGGGCAGTACAAAATTAAATAGGCGTGGTTCTAAACTACTGGAAGCATTTGCGAATCCTGAGTTGGAAATCGCTAACACGGGAAGAAAGGGAAGACGCTCGAATTTTATATTTATTTATTACTATAAGTTTATTTAATATTATTTTATAGTTATATTTATAAGAATATATTTTCTCACTTGGGTGATTCCACAGATTAAACGATGAACAACATCGATAAATTTCTCTCATCGATGATTAAGTTATCAGAGAGTTTATTTTCTTTCCTCGATATGTACAAATTATAACTTGTACTTTTTTTGAAGAATAAATATAAATCGTTCGCCGAAAATAAATACTATTTGTACGTTTCGCCCTTAGTTACCTTCTGGTTCGTCAGTAGGACTACAGGTAACCAGATCCTAGACGTACGATGCTTGCTAAAGTCGATGAGAACTTATAATATGAAGCCGATAAACTTATCTATCGGGGAAGAGTATTGTTTAAAAATGCGGGATTTCAAATTATTACTCGTACATATTTTTTTTTTTTTATTTATTGCTTATCAAGTCCTATTCGGACTTATTTGCATATACTCGTACATATCTTAGAAAGTTCAATAGCGACTTTTTGCTTCTCCAGCAATCAGCAACAAATAAATTATTATTTGGTGCGCTATTATATTTTGTGGAATTAAATTAAGTAATTTAGATATATTTCTAAGAATATATTTTCTCACTTGGGTGATTTCATACATTAAACGATGTACAACATCGATAAATTTCTCAAATCGACCATTAAGCTATCAGAGAGTTAATTTTCTTTCCTCGACATGTACAAATTATAACTTATATTTTTTTTGAAGAATAAATATAAATCATTCGCAGAAAATAAATACTATTTGTACGTTTCGCCCTTAGTTACCTGCTGGGCTCGTCAGTAGGACTACAGGTAACCAATTCCTAGACGTACGATGCTTGCTAAAATCGATGACAACTTATAATATGAAGCCGATAAACTTATCTATCGGAGAAGAGTATTGTTTAAAAATGCTAGATTTCAAATTATTACTCATACATATAATAGAAAGTTCAATAGCGACTTTTTGCTTCTCCAGCAATCAGCAACAAATAAATTATTATTTGGTCCGCTATTATATTTTGTGGAATTAAATTAAGTAATTTAGATATATTTCTAAGAATATATTTTCTCACTTGGGTGATTTCATACATTAAACGATGTACAACATCGATAAATTTCTCAAATCGACCATGAAGCTATCAGAGAGTTAATTTTCTTTCCTCGACATGTACAAATTATAACTTATATTTTTTTTGAAGAATAAATATAAATCATTCGCAGAAAATAAATACTATTTGTACGTTTCGCCCTTAGTTACCTGCTGGGCTCGTCAGTAGGACTACAGGTAACCAATTCCTAGACGTACGATGCTTGCTAAAATCGATGACAACTTATAATATGAAGCCGATAAACTTATCTATCGGAGAAGAGTATTGTTTAAAAATGCTAGATTTCAAATTATTACTCATACATATCTTAGAAAGTTCAATAGCGACATTTTGCTTCTCCAGCAATCAGTAGCAAATAAATTAATATTTGGTGCGCTATTATATTTTGTGGAATGAAATTAAATAATTTAGATATATTTCTAAGAATATATTTTCTCACTTGGGTGATTCCACAGATTAAACGATGTACAACATCGATAAATTTCATCGATAAGAATCATCGATCATCGATTTTAGCAAGCATCGTACGTCTAGGAATTGGCTACCTGTAGTCCTACTGACGAGCCCAGAGAGTAACTAAGGGCGAAACGTACAAATAGTATTTATTTTCGACGAATGATTTATATTTATTCTTCAAAAAATTACAAGTTATAATTTATACATATCGAGGAAAGAAAATTAACTCTCTGATAGCTTCATGGTCGATTTGAGAAATTTATCGATGTTGTACATCGTTTAATGTATGAAATCACCCAAGTGAGAAAATATATTCTTAGAAATATATCTAAATTATTTAATTTCATTCCACAAAATATAATAGCGCACCAAATATTAATTTATTTGCTACTGATTGCTGGAGAAGCAAAATGTCGCTATTGAACTTTCTAAGATATGTATGAGTAATAATTTGAAATCCCGCATTTTTAAACAATACTCTTCTCCGATAGATAACTTTATCGGCTTCATATTATAAGTTCTCATCGACTTTAGCAGGCATCGTACGTCTAGGATCTGGTTACCTGTAGTCCTACTGACGAGCCCAGCAGGTAACTAAGGGCGAAACGTACAAATAGTATTTATTTTCGGCGAATGATTTATATTTATTCTTCAAAAAACGTACAAGTTATAATTTGTACATGACGAGGAAAGAAAATTAACTCTCTGATAACTTAATCGTCGATGAGAGAAATTTATCGATGTTGTACATCGTTTAATCTGTGGAATCACCCAAGTGAGAAAATATATTCTTAGAAATATATCTAAATTATTTAATTTAATTCCACAAAATATAATAGCGTACCAAATATTAATTTATTTGTTATTATTTGATATTAGATTTAATATTATTTACCTTAGATTTAATATTATTTATATTATATTTTATAATTGTGTGTTTTTATCATTGATAATATTATTTTAATTAATGAATATAAAAAAAGTAACAGGCTTAGGGCGACAAGAGACTCCCAACGACCTAGCTAGGGCTGTGCATGGGCTTGCCCATTGCCTGGAAGCCATAAGTGCGAGCCAGATTTCTGTACTGTACGAAATATATATTTCGACACTCGAGCGTCATTCTTTTCGCGGCAGCCTTTTACAGCAGACGTCTTATTGTTTTCGTTTATCAACTGTTCCGTTTAAACTGTTTCGTTTTAATAAATTATTCTTTGCTCTATTATATTAATAATTTTGAAGTTTTGTTTTACATAGTCCTGAAATCCCAAATCCAGTCCTCGTACTTTATACTCAACCTCCCTTGTAAATTTAATTCTGTCATGTATAGAATTAAAAACATCCACCATTTCATCCACAAAAACTTCTGGAACAATTGTAAAGATATTATCAACATATCTCTTAAATATTATTGGTTCAAAAAGCAATTTTGACAAGGCTATACTTTCTAATTTTTCCATAACTAAATTAGCTATGACCGGTGACAAAGGTGACCCCATTGGAAATCCGTCTCTTTGTTCATAAAATTTATTATCAAATGAAAAAATTATGTTATTAAAAACTAAATTAATTGCTTTAATAAATTCATTCATTGTCAATTTTGTATGTAAATTAATTCCATGCCACTTAGTAAAGCGCTTAGTAGCATCACAAATTATATCCAAGGATTTTATGCCGATAAAAGAAATAAACACATAATTATAATTAAATTGTATTTTAAAAGGTTGGAAAATGCAGAAACCCGGTGGCAAAGCAAAATAATAATTTCTGACTCTTTTGATGTATTATCAGATACTCGTAAAGAATTCTCATACTCGTATATTTAATCTAAATATTGAATTTAAACATTCTGAACATCTAGTAAAAAGGATTTACAGCCAAGGCACGCTACATTTAAGAACGATCAGAAAATATTATTATTGTTCTTCATGCGATTATCGTGACTATCTAGTTTCTTAGTCATCCAATTATAACTATTAACAAATGTGTCACATATACAAAGTGTGTCACATACTATTGTCTCATACGAGGGCGCTTTTTCTATCTCAAAGAAATGCACAAAAAATTTAATGGCAAACTCACAGAATCAAATAATGTCAAATGCCCGCCTCCATATGTTAGTCATCCTTAGATAAAGCGAGCAGATATAATATCTAAAGCTCCTGACGATATTCGCTCCGAAATGAGTTGTCCCAACATAAAATGTAATTCGTTGGATTTGAAAAAATATAATATTATCGGTTTTCTTTTAAGCTTATTCCTGCAATTTACTTGAATTTAATAGCATTAAATTAAATGATTTCCTCTTATTTGACAATTGATAAAGTATGTTAAGAAGAGGTGTAGGATCGGGGGATGGTGGGCGTGTAGGGGGTTTATTTATTTTCTAAAAATAAATAAGACTAATCAGTTGAAAATTATAAGTTTGTTAATAATCTACTCTTAAATTAAAAATTTACAAAATTTCATAGCATAATAAATAGAATTTAGAATTAAAACTAATTAAACAAAAGAAATAGATGATTTTTAATACTTAAAAAACATTACAAGAATTTTTATAATAAATTTCACATAGAATATAAACCTTATTTTATATTAAAATCTCGAATACCTAACTCAAAGTGCAAAAAAAAGGTCGAGCCCGCGGTCGACTGACGCATATAGTCGTAAGTCTAAACATCGCAAATGCCAGATGTTATGCAGGTACGGAAAACTGAGAATCCTAACGAAATACACGGTTTCGTTTATTCACTTTTTCTCTCAAGGGAGGAAAAGTAAAATTCTGCTTTCTGATTGATCGGTAATCGGCCATAAACACTTTTTCAAATCATGATTATAAAGAAAAAATATATATTTAAGAATCTACCTTATGGTACAAATAAGTAACTTAATTAACGTACATTTTATGAAAGAGGGTAGAAAATAATATCAAGAAAATTATTTTAACGTAAAATTAATAAAACGGAACGAACGACTGGCGACGAAAAATGGATGACATACGAAAATATCAAGTCAAAACGGTCGTGGTCCAAGACCGGTGGACCGTCTCAAACAGTGGCCAAGTCGGGATTAATGGCCAGAAAGGTTTCGCTGTTTGTTTGGTGCGATTGAACGGAAATAATTCACTATGAGCTGCTTCCATATGGCCAGACGCTTAATTCTACCATATACTGTAAATAATTAGACCGCTTGCAGCAGGCTATCGATCAGAAGCCTCCATAATTGGCCAACAGAAAGGGTGTAGTGTTCCAACAGGAGAACGCCAGACCACACACTTCGTTGACGACTCGATAGGTACTACGGGAGTTCGTATGGGAGGTTTTATAGCATTCAACATATAGCCCGGATATTACGAAGTTGCCGTCTAGATAGAAACAGCTTATCGAACAAAACGGCCCATATTTGAAGTAAATCCGACCACTGTAACATATTTTATAAAGCATTGAATGAAAAGCAAAAAAGAGGAAGGGAGATATTTGACAACCTAATATATATATATATATATATTGTGACCGACCAAACGGCTGGTCCGCGGTTACGAAATCGAGCCTTCGCGTGGCAAGGCGAAAATGCGCGAAGCGCGAGCCGCGAGAGTTCGTTCGAGAGGCGACGTTTGCCCACGAAGGAGGAAGTATCGAGAAGAATCCTTCTTCTTCTCCGAGCTGTTGAGGAAGTCTGTCGCATCGAGAAGAGACACCATCAAAATTATTCAACTCACTCTCGATCTTGTTGCCATCCGCATCCCGATCATCCCGACGCACCAGCTGTGTCCACATGGGCGGATTTTCCAGCAGCCACGCCTGAGCCACGACCGTCCTCACGGTCGTCCTGAGCGAGTGTCGTCCCTGAGCCCGAAAGCTAAGCGAAAGTGAGAGAAGGAAGGAAGGAGGGAAGCTATTCCCAAAAGAGAAAGAGAGGGTGAGAGAAAGAGAGAGAGAAAGAGAGCCCGAGGAAGATCGAGAATCGAGAGGAAGCCACAGCATCACGAGGAAGCAGCGGCGCCGAGGACTCTTTGGCAAGTAGCCTCTTCTTAAATTACATGTGCAATGCGCGTCTCGGTATGAGCGCGCGCCATTGTTGCACGGTCGCGCAAGCGAGTGTCCCGTTGGAAACTTCAGAACGTCGCTCCCCCCCTTTCCCCGTCCTGCCGTATACACCTATGCCCGCGGAACCCGCTCCGCGGTGTTCGCCACCGTCGCGCGGAAAATTGTAGGCGTAATTCGCGAGTGCGCAAAATCGTATGTAATGTATTGCGTTTAGGCTAAAGAGTATTATTATTTGTGATCTTCAATAAGTAAATTGTTGTCATGTGATTTGAAAGAGATCGACTTAATCATTCCCGTTCCCCGTTCCCTGTTTTCCAGCGACGCCGACCAGAGATATCCGAGGTGAGTAACCCGAAAAAGTCGGGTTATAAAATGGCGCCCAACACGAGAAGCCCGACGGACAAAATAAAAATCGTTTCAGCGAGCCCAAGTCATGGGACAGTCAGCGGAAAAGTACATGTACGCAAATTCGAAGGCGCGTAAAAAGAGTTTCGGTCGGGAAGTCCAACACGAAAATAAAAAGTTGAAAACGTACCGTTTAATGCGCCATGTGTCAGACACTTACGGCCATGTTCGAGATTGGGGCATGAATAGGCCCAGTAACGCCGTTGCGTGTAGCAGACGCGGCCGATAAGAACGACATAAGCGTCGTACATTGTTAAAATTCATTTTCTCCTCGTCTATGTTTAAATGTGAATATTAAGCAATTTCGAGTCAGCCATGTCCCCGTAAAATAAATGTCGTCATGCATTAATATTTGCTCGAATAATGTAATTTCAAACTATTTATTTACATGATACTATGTATAATTGTCATTCACTTATATTGTATTTATTTACTGTCATATCTATAAAGTTATTATTGAGATAAATATTCATTTCATGTTATTCTGATATATAACATTTATCATATATATATATATATATATATATATATATATATATATATATATATTCAATTCATATTTTATATAAATATCATATTTTTTAAAATATCTTATATGTACTTGTTTTTTATATGTAATCTGAAATCCTGAACGGTGTACGACTGCCCTTTTCCCTGTCGTCGAGCTCACTAGCTTGAAGAAGCTAGTGGCAAATGTCCCTGTGAAGCCTGTACAAGCAGGCCAAAAAGAAATATACTGGAATTGATAGATTTACAAGCGTATATGCTTGAGCGATAATAGCTGACAGCTGCTATGCTATATGTATGCAAGTTATATACAGGTTTTGTTAGGCTGAGAAATTACAGGTAAAAGTCAATTTTTTTTAATTCTGCAAGCCACATGTTAAGCAGGACCACTACACCAATAGTGGAAATTAAATTGAGAAAGATTCGGTGAAAAATAAAAATTGTGACTAATAAAACCTGTTAGTAAAAACAGGCCCTCGACGAGCAATATGTATATTGCTTAGCAATCAAGCTTTTTGCATAAAATATATTTTCTGTTACTAATTGTCAGTTTGAAAAGCAGGAGATTAATCGTGAAAACAAGAAGACGCGATAAATGTTATATCTATTTGTTTTTATATGTGATAAAAGTGCTATAAGTGTCTGTTTGTATCTGCATTGTGCAAGCTATCCCTGTGTGTAATTTAATATGTGCAATTTAATAATATCCAGCAGAAGTTCCAGCGAGTACACGCCTTTTCAACCTAGTATTCAGTTATACTTATGGAAATTCAGTGAAAGTGCTAGTGATTATAACATACATAATAAGTTAATATCTGTCTGCTATATAAGGCAGTACACGTATAACCTATATGTCAAGTGCAGTACACATAGGTAAGAAATTAAAAACATCAAAAGTGAGGGAAGAAAAGGAATTTTCTGGCCCAACAAAGTATAAAAGACTTTTATGAGCCACAGCAATGGTGGTAATTAAATTAGCAATTATTTAAAAATAATTACCAATTTTGGCAAAAATACTTGAAGAGTATTTTTACCATACGAGGGTCTCTGTGCTTTATAATGTGCTACCAGATAGAACTGGTTCTAAATACCGCTTTTTTAGCACTGGAAAGTATTTTATAATAGATATTATAATAAAGGCAACAAGGAACTGAAAATTAATAGATATTCAATAAATAATTAACAATTGCACAGCATGGGATCAGCATAGCTGTCATGAACAGAATATGTATGTGTTAAAATGCATTTTTTTCTCAGATAAGATTTTAAAATAACGGTGATGATAAAAATTTGTTAAGCACATTGGGCAACAGTAAAATCAATAAATTCACCATAAATAAGATAATAAACAAATGTTTGACAATCACAACTTTGATATTGGATTTCTATTCCTTTTTTTTCTCAAACGCTTGAAACTGCAGGAGCAGTAATTGAAGGTAAGCTATTTACAAAAAAACATCTTGTAATTAAATAAATAAATATACACATGAATGAAGCATTCACAGAATAAGCTAGTATGGGCATAGAAGTGAGAAGGAAATAAGATGCGCTTGTAGGAGATAGACTAATTTGAACAACTTTTGGAATCATAGATGAGATATCCTGAAAATACATAATTACAATAACGATAATTCTACAATAACAATAGTATAAATAATTTTTTTATAATAAACAAGATTCTTAAATAATTCAAAACAGCAAATTCTTTCTTTTTGTCAACGAAGAACTGTAGAGATTGTTTAGCTTGGTATTCAATTTTTAAGTATTAACTAAATAATTAACAGTTTAGGAAATAATAAATAATTTAAATAATCATTAATAATAAATAACAAAAACAAAATGAAAACATAACTACAAGGACAATAGTCAAGAATGAGCAGAACCAGATGACATAGAAATAATAGAAGATTACTTAAAACATAAACAACCTAAATCATAAATAATAATAGATTAATAAATAAATAAATAAATAAATGAATAAATAACATGCAACTTGGAAAAAGAACTCAACAATAGATTTCACATTTAAATTAACCAGTCAGAAAGGCTAATGAGGACATAAATCTCATTTATTTAATAACAAAAAACTAATAAATAATAATAAATAATTTCTTTTTGCATAAATAAACAAAAAAAATTATTTTTTTTTTAATTTCCTCTGATTTTATAGAAACGCAAAAAGGATGCTGAATTAAATTATTTCAACTTCAAAGTTTTTTTTGAAAATTTTTCTAAATTTTTTTTCCTCTTTCTATCGCTTCAGGCCACTGAATATAATTATTTTCTTTCATCGGCAACAAAAAATTAATTTTTAAATTAACTTTTACAATTCCTCACTACAATAGTACCTGTTTAATAAATATAATAGCATCAATAATTAATAAATATTATCAAGTAATATAATAATAATAATCAAAAAAAGAGAGAGAACGACAAAGCAAATTTTTACCGGATACAACGATAATTTTAGGATTTGGTTCAAAAACAGAAATACAGAAGTAAATAAAATAAAGTAAGTTTGAAAAACAAAGGAGTAAAGATTAAAAATACAGCATTTTAATAGAATAAGGTATCCGGCATAAGATATATAGAATAAGGTTGTCCGGTGATCGTGCCGAAGAAGGATGGCAAGATCAGGTTCTGTATTGATTACAGGGCAGTTAACCAGGTGACGAAGAAGAATGCATATCCTCTTCTTCACATGGACGTCCTATTGGATAATCTGCGTGACGCTCGTTATTTTTCTAAGATAGACTTGAGCCAGGCATATCACCAGATTCCTCTAGACGACGCGAGCAAGAAAATAACTGCCTTTGCAATCCCACAGAAAGGGCTGTTCCAATACACCGGAATTCCATATAGGCTGACCAACGCCCCAGCCAGTTTCCAACGCGGCATGCATGTCGTGTTCGAACCGCAGTGGCAGCCATGCGTGTTTGTCTACATGGACGATATTAGCATCGCCACGAATACATTCGAGGAACACACTCAGCAATTAGAAGCGGTACTGGCCCGCCTTAAAAAGGTTGTGCTTCAAAATAATAAGGTAACGTCTGCGTTTTGTTGCCGAAAGGTACATTATCTGGAATATGTGGTAGAAAAAGACGGACTACGTACGGACCCCGACAAACTAAAGCCCGTTACGGAATATCCAGCTCTGACAAACATTAACCAGCTGAGAACTTTTCTTAGCATGGTAGGGTGGTACGCCTGCTTCATAAAATCTTTAGCGCACGTAAAGGTACCACTAAGTAAACTCTTAAGAAAGAACGGGAGATGGCATTGGGACAAACCCCAGTAAGACGCATTTAACCAACTACGTATCTTGCTAATGCAAGCACCCGCATTAGCGCGCTCCATACAGAATAAGCCCTATATACTCCAAACCGATGCTAGCAATTACACCCTCGATGTCGTGCTTCGTCAAGACACGGATGATGAAGAACTCCCTATCGCTTATGCAAGCAGGGCATTGACTAAGGCGGAGGTAAATTATACGGTTGCCAATAAAGAGTGTTTCGCACTACTCTGGGCAGTAGAGAAGTTTAGAAGCTATCTATTTGGAGAAAAGTTCAAGGTGATCACTGATAATAGTAGCCTAAAATGGCTACATACGCTGAAAAACCCTACGGGCAGACTAGCGAGATGGGCCACAGCGCTGCAGGCCTACAATATGATAATCATTCACCGAAAAGGCGCACTGTACAAAGTGCCAGAGGCGCTCTCATGCCCCCCTACCACGAAATCATCACCAGTAGCTACCATCACCGCTATAGAGCGAGATAGTTGGTATAAAAGAAAGGTCAGACAAATCCGAGATTGCCCAGAAAAACATCCAGACTGGTGCATTAAAGACAATATCCTATTGAAACATCGCCCAAACGTCTACTCAGATATACTAAGCCCCGAGGAAGACGACTGGAAGATTGACATCTCTTCCGAAGGCCGAGAGCGGATAATGTTGGAATGTTATAACACGCCGACATCCGGATATTTTGGTGTTGAAAAAACGCTATACAAGGTCTGTCGAAATTATTACTGGCGGTGAATGAGATGACATATATACAGCTATATAAAGCACAGCCCAAAATTTCAGCTATATAAAGTCTCCCAGAGAGTACCAACCGGTTTGATGACACACAGAAATGTGGAAGGGCCATGGACGAGCGTGGCCACTGATATAATGGGCTCATTTCCGGCTAGTAAAGGTCAACACCGATATCTCTTGATCTTGGAAGATCTGTTTACCAAATACGTGGAGCTTCGATCACTACGCAAGGCAATGGGCAATAGATAATTAAAGCGCTGGAAGAGCTAGTTGTGTTTAAATGGGGTTGCCCCAAGTTTTTAATCTCTGACAATGGCAGATGATAGCGCCATATCATACGCAGGCGAATCCAGTAGAGCGGGTAAACAGCACATTCAAAGGTATGATCTCAATCGTAAAAGAAGATCATAAAGATTGGGACATCCACCTACCCGAACTGGCCTTCGCCATGAACACGTCCGTGCATGCCAGTACGCATGCCTCGCCAGCCCTACTAAATTTCGGTAGAAGCCCAAGGGAGAGGCCCACATATAGAAATATCCACACAGGCAATCAACCACGTCAGCCATTAATACCTGCTGACTGGCTAAATCAAATGAAGAAGTTAACCGTCATTCATGAATTAGTCAGGAAAAACCTTTGTGTAGCCAGCCAGAAACAGGCACACTATTATAACAAGAATAGATGAGAAGCATCGTTCGAGGAAAACGAGACGGTTTTTAGAAGAAACCATGTATTAACATCAGGGCCAGATAAATTTACAGCAAAACTAGCACCGAAGTTTATTGCTCCATGCCGAATAGTCAGGAAAATATCCCCTGTTATCTTCGGGCTAGAAGATCTGAACGACAGGAAGAAAACCAGTGTACACCTTTCGGACATAAAAAAATACTATCCTCCTAATGCACTATCTCGTTTTTCCCCAGGTACCTTCAGCAGAGACGATGCTTCCAAACATAGGCAGAGGGAAAGGGCTACGCCGGTCCTTGTTGATCGATCAACCGCGTTGACCAGGGGACGTTCATACACCCAATCCAACGAGCTCAGCACCCGTAAACACGACTACGCCGCAAATCCTAGGGATGCGCGGGCAAGCGACGCAAGAGCGTCAACGCGACCGCGAGCAAACCTTCGATGCAGCTCAACTAGCCCAAGCCGAAATCGTATGTAATGTATAGCGTTAAGGCTAAGAGTATTATTATTTGTGATCTCCAATAAATAAATTGTTACGTGACTTGAAAGAGATCGACTCAGTCATTCCCGTTCCCCGTTCTCTGTTTTCCAGCGACGCCGACGCCAGCAGAGATATCCGAGGTAAGTAACCCGCAAAAGTCGGGTTATAATATATATATATATATATAATACCATATTAAGGACATCATATAAACCTAAACCATTGACGCGCTTTTATTTACGGGTTTCATAATTTTTATAATTAAATCACACCAAATACCATAGATTTATATAAAGTCGAAGCTCGCTAAACAAATCAAAAGGAACGTTCCCGATGAGTACACAACGTATTACTCGAGGTCAAGTAAAAGTTCGAAACAGAAGTGGAGAAAAATAATCCCTTTTTACCCAAGAAGGCGTTGAATCGAACTTCAACCCCAGAAGAAAAGGAACAGCCACCCACAATCATCATTCTCCTTGTTAAATCTCTCCCAGAACCTAGAGTTAGTTCAAGCCAAAAATAAAGAGAAAGAATTTGCAAAGAAAAGTTGTATAGATACTAATCTTAAAGGAACACCAATAGCCTCTGCCTCTTACGAAGAAAAGAAAGATTTAGGAATCAGTGACCTGTATACAAATATTACATTGCTAGAAGACTCAATTCTGAAGACTCAACTCAGGGTAAGCCTCCTCTCCTTTCTTTGGCTGCTACTATAACGAACAACAATCATTATCCTACAATGTAAAATATAGTTTATTATTTTTATTATTTTTATTTTATTTTATTATTCTTTATTTATTATTTTTAATTTTTAATCTAATTTATTTTTAGTAATAAGTTTTATTTCAGGTTCTGCAGCCGTACTAATAAACAAGGATAGTCTAGCTGTCTTTATTTTAGTTAATATAATAGATTACAAGGACTGTAAGACCGATAAAAATATTTATTAATTTAATCAAATGATACAAGAACAATTTTTTATCTGTAAATAATAAAATAGTATCATTTGTGCAATAATGTTCTTAATATATAAGCTAAATAATATGTTGTTTCTTATTGTGCATTTGAATTTTTGGCAAGCATTTAATACCTCAATTTTATTTTATTTGATTATAGAATTTCAAGAATGTAATTAGGAATATAAATATTGAAAACACATTGATGTTGGTTTCAGTATTGTTGAATGAAATTATACAATAAGAATTCGTTATCTATAAAATGCCATATTTAGATCATTATTTTGTTTTATAATTAACGTTTCGTTAACTTTACCGTTTCTTAACTATATCTATAATGCAGATTAATGTTGGTAATTTAGATCTATAGCACATCCATCACTCGTTTTATTAAGATATCGTTTAGCAATCGTCAAGGTAAATTATATGTACCGGAGCGGAGTCGATTACTCATCTGTAAAATACCATTTTCGCTATTTATTGTTAAATCGTTAAGTAAACCTTTAGATGTCTATAAAATTTCTTTACGATATACTGTAATGTACTTTTAAGATGGAAATAATGCGTTTGTCGTATATCTATAAAGCGTCTTTGAACATATCGTTTAAGTACCCTTTTTCTGTTCAATATTCACGATAAATAGTCTTATAGTTATCTCCGTGCTAACTGGATACAGAGAAGGAGTTAAAACTTCACTAAAATTGTATCAAATAATTGGGCAGGACTTCGGGACAGAATTGGCCGCAAGGCGGCGACACCCTCATAGTTCACTCGTTCAATAACACGCATTTGAAGAAGAGCGATTGGGGGCTTATAGTGAGCGTCGAGGGATTGGAAAGTTCAATTTCTGCTCCGCTGCTTTTACTTCTTTTTTTCCCTTATTCACTTTAGATTTTGATTTCTCTCTCTGTTGCACGCAGAAACATTGAGGGATTTCCAAGACCACAGCGTCTAAAATCTGAATTACTATCTCCGGGTAAGTTTTGATAAGATTTACATGGGAAAAGTAAATCCAAGCAGCGTAAATAGTAGCTTTAAGATTGCGTCAGACATGCCGCAGCTAATGTCGCCGAAATATAGGTCACCTCAGTAGTGATGGCCTAGTGAGTCGAACACGGGACATTTGTTGTTTGTTGGCGCTAACCATCGAGGATACCAATTATCAGTAAGATAAATTATGAATACAATTTTATCAATATATGCTTTATTGTAATTTAAATAAATTATTAACATTATTATTGTGGAATGAAATACGACATCAATATTGTGACAGGATATTCTACTTATTAAAATTTGATCTGATGAAATATCGTCAAATGAGTATATGATGAAATTTTCTTATGAAATTTCATGGGTAGTTCTTGGTGACATTTTGAAAGTCTAGAAAATTAATTAGTGGATCCAGGCCAGAAATATCAGACCTCATGTGTTGTATTTGTAGGTTATGTATTTGTCAACAACTTTGCAGGAGTATGTTTGAGTATTTTCTTTGGTATCGTTTAATTAATTGAACCAATTCATGGCAAGTTTTCAGCCAGATAAACTTCATTTGCGCTAATCGCTGCTTCTATTGTTTAATCTGAGTAAAAGTGTGGGTGAGGCTTACGGTTTGTTTTTGAACACTTATGGGATCCAATGTATTGTTTAATCGACGTGCGGCGAGTGGTTCAAACGGTTCAAAAGTGATGATTTTGAAGTTGAATATAAGGATCGTTCCAGAAAGCTCCATTGTATGTAACCGAACATATTCGTTCGAAGCGAGCATTACAGGAAAGATGATCAGAATACGAAACCAAGGATGAATCTGTCATTTATCATTGCGATAACACTCGGCCACATATTAAGACTTTATTTAAAAATTATTTGCAGAATTGTTTATGGGAAATTTTGTCTAACCTGCCTTACAGTTCAGATTCTGACACCATCTGAACTACCATTTATTCCTATTAATACAGAACGCTCTTAGAAGAGGAATACACCTCATTTCAGTAGAGGGAATCAAAAATTGACTTGATACGTTCTTGCGCTCGAAAGCGAGAAATTTTTTTGGTCCGAATTAATAGAAATTTAGAATTTTAAAATTTTCACGGCTCTTAATCGTCGGGACCATTCCTCTGCGGTTCGAAGTGATAGCGTGCCATCCCCCAAAACACCATTAATCTCACGGAACGCGTCTCTAGCGGATTTGCCTTTGACGAAGGAAAACTTTAAAATAGCGCGAATTTAGGCGTTAGTGAACTTCATGTTTACAGGTCTATAACTTTTGAACGCAATACCCAAACTAATCATGCATAGCGTCGTTTTGTACGTTATGTCAAGTCCTTTCAAATTATGTATAGTATTGCCAGATATACATAATTTGAATTATATACATAATATGCCATTTGTTATAAAAATGGAATTATCACCAATCTTTACTATCATATCTGTAATCAGAATACTAAAAAACATATATATATATATATATATATATATATATATATTCTAACGGGGATTTTCCCTGAGTGGCCAATCCCAGCGCATCCGCCGCTACAAAAGCTCCAGGACACCCGCGAAACAGACTCACGTAAAATATCCAGGCGCCAGACGCTATGCGTCGGGATCTATACCACTTTCCGGTATGGTCTCGCAGTGCCCTAAACATCTGTCCTTCACTGGCTCAGCCCTACCGTCGTAGACAGGAGAAGAGACGGTTCGGAAACGCGCTCTCGAGCGAGCTCGAATCCTCAATTCCTACAATTATACTTATTTATAGACATGCAGACAACCAAAATACAGCCGTAGACAACTGTAAGATAACCACAGATACCTAAAGACAACCAAAGATAATGAAAGATAACTAAAGATAATGAAAAATAACGAAAGACCAGCCCAGATAATTAAAGCCAAGAATAACCCTTCCTTTACTCGGATACCCCAGTGTCCACTATCTGGACCTTATCCTCAGGGTCCAGAGGCTCTCCAATGAAGCCTGGGTTCTCTTACTGAAATCTTACTCGCATATTCTATAAAATAAATCTACCTAATTCTAACTCTTAACTCAAAATAGTGTCTGGAATCGTCAGTGCGCCTGAGAGATCCGCTAACGGTCGGGGAGATGCGTCCAAGTCCGCTGACCGACCGGATCCCCCAAGCCCTCTGCAGAAAAGCCGTCCAGGCAGCATCTCAGACCCCGTCTAACTATACCGACACGCCGAATTCACAACTTCCGATGGAACCTTATAACCCTACTTAACCGTTAAATTCTCGCTAATCCGACTAAACACTTTGCTACAATTCGAGTCAGCCTGACCGATCCCGCGCACCCGCCGCCGCCGCCAGTCGGCGCCCGCCTCCACTTTACAGCGTAGCCCAACTCCCGGGAGAGGCCCACGCTCGTGTTCACAGACAACCTCCAAACTCTACGATCCGACACGCACACCTGACAGACAGCCACAATAGGTAATCAGGTACGTGCGCGAGTCAGGCAGCTATACACAGATAACCGAGGGCACGAATAGCCCCCTGTGCTTCTTATTCGGCCGGCTCGCGACGTCGAGCAACGCGCACGAAACCAACGAGCTCTTCCTATCCTTATACGCTATCGCGCAGCATCGACATCCGCACTTCGCACAGTCCCGGCGGTACTACAAAAAAGGCAGTGCCTTACTCACCTCGTTTCTCCGTTATCCCAAGTTGTTGCTTCATTAAGCACGCTGTTAAGTAATCAATGTTCTAGCTGTTACGGCATTCCAGATCGAAGAGAGCGATCGCTCGCGTCTTCGCAAGTACATCAGTTTTTCGGCGGCACCAAACCCCAACGAGCCCTTTTCCAAGATCTTAATTGGATGTTCACGGCCGCATATACGTGTCGATCGAATGTTGATCACGCATTCGATTGACCTCTATCTCGACTCCAAAGTCGCCAACGCCGACTTTGTTTACAACTGCGAAGTCCCTGAGCTTGTTTGTTTACGTTTTCGCGACCGCAGTGGACTCTGTGTATATTTGAAGCAGTGACTCCTAAGCGCTTTCTTTCTTACATCGTTTACACCATGTTTCGTGGACCCGAGAATCTATATTTAATATTCTCTATAAAACAGGGACTGACAGTATGCAAAAAACTATTGCAATCATAGTTTGAAACGGTTGTACCATGTATATGTCGGGGTATTCACATAGTCTCGTGGTTGTAACACTTGTTATATGTGCTTTACGCGTCTATCCATGTCTATCTCCGTGAAGCATGTGATATAACTGGGTGGTCGAAAAAATAAGATAGACATCGCAAAAGAGTAAAGCCGATATAACATGTGTCACAGCCCCGAAGTGAGTTACTATTCCGACATACAGATCGCAGAACCATTTCGAACTACGCTGTTTTTTTCACACTACCAGACTCTATACACATATCGACAAGAATAATAGTTTGTTCTTAACTGCACTTGAACATATAATATATTAATTGTGGTATGTAATATATATTACTCCCGTAATATATTTATAGGAGTGGTTCACAAAATTTTTTACCATCTGGACAAATCGTAAATGAAGTATTCTACTACAATGTGCTCGAAAAATTACGTAAGTCCAATGTGAAAACTATTATCATTTGCTTCTTCGATAACAAAGGTTGATTCACAAAGAGTTTGTACCACCTGGACAAACCGTAAATCAATTTTTCGGCCTGTGGTAACACTGCAAATCTGTAACTCCGACACCACAATAGCAAATCCCTACTCTTTCGATAAAAAGTTACGAAAAAGGGTGATCAGAGTGCGTCCATAGATCGCCACGACTTGGGTTCTGCATCACAACAATGCTCGCTTTCACAATGCGTTCAGTATCCTTAGTTTTGGCGTCTAAAGGCATTGCAACGTTACCACAACCGTCCTATTCACCGGACATGTCACCCTGCGACTTTTTTCCTGTTCTCCCATTTGAAAAAATTCGTCAAAGGTTGACATTTTGACTCCGCTGAAGACATGCAGGCATTTGCAATGAGGGTTCCGAAAGTGTTCCAGAATTGTTACGAAACTAGACAACATGCTGCAATATGTGTATGGATGAAGAAGGGGACTGCTCTGAATGGGATCGCAGCGATGTACCTTAATTTTTAAATATACTCAATTTTTTTATTTTTCTCCTATTATTTAATTGTTGGACCTCGTATATATGATGACACCCAGTAGTTTAATCTATTATTCATTTGGATAGTGGTATGAAGGTAAGATTTTTTTATTTGTTTTATTATTGAGTCTATCCGGAGACTCATGATTCGAAAGACCCCTCTTTGATAGAAACAAATATTTCTTTGTCATTGTGTGTTTTCGTAATAAGTGGTGATTAAGTAGAATTATGCTAAAAATAATTATTTTCTCATGCAATATGGAACTTGTGTACGAATGGGCACCAGAAACGACGTCACAAATTGGCATCCCTGATGGGGAAAGCTCAAGTTCATTAAATTAATTTGAAATATATTTTTTTGGTGGTTCTTTCTTTTCTATTTCAACTATACTTAAGATTTAAATTGTTTGCAAGTGAGTTGAATTAAAGTAAAATTCTTGGAAATTGTGAAGACGTGTAAATGTATAGAGGCGATGATTGAAAAAAGTTTGTTTTCTATTTATGGTTGAGGACCTTAGTTTTTTTGGAATTAAAAAAATTTGTTTTTAAATTTACTTATACGTAGGGGTGAGTATTGAGAGTTAATATATCGATATAAGTCAAAATAAAAGAAAGTGAATTTTATAAATAGTGTAGTTCGTTTCTTATTGGAAATTGAAATAGTATATTTGTCTGAATATTTATTTGCAGAGTTTTAGATTTAGCAATTTTGACCTTCAGAATTATTAGCAGTTATCTAAATATCTGAATTTTGGAATATACCTGAATTTATCAAATTGGTAGTATTGGCCGAAATTATATCAAGAGTTATAAATTCCTAAGAAGAAAATTTTTTTGGTAAGTTGATAAATTATTAGATACGGAAGATTATAAGATGTTGAATATTATTGAAATTAATTGAGAGTCTTTAACAGATTGTTTAAATAAAAAGGAATTTAAGATTATCAGAGTATTTAATTTCTTTGGGTAAGATCAATTGATCATAGGAAGAGAAGAGTGAACGAGTATATAGAAAGATCATATGAGACTTTTGAGGTAAAGTTTACCAGAGAGTTTAAAAAAAATTTCTCTCTTATTTTCGATTCTAGGAAGATATTATATCAGGTTAACAGCATATTAAATATTATTAATATTGTATATGTGTACCTATATTTATTTTAATAAGTTGTTAGAGTGATAATCTTAATAATGAATCACATAAAATCCTTTATTTTAATACGTGATATTATTTCATTTCTTAAGTAAGATTATTCAATCGTCATAATTCAGTTAGAATATTTTTTTTTTGTTTTAATTCAGATAGTTGATTACGCATTTGATAGAAGAAAATTTTTTTTCTTTTATTGGTGAGTATTGAAGACGTAGACTTACTTTACATTCTAACCACCAACCTTGGATAATTTTACCATAAAGATCGATTCATACGAAAAGTTTTTAGCAGATTTACTGAAAAGGTCAAGTTATGCTAGGGATGTAGCCAAAGAGGTAGCTCCGTTGTGACCGGATAAAATTTTTCGTAAGTTAGATATTGCTGCGTTGAGTACCAAAGGAAATATTAATACTTTGAGGCATTGATTATTGAAACATCGTCTACTTCGAGTATCACCGAGGAATCATATTCTTTAGAATACAAAAGTCTATGAGAGGGAAGAAGAACTTGTTTTAACCACTGCGGTATTGCGGACGACTAGTTCTAAGCTAAACATCCGAACTGAGGCTGGGTTTTCACCGGAAACGAATATAAGAACAGTAGATGGACTAACTGAGTTGATTAGTACAGCAGTGAAAGAAATTAAAAGAGAAGTAGTGGTGACCCACCAAGATAAATAATTGATATAACGACAACCTGCACGGTTACAGCGACTATGTCAAGATCTATAATGTCCATCGTTTCTAATTCTGATATATTAGAAGAAACTTCGAGTAAGCTGATATTTCTGAAAGATCCATGGCAATGATGTAGTGGTGTTAAAGCGATGGAGTAGTTGTGCTAAAAAGAAGAAATGATCAGACAAGAAAGGGAAAACCAATCAGAAAACTAAAAAGAAAAATATCGCGGCAGTCCCAGTTCAAGAAACGATTCCGGTAACGATCCAGCTAAATAAAGAAAATTCTCATATGGGTATTATATGTAATCATAATAAATCTAACGAAAATTTCATTTCTATGGAGTATGATAATCCGGATCAAAAGGGTTTTAAGATCCTTTGATAATGGGGCGACAGATACGAGGAGACCGAGGGTGGATTACTTTTCTAATAAAACCTTTAGCTTCCAATGATATCAACGTAATAATAGTAATTGGCGAGGTAATTATAGATCTACTGCACGACCGAATCGAGGGGACAACATTTTCTACGATATCTTATTTAATTGTACGGTGGTGAGACATCGAGCAAGAAATTGTCCTAATTGAGTTTGTTATCAATGTCAGAAAAAGAGACCCTAGTCATCGAATGGTTTAGAAAATCGGACGGTGGATCAATTGATGTGTTAAGGATGTAGTAAGATCAGATATGAATTTAATACGTATCCAAATTGCACTAAATATTGGTTAGAGTGGGAAAACGATCAGATGGGGGGAGGGTCAGAATCATTGTCTGGCCTTTCAGGCGTTGATATAAGAAGGAGAGAGAATAATGTTGCATTGGAAGAGAAACATATAGGAATAAATGATAATAATACAGGGGTACAACTCCAAATACAGTTAGTAGTGGACGAACAACAGACGATTATGCCGCGTCAGTCAACGGAGATTTCGGGTGACAAAAAATGGATTCCAGATGATTAGATAGACTGGCTGAAATCTGGAACGATTTCTGAGCTATTTGATCGAGATGATCGTTCTGTTTCTTGAAGAATCAACTTTGAAAACTTTGTTTTTGAGGAAAGAAATCAAGAATCAGTAGTAAAATAATCGAGAATAAGGGCATGATGAGAGTCTCGATATCATGAATCAATGTTCCGCTTGAAAAACACCCTGCCGGATGTTGAGCAGTTGGTGAGTCAATTGGATCAACAAAGAGTTGAACAACAAGCAATTCGAAAGTATTCGCACTTGAATTATTAATAGAAGATAAAAAGAGCTATATAATGGCTGGAAAGAAATTGATGGAGGGAATACAATTAAGAAAAGCAGAGTAATCGCAGGTGCTGTAGAAAATTCGAATTTCATGAATATAAAAATTTCAGGGGTAAAGTATCAGCTTTGTTTGACCCAGGAGCGATGATATCACTGGTAGCAGCTTAAGTGGCGGAAAATCTAAAAGAAACATTATTACCAAGTATTTCGTGTGTGGGAAGTGCAATAGATGAGGAAGTCGTGATCTTGGAGTCCTGGTAGATGTAATTACCGCTGTATTATCGATAAAAGCGGTTAAGCAGATAAACCAAGATGTCATTCTCGGAATGGACTTTTGTAGGTTATTTGATATTGATATCAGACTTAAAGAGGGCTGTAGCGTGTTGAGAATTCGGTAATGTAGAGAAATGTAAATATGTAGAGAATTCGGTAAAAATGATACTGTTGACAGATTCGATGTCCATGTGAAATGTACTTGCATTTTAGAGTCGCCAAAGAAGTTAAATTAATAGTCTAGCGAAATCTATTCCTTGATTGAATTTTGATAATTTAGGTGTGACTACCTTGACCTCAGAGCATAATAATGTGAATGGACTCAAACCGGTGAGGTGTAAACTTAGACGAATAGCTGCCGTTTTACTTAAAAGCACATTGGATGAGGTCCAAAGAATGTTTGATAAAGGAATTATCGAAACATCCACTAATAGTTGGAGTAACACTCCAGTTCTACTTAAGAAATCGCATGTCAGTTACCGGTTTTACATAAACTATCAGATCCGAATCAGGTCACGAAGAAGGATGCTTATTCCTTACCAAATATGGATAGAATATTGTATAAACTACGTAAAACATATTACCTATTCAAGATAGCTTTAAAGCAGGCTTATTTTCAAATATCCTTGAAAGAAAGAAACAAGTACTATACGGTTTTTGCTTTACCTGGATCGGATTTGTGGTAATTTAAATAAATAACATTTAGATTTTACGATTCGCGTTACGAGGCTATGTTCTTTTGCATCCACCCGAATTGTCTTAAAATTTCGTACTCAGCGGCTGCTAAACATATGAAAAAGTCTAGGCATTTGTACAGAAGTGGGTACAGCGATTTAAAGTGGTTAAAATATCGATGATTTACCAGAACGTGGCTCGATAGGAAAAGGCGATAAAAAAGATGAAGAAAAAATAGTGAATCTGTTTTCGCGGAATCCTGCTTAAATACTGCGCCAAGGACACGCAAAATTAATGGCAAAAGGTTTAGATATATCCTACGAAACTATCCCAATCCATCCTCGTACTGATGACCTGACATGGCGCAGCACAATGAAGAATGACTGAAAAATATGTGACAAAGCGACTCGCTTCGGCGCATGAGAATATTGATAGAAATTTTGAAGATATTACTTTTATTAATGAATGTTCTATCTAGGCACGTAGTGTCCTCTCATGAGCCTAGTCAACTTTTACCAATAGGCTTGTTCACCGAACCGTAAACACGGAATCAAGATGTATCTCATCTCAAATCAGGGATTCAGCACTTTGTACCTCTTTATTAACAACCTACATAATAACGTAAATACCGACAAAATGATAAAAATATATAAAAAGGCTTTACTGACATCTAGAAAATGATGGTTCATCAGAAAAAATGAAGATTGGATTGTGCAAGAGAACAACGATCCTAAACACAGTAGCAAGCTTTGTTCTGAGTGGAAGACTCAATCTGACATCATTATATTGGATTGGCTGTCGTAGTCGCCCGATGAAAACCCTATTGAAAATATGTGGGCATATATTAAACAGTAGCTTCGTGAAAGATGCCCATATACTTTGAAGCAGTTGTTTTACCAAATTCGTCGGATCTGGAGATCGTTACCACTAGAATGCAACGTCAAATTAGTAGAAAGCATGCCTTGGAGATGCCAGGCAATTATCGATGCCGATGGTGACTGGACATATTATTGATCGAATTGCATCATCGTTTGTAATGTGTACAATGTATATATAAATATGAAATTTTCATCAAATAAATTTTTTTATAAATTAACATGTCCACGCCCCTTATTTGACAGACTGGATAGAATTATATTGTATTGTATTGTAGATTTTTACATTGAATTCATTACATAATAATTATTTCAAAAAGCAATGTAATCTTCCAAAAAAAATGTTTTAACAAATGTAAAATGGGTAAGCGAGTTTGATGTATTCTTAGTATATTAAGAATTTGAAATACACCTTATTATGTATTTTATAAAAATTTTATATGAAACAATTTTCTAAAATCCTCCGAAATAGATGAATAAAAAATAAATTATATAACGCAATAACGTCTTAAAATGATGGACCATTACAACAAATGGCTAATTGCACTTATATGCATTGTAAATGACAGCAGATAAAGTTTACACACATATATCTAAAACTTTAAAAAATAATGATAAATAAATAGTTTTAATGAAAATGTATCTTAATAAAGTAAGGAAATCGTTTAAAAATACAACATAAAGATGAATAACAGTTCATATTGTACCAGTACCTATTCCGTTAAATATCCTAAAAATCAATAGTAAAAATCTAGGAGATAAAAGTCAAAATCTTACATTATTTATTCAAGGGAATGCTAAATCAGGTGCTTCTAATATAATAGGAATGAAATAATTACAAAATCCCTCTATTATAATTAGTATAACAAAAAAATATTGTAAAAGCATAAATAGTTACTATAAAATTATGAATTTGATCATTTTCAATCAAGACCCAGGTATTCCTAGTTTTAATTGAGTAATTATTCTTATGGACATGCCTATTATTCGTGCTTATACTTAAAATATAAACTATAGCATACCATTATATTTATGATTATAGTCAAAAATAGCGATATTTTGATTTTTTATATAGTTTAAATTATAACCTTATATTTACAGTATAATAATACATAATTTTTACATTTTTATAATATTTAAGAAAAAATATGTTTTTTTAATAGCTTCAATCTTAACATCAATGTCATCTCCGTGCTTCCCTTCTCTCTGCGCGAGACGTCTTTGATGCAGACATCTGCGCCGCAGTTCGGCGATTTCTTTAGTCCACCAATATTTAGGACGTCTGTTTCCTCGTACTATGTTGCCTGGCACCGCCTCGTTGCAAGCTTGGCGAATCGTGCGCAAGGCAATGCGCACAATAGCGCTCACTTGAATAGGTGGCGATAAACCATGTGTGATATCTATGAGACTGCGCTGTCCTCGTTCAATTGCCTTGGAGAGCTTTTTGCTATTCAATCTTGCAGCATTCCATCTGGAGGGCCCTAGCCAACTTACTCCAGTAGCTGGCAGCCGTTCAGCGCATACGCGGAATGTAATCCAGCTCTTCTAAAGGTAGAAGTGGTGTCGGTGTTCAAAACGACCAGTCCCTGTCTGGACACAAGGTCCATCTTTCTTCCACCCCTGGAGTCTGGTCGCTCCACAACCCATTCTAGGACCTTAGCTATAAAGACTCCTGCCACGATCAGTTCACCTCTCATTTCCCTGACATCCAGGTCACCTAAGATAGCTTGATAGTCGTCTATGGTTTGGTTTGGCGTTAGGTAATAACTCACATAAGTGACGTGGTAGCTCCTCACCCAAACATAGCCATTTCAAGTTTCATGGTCCACGACTAAAAATCACCGCGGGTTAGATATCCAAATAACCGCCGTCTCAAGATTGTCCTTATACCGTCTGTGTTCCGATAATGTTCGCTAATGAGAACAACATCAGCCCCTATATCGATGCAGATGTGAGCCAAAAAGACCTATGCTGGAGAGTCATCACATTATACTTAGATTTCTGTTTCTCTGGGCTTGTCGTATGGTCTTTTGAGTTACAACCATGGCCCAGTTTTCTTCATCTCCATTCAGCTTAGCCACCTTCTTTTTTCTCTTTATCAGCGGTGGTATTCGTAACGTCTGGAGAGCTGGATACCAATATATATTACTGTCATATGATTACTGGATACCATATATATTACTGTCAAAACAGTTCTTGCTTATTCATAGTGACCCTATGTTTTGGCGGTGCCGATCCCAAGCCCGGATAAAGGAGGAGAGAGAACACTTACAATAAGTGGACAGCAGACTCTTATAGTTACAATACTGACACATCAGACAGCATAACACCTGGAAAAGGAAGGGGTAACCATCGCCACGCTCGCGTGTGGCGGTTTCGGCTCAGTTACGGGACATCTAGCACGGAGTGGACGAGCTTGACAGACTGAAAAATGGCAGAGTGCTGGCAATGCTAGTACAGCCGTCATTGAATAAGGCAGTAGTCGTCATATCTGGCGAGGGGACCCTATAAACGGGTTGCACACATCTCGCATATAAAGATTCGGGCGCTACGCACCTTGGAAACTCTGTAGAGTAGTTCGAGCAGCAGGAGCGAGACATAGAGCAAAGCCGAGCGAGCACGGACTGGATGAACTCTACAGGTTCGCAAAGGCACGGGTGCGACTGGAACGGCCAGCTCGTGCGCGGCAGAGTAGGGGCCTGCTGTGCGTCGTCGTCTGGCGGGGGTCCTATAAACGGAAATCTTCCCGAATATAAAGATGTGGGCGCCACGCCTCCCGAGAAGCCCTCTGATAAGGGTAATCGAGTTGCGAGAGTGAAGCACGGAGCGGCATTCTGGTACTGGGTGGGGGTGACATGCGCACCGGCTCTGGCTGGGGACATCCTCCACTGCTAACTACACTTATACAAGCATAACCCAACTGACGCACTTCACAATTTTGCCACCCACACCTCTGCTCTCTAAACTAGAGCTGAATGGAAGGGGCGGGCTCCTCTTTGATCTGTCAGGGGGGGTCACGACGCTTGCGTCGCTTATTAATTGATACAGATCCAATCTTCTCACCTGATCGTTCCCCCTCGTTTTTGTCAGGGAGGTCGAACGAGCTACAAACGAAGCTAAAGACGGTCCACTACGCTTGCCGACCGGTGCATGCCTGGGAGCTACCAAAGGGAGATTCTGGGTAGGGAGGCGAGTCTTCAGGTTGCGTGCTTGGACGGCCCGAACCATCTTTGGCTCCTGCTGACGGCAGGACGGGTGACTAGGCGCCTAGCCAGAACCAGTCATTCGGCATTGGCGAGTGCGTCCTGACTCGTAATGTCTGCCGAAAACTCTCCAGAGAGTGGAGCCCCTTATTGTTGGGGTGTGAAGCTCGAGAGAGCGGAGGTAGACTAGCGTGTCGGGGCGCGCTATATCCCTCGGCTCAGTAAAAGACCCTTACACGAAGGTTGAAACCAGAATGACGCCTACAGGCAAGTGTGGGGAGTCATTTTCGTGAACTCGTCGTTGAAGGGTCCATGGAAGCCAGCCACGTGGAGGGGGGGCGAAAACAAGAAAGAAGAATGGATATTATAAACAACAAAGAAGAAGAGACAAAGAAAGTGAAGAAGCAGGAGACGGATCAGAAGAGTACAGGGGTGAACAGACTGGATGTCCCCGTACGGTCAGTAACAGTATAGCTGATAGCGCTGCTGGTGCAGCAAGCCATGGCAGCATTGTGGATGATCACGAGAAACCCATCATTGACTCCATCAAAAATTTGATTAGAAGGATGATGGAGTCGAGGAAAAGACAAAAGAGTCCAAATAACACAATAAAGTAGGGGCTTCCGGCTTTACAAAACCAATTTGAAGAGCTCGTAGGCAGAAGGCGCCTCAGAGCACGGCGCCTACGTACTCCCGAGTTTGCTGAGACAATAGAAGGCCAGAAGACGCATACTTCTGCCTCCCCAACGGAATTACCTGAGGGGGGCGGGCGAAAGAAGAAGAAACAAAGAGAGGAAGTTTCAACAAAAGAAGAAGATGCGGCTGCCAAATCAAATCATGGGGACAAGCCACAGCCTGGGCAAGGCTGGAAGAATGTCCCCAACAGGTAAGAAAAGAGAGCAGCCAAGAAAAAGATGCAGAAAAAAAGCAGTCAAACGCAAAGGGTCTACCAAATCTGGAGAGGGCCCCATTAAACCCAAAGGTAAAATAGGGAGAAAGGCAAAGCCTGAGGCGCTACTCCTCAAGAACTTACTATCAGGGACATCCGCCGAATATTAAACGGCGATGTCCTGAACGAGTTTAAGAAGGCTTCGGTGGAGGGTAAGGAGGACTTTACTAACGCCTTCAAAGAGGTCGGGCAAAACGCGGCACTTCACGCTCTGACCCCCAAGAGTACCTTGGAGATCAGAGACCTGGACGGCTGCGCGACATTCGAGGAAGTGAAGACAGCCGTCCTTGGCGTCTTGCGGCACTATACTGGCCCCCTCAAGGTGAGGCTTACGAGGGAGAACAAAGTTGGCAAACGACTAGCCCTCGTGAGCCTCTCTGAGGAGGCCGGCCAGCGGTTACGGGAAGTCGGAAACGAGACCATTGGATGGATCTTTTGCGGCTTCCGGCGGCAGGTCCAGGTCGAACTGTTACAGATGTCTACGCTATGGACACCTTGGTTCGGGTTGCGATGGCCCTGACAGGAGCACAGCCCGCTTCCAGTGCAGGCAGCAGGGACACAAGACGACTGACTGTAGAATGCCTACACAATGTTTCCTTTGTCCGGGGACCACGCCCGCAGCGTTAAATCACGTTTCTGGGGCTGGGGCTTGTGCGACATTTCGCTAAGCCCTTGCCAGATCTCGCCAAAATGATTAAAGTTCTGCAGGTAAACCTGAATAGGAATCGGATGGCGAGGGACCTACTTACGCAGATCTGTCTTGAGAAGAACGCTGACATTGTCATCGTCAGCGAACAATATCGAGATGGAGACGCGGAAGTCTGGTATCGCGACGACCTCGGTACCGCGGCAATTTAGATTTTTAATCCACATCGCTTTCGGGTGGAGCGCCACCGATCTGGCCGCGGCTTCTCTTGGATAAGGGGCAACAACGTAAATTACGCCAGCTGCTATCTCACCCCGTATGAGGCCATCGGGGATTTCAAGTCTAAACAGGATGCCCTTGAGGATGCAGTAAGAGAAATTAAGGAGGAGCTGGTAGTGGTTGGGGAGTTGAACAGCAAAGCTCTCGAGTGGTGGGAACACTTGCCGGACTCTACGGGAAAACGAGTGATGGACTTGGCATTCAGACTAGGTCTTGTTGTCTTGAATGCCGTCCCTGATGTATCTTTTGCGACGGAGATTCTGGCAGTTTGAGTGCGGGGCTGGCGGGTGATCGAAGACTATACAGCCAGTGATCAGCAATACATCACCTTCCGCTGTGATAATGCCACGCCAGTCAGGGCAACGGTTGAATGTGATCAAACGTCGCAAAAATGGATCACGAGAAGTTTCCCAGGTGTTAGAACTCAAACAGCGCCTCCTGGTTGAACGGAAGCTACAATACATCTGATCCGCCAAGCCTGCAAGCAAGCGATGCCGAGGAAATTCACGGGTCGTGCTCGCCGTCTAACTTATTGGTAGATGGACGATATTGCGGAGCTACAGCGGCTGCGCCACGTAGACCAGAGTTCTCAAAGGCGTGACCGTGATGCCTTTCTTAGGATCGCCCAACATCTAACGGCGAAGAAGACTCTAAATAGAGTCATCAAAGCTAGTAAACACGGATGCTGGAAGAAGATCTGAAGAACGATCCATGGGGATTGGGGTACAAAATAATAGCCCGCAAATTAGGCATGTTCCGTAAAAACATGCCTATGAGCGCGGAACTGATGGACGGCATCGTCCATACCCTATTCCCTACTTATCCCAAACGAAGGGATGACCTCCTGGCTACCGAGGGTCTTGAGGCACCGCCTTTCACAAGGGCGGAGATAGAGAGAGCAGTGCGCCCTCTGAAGAACAAAAAGGCGCCAGGATCTAACGGACTTCCGGCAGAAGTATTGAAAGCGGTGGTGCAGAGCGATCCTGAACTATTGCTTGGCATGTATAACTCGTGCCTTTGCGCGGGAATATTTTATCCTTGCTGGAAGGAAGCGAGACTTGCGCTGATAAGCAAGGGCAAGGGATCATCTAGTGTTCCGTCTGCGTACAGATCCGCATGCATACTTGACACCGCCGGGAAACTCCTGGAAAAGCTGGTGAGACCCCGCCTACAGGTGGCGCTATTTACATCTGATGACCTTTCCACGGGACAGTATGGCTCTAGGAGAGGGCGGTCCACCATAAAGAAAGACTTAATCAATGTACCTAGGTACCTACTCCAGATCATCGGAGTTTATTTGAAGGACAGATCCCTTCTGTACGAAATGGCAGAGGGCTCTAAGCGAAAAGAGCTAACGTGTGGCGCAATCCAAAGCTCCATCCTGGGTCCCGATCTCTGGTATATTTCCTATGACGGAATCCTTCGGTTGGACATGCCGGAAGACTGCTCGCTGATCGCATATGCGGATGAAGCGAAGCAGCAAGCCAGAGAGCGTTCACTGGCTTGCTGGCAGAATAATTGAGAGCAAGATACGCGCGGAAGCTGAATGAATATCTCACTCAGATACTGACCGACAACGGGTACTTCGGCGCGTACTTGCACAAGAGGGCCAAAGTTGCGAATTCTGGTTGTATATACTGTGGAGATCCTCAAAAGATGATGCCAATCATACATTTTTTGTGATGTAACATTTTATTATTATGTAATAAAAGTATTGTTATCTAATAAATATTCAATTATATTATATTTTATAACTACTATAATATCATAATCTTTATTTTATTCATTATTTGAATTTATTAATTTCTTTAATTTTATCAATTTTTTATTACTTTATTAATTTTATTGTTACGTCGTGAGACGTTCAACATTTAAAATAATAAAACGGAAAACCTAACGGGAAATAAAATCTCGAAATTATAATTAGTCAGCTCTATGGCACGTTGAAACGTCAATTTTTATGCTCATCTTGGGAACGTAAGAATTCAACTAATGAATGAACAACATTGATTAATATTATATTATACTTAATACAATCAATGATTATATTATACTTAAAACCCCTCAAAATTTAAATAATTATGCATAAGATGCGAAAAATCTTTATTACTCAATATAATAATTTGATATAACGTTACTTATAGCTTTCATTCTATATTAGTCTTAATAATACTATTAAATTACTTAATAAAAATACTACGCATTTCAGGCTGTATATACTATACAGTCAGATCGTCGCAACTAATTCAATTATTTATTTTTTTATTATTTTTTTTTTAGGAGTGTATGAATGCTATTTATGCATTTCCAATGACCATTCTCCAAGAGCATTCCTGGGAAACGCCCATCGGAATGGAAAACACATATCTCCATATTGCACCGACACCAGCCCGGAACTGTTAGGCACATTACTTCAGCCTGGGCGGCTGTTCTTGCGTGGTCATTTCACGTTCATACCTTTCATCCCGGGTTCTCATGCATACTTGATGTAGCGTTTACTCTCACATACTTTGATCATCCAGGCATCCATCAGCTTTTTTGCTCCGTTAACACATGGGTAACGTATTTTGCGATCAACCGCCAGCTGTTCATAAGTTTCGTTACGTTTTCTGGCGTGATCTCGCCTATCCTCGTTGTAGCCCTAGTCGTAACTCAGTCCAATGGTCGCACACAAAGAACGTGCGCTCCACATCATTCCAAGCCCATCCACAGTACATGCATTCCGGAGAGGAAATCCTCTTCATCCTGTAGATATACTTACGGAATAGAAACTGAGTAAGGTAGAAGTTCACCTCCCTTTGTTGCCTCACCTTCCATGGACCGATTTCGGGTATAAGTCTTTTCATCCATTGTCCACATGCGTCCGTTGTCCACCGTCTCTGCCACGTCTCAATCGTTTTTATCCGTTCTTCAGTTGCAGCGGCTTCCCTTCGAACGTTCGGACTCCACTTGTGAATACGTTTCCGTTCGGCCACGAGCAGATCGATGGAAATGACCCCAGTGATCACGAAAACCGCGCCCTCAGATACGGTATGATACGCGCATGCGATTCTTAACGCACCCACCCTTTGTACGCTTTTCATGGCGTTCCTGCGTTTTCTGATATTCATCGCGTCGGCCCATACCTCCGCTCCATAAAGCACAATGGAGTAGGTAACGCTCATCAGTAGTCTGTGTAGGTCCTTTGGTATTGGCCATTAGTCTGCTTAAAGCCTTTGCTTTTTCAGCTGCCTTATTAGTCATATTTCGTAAGTGCGGCCAGAAGCTCAGCCTCGTATCCAAGGGGACCCCAAGATACTTGACCTCACTCCTGGTCTCCAGTTTTTCCGTCCCTAACATGATCAGAATTACCGTCTCTATACGTCTGCAAGTTAGTAGCAGTAATTCGGTCTTTTGTAGAGCCAGTTGACGTCCGTGGTCTGTCATCCATTCGGTTACCCGTCACATGACCTGATTCAGCTTTAACTGAATCAGGTGATAGTCGCGCGCGACTATCACGGCTGCGATGTCGTCAGCGTATGCTACGAGGCGCACGTCCAAAGGCATGTCCAGTCTTAGTAAGCTGTCGTAATCTACGTTCCAAAAGTCGGGGCCCAGGATGGAACCTTGCGCAACCCCCGCTGTCACGCGTTTTCGTTTCTTTCCGTCCAGTGCCTCGTACGTCAATCCTCGGTCCCGTAAATAGTCCCGTATTATACGTATGAGGTAGGAGTCAACCTTAAAAGTAGACTCCAACGCTCCCAGTATCTCTGTCCATTTTGCTGAGTTGAAGGCGTTTTGTACGTCCAGGGTCACCACTAGAACCAGTGGTCTGGTCGCATGGCAGCTCCTGTTCGCCGAGTGAAAGATGTTCGTCACGTCACCTACAGCCCCTTTTGTCGATCGTCCTTTCCTAAATCCGTGTTGTTGTTCGGATAGGTCTCCGGCATTTTGAATTGCCTGTAGCAGTCTTGGTCTTAGTAGTAACTCAAACAGCTTCCCTATCGTATTAAGTAGACATAGAGGCCTGTACGAAGAAGGCAAATCAGGGTTCCCTTTAGATTTACTGATGAGAACCAGTCGAGCCTCCTTCCATTATCTGCTAAAGGTTCCCTCCACCAGGCATCCGTTGTACAACTCTGAGAGAATATCCGGGCGATGTAAAGCGACCGCCCGAAGTACCTCGCCAGATATTCCATCGGGACCTGGAGCCTTGTTAGGCTTCAACGCATTCGAAACCCTATAGAGCTCTTCCTGCGTCAAGAGAGGTGTGTCCTTCTCTGTTATCTCGTTCGTCACGTCCATTCTGTCTGGATGGATCGGGATGAGTCCTTGGACTATCCGTTCCATCGTTAAACGCGACTCGTAATACCGATGCGCCTCGAACCCATCCACCTCTCGAACCCGTCCCCCTCGTCAATGAGTCGAGTCCAGAACCGTTTCTTATTGTGATTGATCGCAAATCTCAGCCGCCTTCTGACGAGACTATACTCCGCGGAGTAGAGTCCCACTTCGCCTCGACTTAACTTAAGCAGGTGCTTCTGAGTTCCGCGATCTCAACCGTCCACCAGTATGTCTGTCGTCGTAGATGACAAGGTGAGCGTCCTGAGCGCTAAGGAAAAGCCACCCTTTAAAAGGAGGAGTTTTTCTTTCTGGTAGCAGTATCTTTTCAGCTTTAAAAAAAAAATTTTTTCGACTTTAAAAAGTAGATTTTCAATCAAGATTTCATGATTTTTCTAAGTTTGATTGTAGTTATTTTAACGAGTTGTTTCGATAAAAACGAGAACAATAACAACAACAACAGCAGAAGCAACAACAACTAAAACTCTCTTTCCAGAGTCCGACAGGGTTCATTAAAAAATGAACTTCTAAAGTAAATAACATAAAGCCTAATATTTTCATTTTTTTTCCTTACTCTCACTCTCTCACATCCCTTTATCCGGAGAAGCAGTGGGGCCCTTTCTATTAGGATTCAACATTCTCCTTAGAGAAACAACAGCACGTTTGTTTAAATTTTGTTTATTTTTTTTATATAATCTAGACAAGGCAGGTAAGGAATACCAACTTGGACGTGGTTGCGGTGTAAGGAATTGTTTTTTTGCTCCATTTGAAGCAAGCAAACAATGCCCCAATATATGGCACTGCCCTGCCAAGTTCCAGGGAAATAAGATAGAATTACAATAACAATTTATAAGGAGAATGCTGTGATTTTGCTGAGCTATCAGTTGAAATTAAAATTAAGAATTGCATTTATGCCAACTGTTCTGAATTAAATTAATAAATATTTATATCGGCCTTACATTCTTTATAATATAATATATTAGCTAAAATAATGACAGTCAGACTGTCCTTGTTTATATTCACCCCCGAAGAATCTGAAATTGAACTTATTACTACAATAAATTACATTAAAAATTAAATATTAAAAATAAAAATAAAATAATAAATAAAATAAAAATAATAAAAACAATATTCTATGTTAGCAAAGGACAACCTGAATGCCCCCACCATCTTAAATTTAGACTCATCTTTGGTGTCCGATGTTTCGAACCGCTACGGCCCATGCTCAGGAACTAAACTAAATTGACAAACCCAGTAGGCGACTTTAAATACCCCATTCACACTCCAAATTTATTAGTATAACATTTACAGGATCTCCACCCCCTTAGCTTAAATGCGAAATACAAATTTTATATTAATAAGGAATGATAAGTGTTGTCTAATTTACTAGACTCTAACATTAACTTTACATTATTGGAATTCTTCAAAATATGAATATTTTCAAGAGTTTCTCTTTTATATTTATTTTTAATACTTTGTTCTAAAATATTTACATTCTCATAATCGAAAGAATGTAATCAGTTTAAAGTATGTTCCTTTAGCAATGCATGTAACGTTTATGCTTCGTAAACGTAACGACACCAAAGGTGAATCTAAATTTAAGGTGGTGGGGGGCAGTCAGTTTGTTTTACTATCATAGAATATTGTTTTTATTATTTTTATTTTATTGATTATTTTATTTTTATTTTATTTTATTATTAATTTTATTTTATTTTAATTTTTTATTTTTATTTTTAATATAATTTATTAAATTAGAATGTCTGAATGGCTGAATGACATTATTTTAGCTGATATGTTATATTGTAATATTTTTGATAAATGTTTTATTTATATAAGTTTTATATATTTATTTGAGTTTTATTTATTTAAATTTTATATATTTTTATATAACAAAAATTAAAAGCTTCAACGAAAACAAAATCAAGCAATAGCCTCTGTAAATTACCGAGAAGTCCTATTTCCCGATCAAGAGGCGCGTCAACTCCATTTAACCTTTCGCTAACTGAAGAATCGACACCGATTGCAGTAAGTTTGCAGTTAAACGTAGCTGATAACTGTATGAAACAGTTTAACCAGACGAGTGACCAGTCTTTAGTTGAAGAACCGACGACTCTAACTGATATAGAGAACAATACAACCTTACAACCAAACACAACACATAACTGTAAGGAAATCCCCGATTTACCAGTTTACGACGAAACATCTAGTCTGTCATGTTCAGCCTTAAGCAGCTACTTTAAGATCAACGAACAGGCTTTTCTATCAAACATAAACAAAAACAGAAATCTCACTGTCCTAACAAACGATTCGATTAATTCCGAAATAGCCATCACAGGAAGCCAAACTGTGTCCCGAAGTATCACCGAAATATTGAATCAAGTAAGAGGTGCAAAATATTATACTGTATTAGGTCTTGCATCAGGATTTCATCAAATAAAGATGGATCCAAGGGATGCACAGAAAACAACATTTAATACATCACTCAGACACTACTAATTCGTTCGTATGCTATTTGGCTTGAAAAATCAAGCAACTTTTCAAATATTAATGGATATCTTGTTACGAGGACTTCAAGGCAGTGAGCTATTTGTCTATTTAGACGATATCGTGATATATGCAAACACTCTAAAAGAACGCGATAAAAAAATAAAATTATTATTAGATAAACTCCAAAAATCAGGATTAAAATTACAAATTGATAAATGTGCATTTTTAAAACGTGAAGTAAATTATTTGCGTTATAAGTTGGGTGACAGAAGGACTTAATCCTGACCTGAAAAAGATAGAAGCAATAAAACATTTCACTTGACCAAAGAATATGTAGGTCGTATGACTACCGTATCTACTACCGTAGATTTATTGATAGATTTGCTGGTATCTCACAGCCCTTAACAAGATTACTACAAAAAGACAAGCCATTCGAATGGACTGATAAAGCTGTTGTAATTGTTGTAATTTCCAAATTTAACACAACCATTTAATATAACGACAGATGCTTCCGAATATACCGTCGGAGGTGTTTTATCTCAAGGAGAAATAGGTACTGACCGACGAATTGTTTATGCATATCGAGTTTTACGCAATGTAGGACTTAAATATTAAGTTTATGAAAAAAAATCACTTCCTGTTGTACATAGCGTGCAAGCATTTCGCTCTTATGTATACGGAAGAGAAATATCAATTATTACCGATCATCAACCTCTAGTTTAGTTAGATCAAATCGGTAGATCTGAATATTCGCGTACAAAAATGGCGCTTTAAATTATCTGTATATACTTACACAGCTTTATATAAACCAGGAAGTTTGAATTCAAATGCAGATGCATTATCCAGAAACCCTCTTACAGTATTCATAACGAATATGGTAATGAGATCAGGACTTACGCTTAATAAAATATGTTCTAAAATAGTAAGGCCAAGTACAAGCTATGAATCAGGATAGGAACCCTGTAAAAGGGGACGACCGAAGAAAGCTACGTAAGGGGAACCTACATTTACCTTTACATCAGATAATCCAAAAACAACTCGGCTTAAGAAAAATAGCAAAAGGAAAATAGTTAGACATGTTTGACGTGTCTTAGCATAGTAAGAATTTTAAATACATCTTCTCATGTAATTTATAAAAAATTTATAAAAACAATTAAAAACAAATATATTAAGACAAAAATACATACAATAACTTCGTAAAACAATGGATCATTAAAACAAATGACTAAGTGCATTTTATATGCATCCGTATCTATAACAGCATGTGTAGTTTACACAAATATATCTAAAAAAAATAATAAATAAATAGTTTTAACGGAAATGTAACTTAATGAAGTAATGAGATCATTTACCAATAACGGAGTTTATTTTCACATTATTTGGTCCACAGTTAGTAGGACATTTGACTATATCTGTGAACTAATTTTTGTTTTAATATTTGGAACTTTAGGAAAGTATATTATATAAATTTTTTAAGAAATACATGAGAAGATGTATTTAAAATTCTTACTATACTATACATCAAACTCGCCTAATTATTTTACTTTTGTTAAAAATTGTTTTTTTTAGATTCATATTTATTACAGGGTTAAAGTCATAAAATGTAAAGAGAGAAGGAAATTATAAAATAAAATATATATCTGTAAAAGGCATTTAATTTTTAACAATACTTTTCTATTAATAATAACTAAAAATTATGTGTAAATAATAAAATGAATATAATATAACCTTGATGATGATGATTATAATGCTGATAAAATACTAGAATTAATAATTTTAATTTTATAGTTTCTACCTTGAATGATCATTTAAATGTGTCTATGGTACTACCAACTATAAATAATTTATTATCAATAAATGTATCACAACTAGAAATAAACGTTAGAAAATGTTAGCTTCAAAGTTCTAATAATTTATAAATAATCATCGCAAAGGGTGAATTGCACATTTTTATTTTATGCACAATATAAATCTTATCTAAATGATATTTACACATCAATAATAATAATATAAACTCCTTGATCAAATTTTTTAATTTCAAACAAAGTGTAAAAAAATAATGCAACTTAAAAAAAATTAATTATTTAAAGCTAACTTTAATGAAATACCGGATTTTGTTTTCATATCATCTGCTGCATCATCAGGCATCATTTTTTTATTTTACATAGCATGTAGAATAGCCATCATACTAACTGTAAAAAAAATATTAACTTTTTATTATTTAATAAGAGCTTAAGTTTTTAACACTATTATATTATCTATAAATAGCGTTTTTTACAATGTACTTATTTTGTGGATGATCCTTTTATATTATTGATAAAATCTAAATCTTTGTGATACATTGGCACGTATGAACCTATGATCACATACAGTACATACATATAATAATAACCTCTGATCAGAGGTTATTATTTAAAGCCTCTTACTATATACTATATATTAAAGCGTTTTACTATATCAAGTGGAATGGTAGCGCCACGATATATTATATTAAATCAAATTACTATATGAAGCGTATTACTCTGAACTTTTGCTACAGTTTGTAGCGTTTTTATCTGAACTTTTTTGTTATATATTTATATTATTATGTATATGAAGAAAAAAATGTTTCTAACCATTTTCTATAGTTGCACACAGAGTTTTACATCAAAGACTGCTTTTTAGCCAAAAATACCGGCGGGAAACTATTCTTTAGGTTATAACTAGTAGATAGGCTTTGGAAAATTATTGATAAAGAAGTGATAAATAATTTCTTTCTTATAATTGAAAATTCGAAAACTTAATTTAGAAGTAAATAGCGTAGCAGCCGTGCCATGCTGACGGTTATTAAACTCATCTTTTTGGCGCTACCGCACCACTTATAACAACATTTTCATGTTGTTATCAAGAATATAAATCGACGCCAATACTAGAGGAGCGTGAAATGTCACCTAACCAGAATTACACAAAGTAAATCCCCTATCAAACGAATTTGACTCGAGTCCTTTAGCAGATGAACTTGAACTATTCCTAACCGATTCTGACCTGAACTATTTCTAACCGATTCTGACCTGAACTATTCCTAACCGATAATCCGAACTGAATTCCTAAAAGCGATAAAAAACTTAAAGGAAAAGCTACAGAAAATACACCTTTTGATCTTGAAAGTGAAAATGAATCAACAGAAAATTTTGAATATATTCTGATAATTCAAGATGAAGTTTCTAAATTTTGTATGGAAATTCCGCTAACAGATACTCATTCCAGTACTATCGCCAATGCTTTTGTTAAAAAATTCATTTAAATATTCGGAACACCGAAAGTAACATTAATTGACCAAGGTAAAAACTTTCTAAGCAGTTTAATGAACAGCGTAGCAAAGCGGTTCAACATTAAGAAGCTTCATACCACGGCATTTTATCTACAATCAAACGGCTTCTTCGAGCGCTCTCATCATGCTCTGGAGGAATTTTGAAAACAATCATAGCTATAATGATGAGGAATGGGATAATTGGATAGACATCGCCATGTACAACTGTGTTCAATAGAGTACAAAGCATACGCCATATGAACTCGTGTTCGGGAGATTAGCACGATTGTCATCTACTGATCCATTAGTTAGAAGAAGATTTGTTAGAAAGTTATAAAGGATATTTAATAGACCTAGTTACAGGTTATGATAGTTTGGTAGCTTTAAAATTTCGTTCCAAAAAAGTATGATCAAAAAATAACTCAGAAAAACTTTAAGCTAGGTGATTATATATTGCTATTATCGGGGCCAAAGCCTGGAACACTCGGAAATCTGTATTCACAAAATCTAATAGATATTAAATAAAAATAATGTTAGAATACAAATTAAAAAGAGTAGTAAAGTAGTCCATGCAAATAAACGTAGAATATCTCACATAAATAAAGCGTTTATAGAAAATAAAAAGAAACATAAACAAGAATCAGTATCTTAAAAATAAAGATCCTAATTTTAGCCACCATTTCTATACCTTTTTATTTCACAGCATCTCCTATCTATGACGATCCTAGTTAGGCGAAGTAATATGCGCAATATCATCGCATTCTAATGGATGTACCTCACTGGAGGGAACGAAAGAGGGACCCCCCTATTTTCCTTTCGCTTCATTTTCTTTATATTATAGTCTAAGATATCTATTTTTACCACATAACTTATACGAAATTTGTTTTTTTTCTTTATAAAAAAAGAATTATAATATAATTCTTTCGAAATCCATTACTCAAAATAAAAAAAATAGTAAAAAAAAGCAGAAAAATTTACAATCGTACTTTTAATCAAAAACAACCTTAGTAATGAATGAAAATAAATTCTTTTATCTTTCTAAAACAACCACATATAAAAAAAAAATATTGAAGTTTGTGTAAATGTTATTTATTTATACCTTAGCATACAATGATTATAAATATGTAAAGGCACGAAATTTGCCTCATTTTGATTACAGGAGTACGATATTCATCCAACTTCTTTTTACTTTTGTATTATTAAAAACAAATACTGCTCAAGGGATTATATGATAGTATCGGTAACCAAACTTTAATGTAACTACTATTTTACTCACAGAAGTGGGAGAATCTTCAATTACAGACAACGAAATCAATATCACAAGTCAATATGTACAATTATTGCGATTTAATAAATTCGATGATTCTTAAATGTCAGATTGAAATAGAGAGAACTATATATCACTGTGCCGCATTTTCTCATATATCAATTGTTAATGGCGGACAAGCGCAGTATATATACGAAATTAGTTTTAAAGCCTGTGAAGACGCTCAAGTAACCGATAACTTAAACCTAAATAATTATATAATTTACAATCGTAAAGTAAACCTGTCTATCGTGCATGGTATTATTTTTCTGGAAACCGTCAACTCGGATGGTGCGTGCAATGGAGCTAGTTACTCGGATCGATTTGGAACATGGATTTCAATGAAAATGGAATTTCAACAAAATATTTTTTCCTTCTACTTTCAAAATTAGATTTTCATTCAAGACTTCAAAATTTTTCTAAGTTCGGTCGTAATGATTTTGACGTGTTGTTTCGATAACAACAGCAATAACAACAACAACAACAACAGCAATAAAAAGTAAAACTTTTTGTCCAGAGTCCGGTCGGGCTCAGTAGGAAATAAACTTCTAATAAAAGTAAGTAAAATAAATCATAATATTTCCAGTTTCTTCCTTACTCTTTCTCTCTCTCTCTCTCATCCCATTTTATTCAGAGAAGTAGATGAACTCTTTCTATAAGGGTACAATATTTTCCATAGAGAAAGAATACCTTTGTTTAAATTTTGTTTATTTTTTTATGTATTCGAGACCAGTCAGGTCACTAATATCGACTTGGATGTGGTTTGTGGTGTAGAGAATTATTTCTTTGCTCCATTTGAAGCAAGCAGGCAATGCCCAAATATAAGATACTATATATATTATTTATAGATACTACCCTGCAATTCCCGGAGAATAAATTATGATTCCAATAAAAATTTATAAGGAGAATTCAATGATTTTTTCGCAGCTAGTAGGAGAAATTCTAGGCTGGTTTTTACAATTCTAGGTAAATTGGTATAAATTGATTGGTGATGCGGCGACGGTTAATTCTGACGTTATATTATAATATTCATTTTATTATAACATTATAATATATAATATTTATTATATATAATGTTATAAAATATAAATTAATACATATTTTTTTATTGGTCTTACAGTCCAATCAATTCCATCTAAAAATAAAATAAAAATAAAAATAAATAAAAATAAAATAAAAATTAAAAATTAAATTAAAATTACAATGACAGTCAGACTGTCCTTGTTTACATTCACCCTCGTAGACTAATCTGAAAATAAAATATTAGCTGAAAAAATTCTTTGTTAGTAAAGTGCAGTCTGACTGTTCCCAACACCCTTACCTAATTGAAGATCCTGTCCAACGATTTGAGTTCGCTACGGCTCCTCATCAGCGACTAAACTAAATCTTATATTCTAATCTATATATACCCATCTCCACCACCAAATTTAGTAAATTAAATATAAACTCCCCCTCTACACAAATTGTCCAAAACCAATCAATTTAATAAGGAATGATAAACACTGTCCAATCTACCAGACTCTAACATTAAATTCACATTATTTCGATTCCTGGAAATGTGAATATTTTCAAGACTCTCCCGTTTATACTTATTATTAATACCATGTTCCAAAATATCCACATTCACAAAATCAAAAGAATGTAAAAACTTTAAACAATGCTCTTTTAAACCAGAAGTAATATGTGAGCTACGTAAACTATATTTATGCTCATAAATTCTCTTTTTTAAATATCTACCTGTTTGTCCAATATAGTATTAATCACAATCCATGCAATTAATTTTGTAAACAACTCCTGATTTTAAGCATAAATCATTCCTATCTTTGCAATTATTAAACCATCTACTCAAATTATTTCCATTTTTAAAGAAAATTTGAATGTTATATTTCCGAAAATTTCTTTTTATTCTTTCAGGTAATCCTCTAACATATAGTAAGATAATAATTTTGCCTCTGTTAACATCATTATGTCTATTTTCGGTATTATAAATGTCAAACAATTTCTCAGCAAATAATCTATTAATAAATTGAATTGAATAACCATTATTAATGAAAATCTCTCTTACTATCTGTGACTTATTTGGTCTAAAATCTTTATGTGATAATTTTATTGCTCTGTTAATGACACCCTTTAATGCTCCAATTTTGTTTCCGAATTGGTGGTGTGAATTAAAATCTAAAAATCTACCTGACCAAGTCGGCTTTCTGTACTAATTAAGTTTCACCTTATTATTACTACATCTAATGAAATTAATGTCCAGAAAACTTAATTGACTATTAACCTCAACCTCCCTTGTAAATTCAATTCTGTCATGTACAGAATTAAAAACATCCATCATTTCATCCACAAAAATGGTTCGGAAAAAAAAGAAGAGGAATATGAAGAGATAAGGAGAAGAATATGTTGATAGAAGAAGATGAAATAGTAGATAGTAGTTAGAAATAAAATGAAACGAATAAGCAAAAATGAATAAAAAATAAGAAAGTGATCAGAAGAAACACAGAGATTGACAGGAAGAGATTAACAGAGGAAATTAAAAAAAAAAAAATTTTTTTAATTAGTTGTAGATGTTGTTTATATTTATATTTTGTCGTTTTTAATTATAATTTTGAATCTTGGGAAATTATTAATTGGATGTGAAGACAGACAGGATTTATGTTAGTTGTTATCGATGATATATATTTATAACAGTTAACTAGATAGTTTATACGTGAGTCATAGCTAATACGGTAGGCGCTTGGGTGTTCAATGAGAAGGCACGTAGGCACGAAGGCACATTCAAGGAAAAGTATTTAGCTTGGAAGGCAGAGGGAAGTGTTTGGTAGGGTCATGCGTGTCATTCGTTGTGGGGTATATCGCGGGTAAAGCTACGCGAGTCCTCCGTTAGCCGGTTGAGATAAACTAATCTAGGTGTCAATAACAAAAAAAAAATTTCTTTTTCTTTTTTTCTCTTTTCTCTTTTTCTTTTTTGCCTAGCATATATTTAGAAAGGAAAAAACCGTTGAATTTAATATTTTATAATTAATTCCCTTTTTGGTTCATTGGATGAGAAGCCCAAAATAACCGATTTCGGTGGGGTTATACGGTGCTGCATACCGCCCAACCCATTGTTTCATTTAGTATGGCTTGAGGCCGGTTTTGTTTTTGTACCGAGTTCAGGGAAGCAAAACCCGGAATCACCACCCGGAAGGAATTCGCCGCAGCCTTCCGTCACCAGTATTTAGGCGAATGGGACGCCGCTGACTTGGAAGATGAGTTGAAGCGGCGGACCCAGGCGAAAGGGGAAAAGTTTGTCCACTATCTAGCAGCCCTCGGCCACATAGTGGGCAGGTTCCGAAATCCCCACTCCGCCAAGAGTCTGTTGATCACCGAGGGAAGATGGTGCCTTTTGTGGTACATGCTACCACTGTAACGTGGTGGGCCATCGTACCTACGAATGCCCTCATGTGGAGTGCTACCTATGTAGACGCAGAGGGCACCGATCCAGGGAATGCCCTGAACGCCAGACGCTTCCCGTCCGAACCCCACCATATCTGGCAAGGGAGCCGCCCAGTCCACATACTCCGAGCCCTCCATCAAGGGGAGGAAGTTGGAGAAATGGATTGGAAGGGTGAGAAGACGGAAATTAGAACAGGAGCGAGAACAGCTAGAAGAGGCGAAAAGGTGTGTGGACGAAGAGAGCGTACATATTTTAGAAGAGTGGGAGAGGTTGAGACGACAGCGGATCACCATGGAAGAAGAGAAGAAGAGGCTTCAGGTAGAGGAACTGAGGCTAAAAGAGGACCAGAAGGGGGTCACTGAACAAGCCTATCGGGTGTGCCTGCGGAAGTCCATCACGTGGACGGGATCAAGTGAAGCGGCGGAAACCCGAAACCCCGAAGAGAAGAATAGAAGAGTTAACGACGAAAAAGAAGAGAAGAGTAGGAAAGACAGAGAAGAAAAGGAAGAGAAGGTTAGAAGAGGTAACGAAAGAAGAGAAGAGAAGAGTAGAAGAAATAATGAAAAGGCAAAGGAGGATAGTAGAAGAAGGAAAGAACAGACTGAAGAGAAGAGTAGAGAGAGAGGTGAGAGGATTGAAGAGAAGAATAGACGAGGCCGCGAGAAGATAGAAGAAAAGAGTAGAGGAGATACAGACGCGATAGAAGAGACTACTCGGAGAAGCGCGGGTGCAGAGTCCGGGCTGGATCTCCCCGCACCCCACACCCGACTACGGGCAGAGGCAGAGGAGTGGCCTTGGTGGGGGGACCGAAAGCCGGCTGCTCGATCGGATGGCGAGGTTGCATCCGACCAGCCGGATAGAGAGATCATGATAAGCAGGCTCGGCGAAAGGGACGAGATAGCCGGGACATGGGTAGAGAACCGGTATTACCTATGATGAAGTTAGCCGGCAAGAGCTACCTTGCGTTATTCGATCCGGGGGCGTCGATATCATTGGCCATTCCGGACCTCGGGTGGCGGAAACATTCCGAGATCGGCTGACACCCGCCCATCTGCACATGAAAACCGTTACTGGGGGAATTACCCAAATATTAGGGATTCTTACCGTAGCGGTGGAAGTGGGAAGACGGTTGGAAGAAATAGATTTGCGAATGATGGAAGTTTTGGACCAGGACATGATCCTGGGAATGGATTTCTGTCAGTCCCTTGAGATAGAGGTGAAGTTCGGGCCCGGGCAGTGGAGGACGCCTGGCAGCCCGTGGAGAGAATTTGTCAGGGACAAGAACGAAGACGAGGGCATTTTATACGCGGAATGTGCGGGTATCTCAGAGCTGACCCCCGAACAAAGGGGAGAAGTTGAATGCTTGATAAAAGCCATCGTGCCGCCACGCTCGGAAAACCCAGGGGTGACTCACCTGATCGAGCACCATATAGACGTGCAACGGGCGGCACCGATTAAACACCGATTGAGGCCCATGTCTCCCAAAATGGCGGAAGTATCGGTAGGAGAGACTAAGAAGATGTGGGAGTCAGGAGTAATAGAGCGTTCCGGAAGCGAGTGGAGTAGCGCGCCCGTAATCGTGAAGAAGGCAAACGAGTCGTATCGATCTTGCATTGACTATCGGGATCTGAACGCAGTGACCAGAAAAGACGCGTACCCTCTACCGCGCATGGACTCCATCCTGGATAAGCTGCAGAAGGCTCGCTACCTTTCAAAAACCTTTGAGAAACTGAAGGAAGCCCTCTCGGAAGCACCGGTTTTGGCGCGCCCTGATTTCACCAATCCGTTCACCGTACAGACGGACACGAGCGACTACGCTATCGGAGCGGTCCTGACCCAAGAGTTGGAAGACGGGGAGCACCCCATTGTTTACGTAAGTAGGGTGTTATGGGACGCCGAAAAGAATTACAAGGTCTCCGAGAAGGAAGGGTTAGCCCTGATATGGGCGATTAAAAAGTTGCGGCCTTACCTCGAAGGCTACCACTTCAAGGCGATTACCGATCATAGTGCCCTGAAGTGGATGGAGAGGTCGAAAGAACTAACGGGACGACATGACAGGTGGGCCTTAGAACTACAAGAGTGGGATTTCGAGTTGGAATACTGGAAGGGGGCACTGAATACGTATCCGACGCACTATCGAGGAGAATCGAAGAAGAGGAGGAAGTGGCAGGATTCAAGGGGGTGAAAGATGAGTAGTATTTACGCATGGTTCAGCAGGTAGAGGAGCTCCCTAAGCAAGCAGTGATTGGAAGGAGTAATTGGAAGCTAGTGGTCCCCTTGGATCAATGGAAGAGGGTTCTCCATGACGTACACGACGACGTAACAGCCGGACACCTAAGAATCGAGAAGACGTATGCTCGCATAGCACTAGACTACTACTGGTGGGGCATCTTGGCGGACGTAAATGAATATTACGGCGCTGTCCAGAGTGCCAGAAGTACAAGGTCTCGCAACAGGGCCCACAAGGGCTGATGGGAGACCGAAGAACCCTGGTGCGTAGTAGCAGCAGACTTCATCGAATTCCCGTCTAGCAAGACCCAGAATAAATACCTCCTGGTCCTGCAAGACGTGTTTACGCGTTGGATTTTATGGTACTTTTTATGAAATTGGATACTTTCCAAGGAAGAAAGTCGGATAGAGAGAAAGAAAAACAAAGAGATATGAACACGGATAGTTAGAAGCATGCAGAAGAGGATGGAGTGAGAGAGAGAGAGGAAGAGGTATATGGAAGTAAGTAATGAGTGAGAGAGAGAGAGACAACATAACCTCGAAACGGGGAAATGATATGAGGAAATTGTAAAGTAGACACGAGTGGAGATACTAAACTAAAGAAATAAAGAAAAAAAACAAGCATACGTGGCGAAGGTCCAAAAGCCATGCAGACACTGCAAGCGGGAAGTGGAAGATTCGAAGACACGTGACCGCACCAGGTTATGTGCAGCATACTGGACGCCGCCTGGGCCGCTGCTCGAACCAACACGAGGAAGCAGCAAGCAGAAGCAGATTGCCGCAACAAACAGACGCACATCCAGCTCAACGACGTCAGCTCAACAAATAGGAAGGGCACGTGGAGATGCTGAAACAACACGAAGATATTAGTGAGAGTCGGAGAGACACGACGTGCGCCGTCCACACCGCAGACGGCCGCACTGGAAATGGCATTCGGCAAGAAGACGGAAGCCGCCGCGGATAAGGAGCGGTCGACAGCGCCACCGCTCTTAGCAGCTCCGCGCCGAACTACCGACGAGGATATATATATAGATATATCTCACGGGTAAATTTGAACTTGGCGCACGGTGCAAGTCATAAAACAAGACGTTGTAGACCGACAGTGTCGGTCGAAATGGTATTAAGCTTACGCAAGAGACCGAGATTCATTCACTTTTCCTCCCAATCCCTTGGGAGGAAAAGTGAATGAACGAAACCGTGTAGTCTGATAGGATTCTCAGTTTTTCGTGCCTGTGCAACATCTGGCATTTACGATGTTTAGACTTACGAGTATATGCGTCAGTCGACCGCGGGTTCGACCTTTTTTTTACACTTTAAGTTAGGTATTCAAGATTTTAAAATGAAATAAGATTTTTATTCTATCTAAAATTTATTATAAAAATTTTTATGTTTTTTAAGTATTAGAAATTACCTATATCTTTTTTTTAATTAATTTTCATTTAAAATTTTATTTATTATGCTATTAAATATTTAAAATTTTTAATTTGAGCGTAGATTATTAACAAACTTATAATCTTTAATTGATTAGTCTTATTTATTTATAGAAAAGGGGGGCTCCGCCCCCAACCCCCGGCGGGGGTTTCACCCCCTGCACCCCCACTACTCAATCCTACGTCTCTTCTTAACATACTATATTAATTTCCAAATAAGAGGAAATTATTTTATTTAATTTTATTCAATTCAAATAAATTGCACGTATAACCTTAAGAAGAAACCGATAATATTATATTTTTTTTAAACCCAACGAATTACATTTTATGTTAGGGCAACTTATTTGAGAGCGAGTATCATTTAGACCTTTAGATTATATACCTGCTTGCTCTATCTAAGCATGGCTAACACATGGAGGGGGGGGGTTAACATTCTTTAATTCTGTGAGTTTCCCGTTCAATTTTTTGTGCCTTTCTTTGAGAAAGAAAAAGCGCCCTCGTATGGAAAAATAGTATGTGACACACAAAGTACTATTTCGACAAGCGGGAGTTAGACAAGTAATTCAGTTACGATCTCATTTATGTTAATTTAAAAAGCAAATAGATTTTCCCGTCAGTGATAAAATAATGCTGAACAAAAATAATCTTCTGCTAAAGGTTCTATAAAATTAAATTTTTGTAAAAGCCGAAACATGAAAACCTTCAGACAATAAACAGTAGATAAATAAATTATGAATATGCTAAAATATTATTAATAAAGAATGGAAATTAAGTTTAAAAAATTATTCTATGAAACTGTTCTCGAGATCTTCATCGAATTAAAAAAGTTACATTTTAGCCGAAAAATACTATTTTTATTCTAAAAAAACTATTATTCAAAAGCGTTACTTTTTTTATGTTATTTAACATCGCTCTGTTTATGCTTCCAAATATTGGTGCTAATCAGCGACGGAGGTCTATGCTGTGTTTGTAAACAAAGCACATGTAAATTATTACAGCGGTGCTTGTGTCCATCGGCTGAAACCGGGATTTGAACTCGAATCACCAAGTTACTAGTCTTTCGCTCTAGCGATCAAGCCATCGTAGGCCTCAAAAGGGTTACTTTGGCATTATGTGAGTAATATTTTGAATTTAAATGCTATTTAACCTGACAAAAGTTTAGTAGAAAATCATTTTTAATAATTTTTTAAAATATTCTATTATTTATTATAATGTGATATCATTTTTGAAAAGTGGATTTTTAACAATAATTATAATTCAAATAAAGAACTTGTAATCGTAAATTGTAATTTTACATTCTAACTTATAAACCAAATTTAATTCTGAAATAATATTAAAGTTTTAACACCTTTATAAATGTCATATGTGTTATGTCGCCATCCATCTTTCTTATTACAGTTAATTAATAACTGTAAGATATAGGAATAATTTATAAGTACAAAATAATAGTAAGCAATATGCATAATAGGAATGTCGATGTTTTTATAATTAACCTGTAGGAATGTAAGAAATCAAGAATGCTACTATATTCTGTATTATCGATCATAATTATATATAATAACATATAATAACGTCCTATATCAGTCAAATAAAACTTTAACTACATTATATGTGACTTGATTGATTCTCTAAGTTATACCGAATATTTTTGGTTTCACTAGTTTTTCTAAACAAGGTACAATATAAAAATACTAATTTTATAAATTATACATATTTAATTAGTATAAGAATATACGTACACACGCGTAAATAATATATAATGGAGCATTGATGTGTATTGTATTTACGTTTATGTATGTAGATATATATAAGGAAATATATTAGGTTGTCAAATATCTCCCTTCCGCTTTTTTGCTCTCCTTTCAATGCTTTAAAAAAAGTATTACAGAGTCAGATTTACTTCAAATATGCTCCGTTTCATTCGATAATCTGTTTCCATCTATACGGCAACTTCATAATACCCCTCTCGTAGAAATCCCTCTCCTTATTTGCGAAGAACGTCATATTGTCGTATGTGATCCATTTTTCGTCGCCAGTCACCATCCAGTTTGTGTCAAATCATGCGACACCCAAACATCAAGCTTCTTTTTGTACCCAGCATTGTGCAAATGGTTTAAAATGGTTTGGTGACTAACTCTCATCTCCTGGGCAATGTCACGAGATGCGATATGCCGGTCTAACTCGGTAAATTCCATGATTTGATCGGTATTCGTCGCCCAAGGTTTTCCACGGGCTGGCTTATCAATGATGTCGTTTTCACCGGCTCTGAATCGTCGGAACCATTCCCCTGCGGTTCGAAGTGATAGCATGTCATTCCCCAAAATACCATTAATTTCACGGAACGTTTGACGAAGGAAAACTGTAAAATAGCGCGAATTTCGGCGTTAGTGAACTCCACTTTGTACGTTATGTCAAGGCCTTTCAAATGATGTATAGTATTGACAGATACGAGCTCTGTAGCGCTTTGTACATAGCCGTGAAATTCATAAGACAAAAAGTCAGAAGGAAGATATTTGACAACCTAATATGATAATGCACGGTTAAACGACATATATACAAAACTACATAAGACAAAATACAAATGGTATATGCAGGCATATATGCATACGCATATGCATTTATATAAGGCTATACATATATATATATATATATATATATATATTAATTTAACCGATTTCATAAACAATTCAATAATATCCAAGTAAAAAGTACTCTCTATATATATAAATCTATATTTCTATAAATAATTGACCGTAATTTACCTATCGTCGCTTCTGTATAAAAAGCTGTTTCAATGTAGCGTCCACTTCAAAAAGTTGATATTTTGCCGACCATTTTATACAATATATATATGCATATTCAATATGGTTTCGATGGAGAAAATTATACTTTCGAGTTCGAGCGGTAGAAAAAGATTTCCAAGTGTCTCGAGAAAACGTTTACAGAAAATAGCATACCCGGACTATTAAATATTTCATTTGAAAAATTTATTTCGAAATTGTTAGTTTGCCGACGAATTTGATATAAAATATCTTGACAAAAATCCTTCTGGAACATTTCCCATAATACATGTGGTTTAGCTGGATGACAAAATACTAATACAATTGCAAATAATTCTCTTAATTTAGACGAAGACTGGTATAATGAAGCATCGAATAAAGTCTCCTTCCAATGACTATCATTTTCTACTAAGCAAAGCGCAACACACGCAGCTTGAAATGTCTGTTGTAGAACACCATTAACAGTCTTTCAATCGTTAAATGAGATAGGACCTTTAACATTATGCAATAAAACACGCAAATAAAAACATTCACTTTGATTTGGATGAATAGTATATGTAATTGAACAATACGCTGGGAGGTTTGATTATTAGAATAAGAAAAAGAAAACAATACAAAGTATATTTAAATTAAAAATTGAATTTAATAAAACAAAATATGATTATTACAACAACCTTACTAAGCAGAGATCAGAAGAAGAATGTATCTTCGAGCGCTCATACTGCGCGTTTATAAACTCTACTCCCTTCTCAATGGGGTCAAATTTCAAGCGATAAGCCTCACTCGCCGAACGCAGCCCAAACTCTCACGCAGCCTGACGGTCGGAGAGCCCGAGGTGGCAAGCCGAACAGGTCACCTGATTTCGAACTTCCCAACATTTTCTCAAAGCTAGAATACGACCTATCTCATGATAAGTCCGTAGAATAGCTTTTTTAACGAAAATATTGGGAAGCTCCCGTCACAGCACGGATCATTGCTTTTAGGAAGCATAACCTGTTTACCTCTTTTGAAAACCTCAAGATTTTCCCATAGCAAGTATTCGCTCACCTTATGTGTGATTCCGTATACAAGCTATTTTTTAAGGCAAAATCTTCGGTTTTCCCGTCACGGTACAGATCAAACATGTACCTTATGTGTACATATAGTTGGGCTTATAGTGAGAGTTCGCTCGCGATCGTTTCTATAATATTAGTAACTATAAATCTTATTTCTTACATAATAAAAAATTACGAAGTAATTTTTCGTGAACTTACTATTTTAAAACGAATATCTAAATTTCCAATATCTGCTGTACAATAGTTTAACATTATAATTCGCTGAATTGCTGACGCACGCGAAGCCACTTTGTTCGAAGTTTAAGAGTCTGAGAGATCACGTTTCATTTCCCTTTTCTATATGGGACTCGATATGACGATACAGAGAACGTATTTTGTTTATTTAAAATATATACTATATCGAGTCTATATTATTATGCGAGAAACGTTATCTAAAGATTTTATTTTTATCGCATTAGTTCTCGATTGCAATTATACTTCTAAACTATTAAATTTAACTCTACATAAATACTTAACAGAATTACGATAAATCTTACAAACTACAACGTATAAATATATATATATTGAATTCATAATAATTTTAAATTAAATACTATAAACGTTTCTTAATATATATATATATAATTACAAACTAAAACATTTAAGAATATATTTAAACTTACGAACTAAACCATTTAAAAAATAGATATAAAATTATCAAATAATATATTTAAAATATCTCTACAGTTACAAATTAAATATTAAAGTAGACATTACATTACACATTAACAATTTTACTTTTTTAAAATAAAAGTTCTTGTGAGTCCGTAACAACTCTCCCCCCGTACAAAATTTTAATTATTTTGTACCTCGCTTTTTCCTAACAATTTTATCAATTTATGTGTAGGGCGGATATAAGTCCCCTTCGGAGTGTGTACTTTCTGCAACTTGTACTTCATTATCGGAGCCCGGGAACTCGCGTACTATTTCACCTTTAATCCAAAGATTGTAAATCTATAATTAATACAATATCTCCTATTTCTAATGGAGCATTAATTTCATTCCACCTTTTACGCGGCATAATCGACGGCAAGTACTCCCGAAGCCAGCGCTTCCAAAACGCGTCCGCGTAAGCTTGTGCTATTTTCCATTCTTTTTTAAGACATATATTTTTCGAATCGTATTTACCTAACCTCATATTTCCCGATGATGATCTAATCAAGAAATGATTCGGCGTAAGCGCTTCATTATCTCTCGGATCGAGAGAGACATGCGTAAGAGGACGCGAATTGACAGAGTGCTCTATTTCAGTTATAACCGTGTATAATACTTCCTCCGTTGGTACTTGATCGTTTAGTATTGCTTTCAAGGCTACATTAACAGAACGTATGAATCGCTCCCACGCACCTACAATGTGAGGTGTGTCTGGAGGATTGAAACGCCATTCTATTCCATTTTTTAATGCGAATCCATTCATTTCATTATTATCTATTTGCTTAATTGCATCTTTAAGCTCTTTCCTTGAAATTCATCCCGTTATCACTATATAAAACTAGCAGCATACCCCGTCTTGCCGCCAGTCTTTGGATAGCCATTAGTCTTTGGTAACCATTAGCCATCTAGAGAGCTTGCTATCTCTAGATGTATTGCACGCATGGTTAAGCATGTCATCAGTACGTCCCATCTTTTTTCTCTACGGCGGCAAATTTTAATGTTCATGGGGCCAAAATAGTCAATCCCGCAATGAGTAAAGGGATTTTGTCTAGCAGCTAATCGACCGACGGGCAATGCTGCCATTAACGGATTTTGGGGTTTGCCGCGACATATACGATAGACAGCACATTTACTAATCAAAGATTTTAAAGTATTACGTAAGCCGATAATATAGAATTTTTGCCGAAGCTCGTTCAGTACGGTCTCTTTGCTTCCATGGTAGTATTTTCGATGATATTCAGCTATTAATTTTTTGGTCGCGTCATGCTTGCCATCTAAAATGATCGGCGTATTATTGAAATCATCACTCGATATTAGTATCGCTCGTCCGTTGGTTCTTAAAATTTGATTTTCATCTAAATATGGCCTTAAACTCCTAATTTTACTAGGTTTTGGCAGATCTTCGCGTTTTAAAATAGCTTCTATTTCTTTTTGAAAGCATTCACTCTGAATAAATCTAAAACAGTATTGTTCGTTTAACTGTATATTTTGAACCGGTGTATTTAAATTCTCTTTGTGTCTCCAGCAATTGAAGGCTTTCCGCACGCGTCGCGCAATTATTAAAAGGCCCTGCCATCCCAATAATTTTAAAGGTAGAGAAAAATCGGACGTGTTGCGCACAGTCATTACATACACGTTTCTTTTTTCTATATTCTTTATTTTAAAATCATCTTTTTTGCTTATAGCCTTTTCTTGAGGCCATTCAGATTCCGTAAACTTTATATATATATATATATATATATATATATATATATATATATATATAATTACAAACTAAAACATTTAAGAATATATTTAAACTTACGAACTAAACCATTTAAAAAATAGATATAAAATTATCAAATAATATGTTTAAAATATCTCTACAGTTACAAATTAAATATTAAGTAGACATTACATTACACACTAACAATTTTACTTTTTTAAAATAAAAGTTCTTGTGAGTCCGTAACAGTATATACTCTACCCAAAGCATCGTCTTTTTTAACTTCAGGAAATTCTTCAACGGTAACTCCACGCTTCCTTCTAATAAATTTATTGCCTCGCCAAATATAATAGCTAGGTACTTCAAGATATAGCAATGTTTTAGCAAATTCATCTGAGCGACAAAGTTCAAAGAAAGCTGTTAATGTAGTTTGCTGAGGACCAATAAGAACATTTTGCATATTTTCTACAGTGAAGTAAACACGTTGATGATTTTCTAAATGAACTGCTAAATGAATGACAGTTGGATATCGTACATGAATTGGAAAATCAAAAAATCTCCAGTAAGCCTCGGATGAACATATATATCGAGCATTAAGATATTGATTTAATTCATCATTTTCATTTTCAACAGAAACTGTAGCTTGGTCTGACCCTTTGGTAATATATTTGCATATATATCTGATAGCTTGCAGGGAATTACAAAACTCAACGTTTATATGCGCATTGAAACAGCGCAAGAGGAGTGGACAGTATGGTACAATCCATCTATTGTCTATATCAATTAAATTATCTCGCATATGTAAAGCTGCTGTTAAACCGCCGTTTTCAGGACTTCTTCTGCGGTAACTGGGATAATCATCATCTGAAGTTTGAGTATCAGAAATAAAAGCTCGAGGATATTTTTTGGAACATTTTCCATTCATCATGTATGTTAACGACCTATTCATATCTCCGCATGGACCATAACACATGTGTCTGCATACCATTTCATACAGTATTGGATCAATATTTTTGTCCGGAAGCTCTGCAGAAATTATAACATCGATCTCATCTGGTCGAATTTTAGTTTCTAACCACACCAAAATATGACTATGAGGTAATCCTCGTTTTTGCCATTCAATACTAAGTGAATAGCAATTAACTTTATTAAATACTTCCTTTTTAGTAATCAGGTCTATTAATTTCTTTAATTTTAAATGAAAAACTCTAGAAATAATATCATATCTATCATTGGACGTTTGATCAGAAAATAGTTCCTGCTTTATTTCTGGCCATTCAGGGTTGCGCGTAAAAGTTATAAATAAATCTAGACGCCCATATTTATGCACATACGCCATAGCATCTTGTGATTTCTCATGCATATATAACTGATGATGGGAGAATTATGCGTTGCCCTATATTTTTAGGATTTACATTAGCATCTTGCTCAAGAGTATCTCGGAGATGTATATAATCATCTGCTCGCAATTTTTGCTGATTGAAACAAATAAAAGCTAATATTTCAGATATCATTTTAGCCATCATATCAACGCAATATTGATTCAATAAGGATTTATAATGATGCAGGAAGTTACTGTTATTGTTCCTTATCATAAATCTATATGAGTAAAATTGCATACATGAAACTTTTCGCTGAGGATTATCATTTAGAGAAATATTTAAACAATAACCATCTTCGCCTCTAGAAAATATAAGAGGATATTGCAAAGCATCGTAGGAACGATGTAATTCTGAAACTTTCTGCAATGGTCCATGCTGACAATGTAGAACAATATCTCTAAGTCCTTTATCATCATCAACCATTAAAATAGCTACTTCGTTAGTAGTTGGAGCATTATACCGAGCTCTGTGTTGGTTGACAGGTACGCGATCGGCATAAATTATTAATTTTAAATCCTCTAGGTTCCTATTATGTTCTACATTATATTTAAACACTTTTATTAAATTATTATTTTGTAATAAAAAATCTTGCAATATTTGTATTAACTCATGGTTTAAATTTGGAATAATATTATTTCGTAGAGAAATTTGATCAGCTTCCGCTATGAAAAAAATTTGTAAAAATTGTTCTTTTTCACCTGAAGCAGGAAATAAACTTCCTATGCGATGGTAAACTTGCCTCTGAATTTTAAATGTAGGCATAAAATTACCTTCTACAATTTCCTTGGCTCCAAATGAGGTCATTTGAAACATACTATTATATTATAATTCCTTATATTGTCAAGAAAATTTTTTGACAAAGGATGTGTTCCTAATATTAATCCGCGTAGAGGCTCTATCAACTCAAGTTGAGGAAGTGAAATTTTGCCACCAGAACAGCACATTGAAGGTGCTTCCCCTTTCCATTTTTTTGCTGAACAATGACTGCATATTGCGTTCATTATACCAATTTTTAAGTAGTTAATATGCAGGTAATCAAAAGCAGGATTGTATTCAAAAGCTGAGCAAAATTTTAAAGTTGCAGTCCTTAATTCGGCAATATTAGATGCAACTGTGTCTTGTTGTAAAAGTTCAAATTCAGTTTGTTGAGTAACAGTAGAAGCTCGACGCAGAGCTATGGACTGTCTTTCTCGAACACCTCTAAAATTACTCTGATTAGTAGTCTCATATAATCGTAATGTAGACTGTCGTCTAGCATGTCTAGTATTCCTACTAAGAGAACTTTTCAACGATCTGAGCATGATATTTTGAATTAAAAAACAATTAATCAGCAAATTTATGTAAATTAGGTAAGAAGCACAAATTTCTAGAAAAATATCGACGTTGGCTTGGTTATATGTAGATTAAACTTCGCCAAACCTTTTATATGTGATCCAAGGACATGTTCGCCACCAACGGTGAATACCAAAGTTAAGCATTTAATAGAGCGAAACAACTTGCCGTGCACTTGAAATCGTTTAAAAGTATTACCCGCGAACTTAATATTATCAAAATCACTCGAATTTGAATTTTCATCAGTGCTGATTATAAATGATATTTTTCTATACTTATTTAAACACTTTAATAGTTAGAAATTTGGTTTATTTCAAAGAAATGCAGTACAATATTCTAAAAAAATCCCTGGTTAAAATAGAATTTCGAATTTATTCGAATATATTTATTACTTCTGCGAGCAAAGCTTTTATAAGATTTGGAACTTCCGACTTGTTGTTTGATCAAGGGGATAAAAGTTTTCAACAGCATTTATAAAAATATTAAACGATTATTTGACGTATTATTATATGTTATAGCCATCTTCATTATAGTAATAATCATTTCTAAAAAATTGCGCAGCATGTTTCGTCTTAATCCCAACAAAAGCTAACTGTAACACATTCAATTAACTTATTTATTAAATTAATAAAGATCATGTAAATAAAGAAAATGTTTGAGTACTGTTATTATTTCTGTTATCTTCAAGAATATGTGCACAAAAAATTCTGCATTCTTAAGTAATGTACAACTTATTTATACGAAAAAAAATATTTCTCAAAACGAAATTGTTTGTCTGAAATACATATATAACTTCTATCTTCCAAATATTTGGAAGAAAAAATGTATTTTTTATAGTTTATTTATATTAATTATAAATTTACATATTTTAAATAAAGTGCTTTGTTTCCTCTTTTTAAATATTTATTTGAAATAATAAAATATTTAATGAGTAACACTTTATTTTGTAATGCATATTTACTAATTAAGTACTTAGTACTAAAGCATATATTTAATATAAATATATATTTAACTATGACAATTTAATCAATATAATTGTAAGAAAATCTACGTTCGGTTTCAGAAATTAACTTCACCTAGTTGTACAGTTTGCCAAATCCATCAGAATTGAAAAATCTTGAAATCCATTTTTGAATGATAGAAAAAGTTATTGGAGTCACCAGTTTAATACAATTGAAAACAACAATATTTAAAAACGAAATCTCATTTTTTGACACGTAGCACTTTTTTAAAATAAAATTTTCAATCACACCCTGTACTGACAAAACCCATCGGATAATTTTAAAAAACCAAAGAAATAGGTTTGTTTTAGATTCGAAAAAAAAGAACTACACATTGATCAAACTGATGTAGTAGAAAATTTAATATATATAAAGAAAAAAGTATAAATTCATAGAAGTAGTAGAATCGCTAATGGAATTAATAGCCAAAATAAATATATCAATTTTTATAAATATAAATTAACATTAAAATTTGAATTTGAAATTTTGTCATGATTTAAATAGGTTAAATAAATAATTGTTTTAAGGAAGTTGTACTTGTTGACGTATCAAAGAGGGGCCCCAATAAAATGAACTTTAATTTGTTTGCTTAAATAATTAATAATTTACAAATGTATATTAGCAAAAAAAACAAAACACAATTTATATTGGATACCACTTGTAACAATTTATATTGAAATTTACATTTTTGGTAATATTAAATGGTATATATAGATATATGTTAATTTAAATAATTTTAATTATTTTTTAAAATTAATTTTTTTAAATAAAAATCGATAAGACCGCAACTCTACATATATACTGAAAACCCCTTATAATATTAAAATTATTTGATTTATGTTTGATAATTCAATAAGCAAGGGAAAAATCTGTAAATTGTGGACTTTAAACCCTTTTCAAAAATTATTTGGTTATTTTGATGCTTTTATTTTTATATTTATAACATTCTGTATAATTTATGTTTCAAAATAATTATACAATTTTCTTCTTGCACAGAAAAAAATTGAATATTCAAAAAAATATCAAATTATTCTTATATTTTGTTTTCACAAATTATTTTTAGTATGATTTGGCATACAACCATCTTGTAGAAGAAGACAGAGAGAGAGAGAGCATTTTTCACGTGAAAAAATTCAAAAATATACAAAAATCAAAAGATATCCATGAGATGTGAGAGTAGTGTCAGATTAACCTGAAGAACAAAACAGGTAATACCGACTAATGTCACACCTTCTTTGGGATACGAATCCCAAAGCTGGATATGAACATTCACTCGAGCTGGCCTGGTATTAATACTTTAAGCCAACTACATTGAGTTGATGTTCGTGACGTTCAAGGAGCCACCTAGTGGCCGCTGGTGAAACTGACCACTGAAACTGTTAACTTAATTTATTGTTAAAAGTAAAATGATTTTGAAGAAAAAACATAGCCTATGTCCTTCCTAAGATAATACAGAATCTATATGTCAAATTTCAGAACAATCGGTTCAATAGCTTTTTTGGTTATCGGGTACAAGCAAAAACACGCTTTGTCTTTATAAATTAGTATGATATGATATGAAATATGATATGATATGATATGATATGATATAATATGATATGATATAATTATAATATAATACAAAATATATAATTTATCTATAATAATTATATGTAAATATAATTACATAAACATATACAACAATAAAATATAAATATAATTGTATTAGAAGCGTCCTCCTCGTACATCTAGAGATCGCATACGATTGCAGAAATTTTTCTATTTATATATATATATACTTTAATAATAATAAAATAATCCTTTTAAATATTCGAATAAATATTTTTTTATGTAACCGTTAATTTTTTAATGAAAAAGAGAGAATTAGAAATAAACTTAAGTAGCAATAAAAATTTGTGTTCTGTAATTATTCCTCACAACCATATCCCAATCCGGGGAAGCGATCGGTCCTCCTTTTAGGTGAGAACTATGCATGCCCCATAAACCTTGCACATCCCACTAAGGAATAAGGTTTTTAGACAGATTAGGAAAATAAGTTGGAGGGCCGAGGTAGGTGTAAACTATTTCCCTCAAAGGAAATAGTTTTCATCTGAGTAAAGCCATTGGCCTCCAGCTTATCTAAAAAAGAGTAGGTTTTATTAGTAGATGTAGGGAGAGTAAATATAACTTCTTTAGGGACAGGGCCCGAAATAGTGGAGAAAACTCTTGGCTCAAAAGGGCAGCGCATAGTTCTAATGCATCTTGTGTACCAGAAGAATTCACTTCGAACGTCACATATACAAATAGAGATGATTTTTTAGAAATACTTTGATTAAAGCAATAGATAGCTTACGGATACATTATGTTAGACTAACAAAACTAGAAATTTATATAAACAATTCCAGTTTTTTTGTAAGATAATTATCTAATAAAATAATGAACATTGCACTAAACAGTGAAACAAAGGCTAAATGCAAATGAATCAATTTTAAGTGTATTATTGTAATCCAACAAATATTCATTTAAAATCTATTTATTTGAAAATAAAACATACATATTTCAAAGAACGAATATTTTGTAATTTTGAAAGAATCGTTTATTTTAAATAAACAGTTTGAAGGCCAAAAAATCTTTGTTACGTTACAAATGCTTTTGAATGATTAGAATTTCTAAAACACCATACTTGCGTTATTTTATACTTTTGTATAAAGTAAATTTAGAGCATGTTTAGTTGTGTTGGTAGGTTTTAATATCTGTAGTGCTGAAGAGTACACCAACCATGGTTCAGAGAATAGCAATTATCTCGGCTTCGCCCGAAATAGTAAATGTAACTGACTTACTAACCAGTTAAACAATCTCTAATTATTAAGATTCAATCCGAATAATAACCCTAATTACCATTCTGATCGGGATGTTTTACGCTTGAATGGCATTATTTGCGTTGAACATTCACTTCGATTACGTTTGGCACAATACCAATATATTTTATAATATATATAATGTAATAAAACTGATGGGAAAGTATGTAAATATAGTTAGTATTTAATACAATATAATATATATTGTACATATACATCATTGAACATTACGAAAAGGACCGCCTAATGAGTTAAGATTTTATTATTATTATTATTATTATTATTATTATTATTATTATTATTACTATTGATGTTGTTATTATTATTATACACCCATCCGTTGTCTGTACCTTGACGAAGATCGGCTGTCTCACCATCTCTCAGCCGATCGGGTGATGGGCTTAAAAGAGTATCTCCTCCTACCAATGAATGGAACGGCAAAAAGATAGTATGATAGCTGCCATTTTATGCATGAGCGGATATCCCCTAAAAAAGGATATCCCAGAGTAAATGAGTCAACGCACGGAGCAGTGCTGTGCTGGAAGACCCGAAAGGGCAACTGAATAGGAACTTCCATGCCGACCATGATCGAAGCTGCAGGTCCTATAAACAGACTTTCGTCAGTAATACAGAGATGAAGGAAGGCACACTCGCTCAGAGACTCTATAAACGGGTATCTCTTGAGGAGTGAAAACACATGCGGAGCGTAAGCGAACGATCCTGTAAAAGGGATCCTAGCAGAGTGATTACAGATGCATGAGCGAGCTTCAAACATTGGAGTTCCACTAGAATATTTGAGAGCAAATGTATGAATCTATATGAATGAAGATTAGAACGAGGTACTCTTGAACAAATGACAGACCGCCGTGTTCGCCGTGCGGTGCGATCCGTGAGCTGCCAAAAGGAGATCCTGGGTGTCGAGGTTTACGCCACCATAGCGATCACCAATACATCATCATCCGTGTTGGTAATGCCACACCAGTCAGGGCGACGGTTAAACGTCACCCAGCCAGATGGATCGTCGCGAGGGTGGATCACGAGAAGTTTTCCCAGGCGCTAGAACGCGAACATTGCCTCCTGGTTGATTTACCAAGGAGCGCAACGTTTGCGAGCGCGTGAAAGCGGTAACGGAAGCTATAATGCATCTGATCCGTCAAGCCTGCAAGCAAGTGATGCCGAGGAAATTCTCGGTTCGTGTTCGCCGTTCGACTTATTTGTGCACGGATGAAATTGCGGAGCTGTGGCTGCAATGCCTGCGGCTGCACCGCGTAGCCCAAAGGGCTCAAAGGCGCCACCGTGATGTCGCTCTTAGGATCGCCTAACATCTAACGGCGAAGAAGACTCTAACCCGAGCCATCAAAGCTGGTAAACACGAATGCTGAAAAAAGCTGAGATCAGATCTGAACAATGATCCATGGGGATTGGGGTACAAAATCATAGGCCACAAATTAGGCATGTTCCGTAAAAACATGCCTATGAGCGCGGAAGTGATGGACGGCATCGTCCATACCCTATTCCCTACTCATTCCAAACGAAAGGATGATCTCCTGGCTACTGAGGGTTTTAAGGCACCGCCTTTCACAAGGGCGGAGCTAGAGAGAGCAGTGCGCTCTCTGAAGAATTAAAAGGCACCATGACCTAGCGAGCTTCCAGCGGAAGTGTTGAAAGCGGTCGTACAGAGCCATCCTGAACTCTTGCTTGGCATATACAACTCGTGCCTTCGCGCGGGAATATTTTATTCCCGCTGGAGAGAGATGAGACTTGTGCTGATAAGCAAGGGCAAGGGATCATCTAGTGCTTCCTCGGCGTACAGACCCTTATACATTCTAGACACCACCAGGAAACTCCTGGAAAAGCTTGTGAGACCCCGCCTACAGGCAGCGCCTTTTACATCTGGTGACCTTTCTGAGAGGCAGTATGGCTTTCGAAGAGGGCGGTCCACCATAGATGCCATGCAGGAGTTAGTGGAGGTGACCAGGACTACGGAGCGGGGGAATCACTTCTCCCGACCTGTGTGTTTTCTGGCGACACTTGATATCAAAACGCCTTCAACTCTGTTAGATGGACAGACGTGCTCGGGGCACTGGACAAAGACTTCCATGTACCTAGGTACCTACTCCAGATCATCGGAGATTATTTGAAGGACAGATCCATTCTGTACGAAACGCTAGAGGACTCTAAGCGAAAAGAGCTAATGTGAGGCGCGACCCAAGGCTCCATCCTGGGTTCCCATATATGGAATATTTCCTATGACGGGATCCTTCGGTTGGACATGTCGGAAGACTGCTCGCTGATCGGATATGCGGATGACGTGACAGCTGTTATTATTGCGCGCTATATGATGCTGGCACATACGCGCCTTGATCAGACCATGCGCACAATTCGCCATTGGATGGGTGATCACGGGTTGAAACTAGCGGAGGCGAAAACTGAGATTGTGCTCCTTACGAAGAAGCGCATCCCTGAGTGCAGCCGCTAATTATTGGGGAGATGTCCGTCCTGACCAAGGCATCTGTCACGTACCTGGGAGTGATGCTAGATACGAAGCTCACCTTGTAGAGTCCGTCATGCTTTACGGTGCTGAAGTCTGGGCTGATGCGCTTCAATACGAAACGTGTCGCAGGCGCATAGCGGCAGAGGAAATGCGCTCTTCGTGTACCGTGTTCGTATCGCATGGTCTCGGAGGCGGCCACCCTAGTGGTTGCCGGTGTGATCCCGATAGACCTCCTGGCCCAGGAGCGGAAGTTCGTCCACCAGATGAACAGCAGACTTCGGCAAGCCGAAGCGAAGCAACAAGCCAGAGAGCGTTCGCTGGCTTGCTGGCAGTATAGGTGGTAGTAAGATACGCGGGAAAGATGGACAGCCAGACTTATAAACCAGGTGGCCCCGTGGATCGATTAGCAACACGGACAGGTAAATTAAAATCTTACCCAGATGCTGACCGGCCACGGGTACTTCGGCGCATACTTGCAAAAGAGGGGCAAAGTCGCGAATTCTGGTTGTATATACCGTGTCCACAAAAAAACGATGACCATCATAAATTTTTTGTGATGTAACATAACATAACTGCCGGCAGTGAAAGCAGTAGATGGCGCTATTGAGGGATTTTGCTGGAAGGATTACCCCCGAAGGCATCATCCCCCTGATGCTCTCCAGCCAGGAGACATGGGGAAGGGCTGCCTATTTTATCGAGTATATCCTCAGGCGAAAGAAGGTGGACCTAAATTCTTGCATTTGACTAGGATCTGGTGGCAGCCACAGGCGAGCATCCTGGTCCCCTCTCCGAAGTAATGCCTAACAGTAATTTCCGGGGCGGGAGTTGAGCCAGGTAGAGGAGGTCTCCTCGGTGCATGTCTGCCGACTCCGGTTTGCAGCTCTTTTTAAGCTGCGAAAAGCAGTCGAAGGAATGCACCAAGGATGTAGTTTTTCAGTGGGTATGCCTTTCTGTCTGTGATTACTACATACCCGCGGACCGGTCCCCGTGATCCATAAAGGATTTTTTTCCTCCTTTTTCAAAAAAATTTTATTATTATTTGAATAAGTATGGAGTATGCCCTTCTGGACCCCTGGGCGCATGAGAAACCCTTCGCGTTCCTCCCTAAGACCAGGAGCCGCTATAATCGGCAGGTCCCCGGAACAATAGTATTCGGTTCGCCGTGCTGGCCTTGATGTCTTCCATATCCAAGGATGTAGCCATTAAATACTGGCACTTCCTTTCAGATATGTTTGGACAGTAACACGGAATACGTTCATGGGTTTCATCCTCTGCGTAACAAAAGCGACAGGAGGGGTCAATTGTAAGACCCATCCTGTACCTGTGAGCATTAAGTGTACAAGGCCCGTGAGGATCTCGATAATTACGTTGACACCTCTTCTAATGAGGCAAAGAATAAGCTAGGTCCAGCCCTTTGCGCTTCTAATGGAAACGAAGGCTTTTGTCTTCCTGCATTTCCCATTTTCTTTCCATTTTCGGCTGTTTTCCTTCACTACCCAATCCTCAATCTCTCTTTTGATGAGTGTGTATCAAAGACCCACAGTATAACCTTTGCCTTCTCAGCCAATAGTTCAGGATCCGAAAACAGTCTCTAATCAGCTTGCATTTTGAGATAAGATACTACATTTGAATGTTATATTGCTCAAATTCTTAGTCTCA